>CM069450.1:58523317-58757213 GCA_035610835.1 Ophiura sarsii
AGTATAAATAGTCAATATTATATAATACATAAACATATTTATGTGATTCTTTTGGTAGAAAATAGATCACTTGACATGAACTTTTCAGTATATGTCCATGTCTTGTATTTTTATTTTGGCTATACAAATCGACTATTCAATATTCATCGCTAGTGACGTCGCTAGTAACACCGCTGAAATGATATTCATAAACAAATATATGTCAAACAAGGATGGCAACTTTAAAGTATTTTGTCAGTGTTTGCGCTTTATTCCGTTTCGGATGCCAAGACAGAATCAATCTAATTGTGGTCAACCAACTGATGATAAAGGTACTATTAGCAACGTATTTTAAGCAACCTTTTTGCAGTGTAGAATTCCCATAGAGGACATCGAATTCCAGACTTTTATCCCACCAATTCCATACTTTTTTGAGGTTTGATCTGGAATTTCATACCTTTTTTGAAGTTTGATCTGGAATTCCATACTTTTTTGAAGTTTGATCTGGAATTCCATATACTTTTCTAGAGGGAGTCATAGAATTCCGGACTAAAAATACAAATAATAATTTGTCGTCTACAGGGGGGGGGGGGGGGGGGGGGGCGGGTTCATTATTATCTGGAATAACCCATTATGACCTTCCAATCATGGGACTCTTGGTCTCGCCTGTGTTTTGAACCGATTAACCTGGTTTATCGAAAACCTATCGAAAACCTTGCTTATCGAATTCGATAAACCTGTTTTTTAGAATTTGATAAGCAAGGTTTTTGAAAAATCTGGTTTATCGATCGAAAAAACAGGTTTATCAGCAGATAAACCTTGGTTTTATCAATAACCTTGCTTTTCGAAAAACCAGGTTTTTCGAATTCGATAAGCAAGGTTTTCGATAAACCAGGTTTATCGGTCGAAAAACCTGGTTTTCGAATTCGATAAGCAAGGTTTTCGATAAACCAGGTTTATCGGTCGGTAAACCTGATTTATCGATCGAAAAACCAGGTTTATCGAATTAGACTGAGTCGTTCAAAATGGCCCGTTTTATACGCCCGATTCCATTACAATTATATACCGTTCGTACATTTGTTTTCAATGGAGGAATAATAGCTACGTCTTCGTGTGCGCGTAGTAATACAGTAATGTGAGCGTGTTGAGGGGAAGGGGCGAAAAAATGTTCGCCGAATGATGGGATTCCCTGTACAACACCAGTGGCGCGCGCAAAGGGTGGGGTGGGGGGGGGGGGGGCTAGCAAAGTAACAAAGTCTTCCTACTGCTTACATCGGGGAAATTGAGAAGAATCTGAGTCGGGGAGTTTTATTTATGGCCAGGTGGCCCCCCTACTCACAATATCCTGCGCATGCCACTGTACAACACAGGGACAGGTAGGTTGATTTGAATATTGACGATGCTACGTCTTTGAAGTTGTCCGCCGTACAGTAATTGATTAAAGGGGCATAAAGAGATGTGCTGGAGGCTGCGCTCTCAATTAACACTGGGATTTGGTTATTTTTACAATTGTATTACATGTATGAATTTACACCGATAATAATTAAGAAAAATCATCAGCCCTCTTTGGCCTCTTGGCCTAGTCAATTTTTTATTTATTATCTTGCCATCAGTTTAGCCCCATGATCATAAACCCTTTTTATTTTATTTTTTATATTTAATGTGTGTTTTTCGGATTTTTCTTTTAAATAATGTAAATAAATTGCTCCTCGTGTCGAACCATTTTAGTTGTGTTATCTTGGTCCCTTTCCTGCCTCTGTTGTGAATCACATTGGTTGTGTATCTTGGCCAACACCAGCCTGGATTTACCATTGGGCCCAGGGCCCCAAAATTCAGATTACCAACACTTAACACTGGTCAAATGAGGAAAGCGCATAATATTATTCTTGCGGCTCTTTAGCCACTTGAAGAACATTGTTCCTCACAGTGAGTTGGGGGCCTCCACATTCTGTACTGGCCCAGGTCCCCCAAAAAAGTAAACTGACCCTGGTCAACACCCCTTGGTGGTGTCACTGTTCGTTGTGTATAATTATTGGCCCACACTCTCCCGGTCCGGAACCTCTGTTCGTTGTGCATATTTTGCTCCCTTTCTTATTTTTTGGAGGGCTAGTGTAGCCCTGCATTAGGGTATATTCCCCCTCCATATCTTCTTCTAGTCTTTTCCTAGCCAGTAATGGTGCCCCCACCCCAACCCCCCCCCCCCCCCCAAAAAAAAGGGGGGAAGGTAAAAATAGACAAAATTTGACCATCAAACAGCTATATTTTGCGCACTAGAGTGCATTTTCATACCAGAGTTGTTACAATTAGAACAAATTTGACCATTTTAACGTAAAATGGCAAATGGTCAATTAAAATTTAACCATTGTGATCATTAATTCTCACAATAGTACGGATGTCTCAATGGGAATATTATTAACTCGGTGCGGGTGCGGCATCAGATCCGCTATTTAACTTTAGGTTTTTGGTATCTTTACTAGGCCTTCAAAAATTGATTAACCGAAACTGTTTATGAACTGAACAGTCGGTATTTCCTATTGGGCTATTCCAGAAAATAATGACCCCCCCCCCCCCCCCCCCCCCCCCTATAGAGGTCATCGGAATTCCAGACTTTTTCCCAACCAATTTTTCAATGGAATTCCATACCTTTGTTCTTACATTGCAAAAAGGTTGCTTAAATATTTACTCAACATTTTACACAACGTTGTTGAAGTATGCAACCGCTCAACAGTTGCGTAAAATTTACCCAACACCGTTGGATAACATGTTTTCACCAACAGTTGAACAATTCCAGTTACTCAACAGTTGCACAATTTGAATTACACTACAGTTGGGTATTATTAATTAACCAATTGTCGGGCATTTTAATACCAACTGTTGCTTAATTTGTGAATTGTAGCCATATGTTGGGTGTTTTAATGCAAATCGTTGCTTATTTGTGACAAGTTTTTATTATATATTGAGCATTTTTGTATAGCAACACGGGTAGGCAAATAATGTGAATTCTGGGCGATGCGGCAGAGCTACATACATCACTTCCTCCCGGTAGTGAACCGGTAACTTGTAAAGGGAATTCTTGGCGATGCAGCAGAGCTACATACACTATTCCCTTTCGGTAGTGAATCTGTAATTTCTTGTTATGTTATTTAACTATATATATATTTCATATCTGACATCTCTTATCATTGGTGTTTTTTGTGAACGTTGTCCCAACGTAGTCTTGCTATCTGGGTATGAAAGTATAAATAGTCAATATTATATAATACATAAACATATTTATGTGATTCTTTTGGTAGAAAATAGATCACTTGACATGAACTTTTCAGTATATGTCCATGTCTTGTATTTTTATTTTGGCTATACAAATCGACTATTCAATATTCATCGCTAGTGACGTCGCTAGTAACACCGCTGAAATGATATTCATAAACAAATATATGTCAAACAAGGATGGCAACTTTAAAGTATTTTGTCAGTGTTTGCGCTTTATTCCGTTTCGGATGCCAAGACAGAATCAATCTAATTGTGGTCAACCAACTGATGATAAAGGTACTATTAGCAACGTATTTTAAGCAACCTTTTTGCAGTGTAGAATTCCCATAGAGGACATCGGAATTCCAGACTTTTATCCCACCAATTCCATACTTTTTTGAGGTTTGATCTGGAATTTCATACCTTTTTTGAGTTTGATCTGGAATTCCATACTTTTTTGAAGTTTGATCTGGAATTCCATATACTTTTCTAGAGGGAGTCATAGAATTCCGGACTAAAAATACATATAATAATTTGTCGTCTACAGGGGGGGGGGGGGGGTGGGGGGGGGCGGGTTCATTATTATCTGGAATAACCCATTATGACCTTCCAATCATGGGACTCTTGTCTCGCCTGTGTTTTGAACCGATTAACCTGGTTTATCGAAAACCTATCGAAAACCTTGCTTATCGAATTCGATAAACCTGTTTTTTAGAATTTGATAAGCAAGGTTTTTGAAAAATCTGGTTTATCGATCGAAAAAACAGGTTTATCAGCAGATAAACCTGGTTTATCAATAACCTTGCTTTTCGAAAAACCAGGTTTTTCGAATTCGATAAGCAAGGTTTTCGATAAACCAGGTTTATCGGTCGAAAAACCTGGTTTTCGAATTCGATAAGCAAGGTTTTCGATAAACCAGGTTTATCGGTCGGTAAACCTGATTTATCGATCGAAAAACCAGGTTTATCGAATTAGACTGAGTCGTTCAAAAATGGCCCGTTTTATACGCCCGATTCCATTACAATTATATACCGTTCGTACATTTGTTTTCAATGGAGGAATAATAGCTACGTCTTCGTGTGCGCGTAGTAATACAGTAATGTGAGCGTGTTGAGGGGAAGGGGCGAAAAAATGTTCGCCGAAATGATGGGATTCCCTGTACAACACCAGTGGCGCGCGCAAAGGGTGGGGTGGGGGGGGGGGGGGGGCTAGCAAAGTAACAAAGTCTTCCTACTGCTTACATCGGGGAAATTGAGAAGAATCTGAGTCGGGGGAGTTTTATTTATGGCCAGGTGGCCCCCCTACTCACAATATCCTGCGCATGCCACTGTACAACACAGGGACAGGTAGGTTGATTTGAATATTGACGATGCTACGTCTTTGAAGTTGTCCGCCGTACAGTAATTGATTAAAGGGGCATAAAGAGATGTGCTGGAGGCTGCGCTCTCAATTAACACTGGGATTTGGTTATTTTTACAATTGTATTACATGTATGAATTTACACCGATAATAATTAAGAAAAATCATCAGCCCTCTTTGTTCAACAGAACATCGATTCAAAAATGCTGGTTGAGCAGAAACCAGCATTTTACGTGAAACAGTGTACCTCTCAAATACTGTAAACTTGTATTTTACTCATGACAGTCCCCCTGCAGCACGCGTGATAAATAACGCGAACCATATACATAGAGGGCGTTTTTAAGTAAAGGTTCAATAAATAGCGATGGTATTGTTTTTAATCATATTTTTTGCTGTGTTTTTGTGAGTAAAAACAACAATAATGGTAATTTTTAATGTTCATCTTGATTTTTTTTTAAAAATCTTTAGTAAACCCGAGTTCAACACGCAGACATAGCAATTTGATGACGCTGTACTTCATGAATATTCATCTCCTACATAAGGTTTATCGCAAATAGATAACAATCAATTGATTATCTTTTTCTGATGCATTGTGGGATCGCAATCATCATCATCATCATCATTGGTCGTCCGTGGACGAAACGGAGGAAGCAATCGCAACGTACTGGGCCCAGACTTTCCTGTCATTCATGAGTTGGCGGATCTCTGGAGGATCTAAACCCATATCATTCTTGACGGTATCAGGATACTGAAGGTGTCTTCTGCCTCTGTTAGCTTTCCCACCAGGAGGGGTCCAGAAAATTAGACGGGAGATAGGCTGGTTGGTTGTTCGCATGCAGTGGCCAGCGAAACATAAACGGCGCTGCCTGATTATTGATGTTATAGGGGGGATATCGCCATATACCACGCTGTTTGAGATGTGATCCCTCCAACTGATGTCAAATATTCTACGTAACAGTTGAGTATAACATCCATTGATTCTGTCTTCAATTTTCCTGCTGATAGTCCATGTTTCGGAGCCGTACAACAAAATGCTTTCTACGCAGGCTTTGAAGAATCTGATTTTTGTCGTTCTTTCAAGATCAGATTTTTCAGATCTTCAGATTTAATCTGAAGATTTTTTAATTCTTTAGATTTTTAATTAATTAATTAATTTAATTCTTTAGTTTATTGCAGGCAACCCATGCTTGTGCTTTCCTGCATTTGAATTCCTGGGAAGTGTCTAGAACGTAGGTGGGATCGCAAAGTGTTGATAATTTGTACACTTTGCGATCCTGATAAGCATGGTTTTCGATAAACCAGGTTTATTGGTCGATAAACCAGGTTTATCGGCCGATAAACCAGGTTTATCAGCCGATACACCAGCTTTATCAGCCGATAAACCAGCTTTATCAGCCGATAAACCTGGTTTATCAAAAACCTTGCTTTTCGAATCGATAAACCTGGTTTATCGATCGAAAAAAAACAGGCTTATCTCTTTCATTGTGCAAAATACCTGCCATAATAGTAATGAGTATCGCTATTGCATAGGCCTAATTATTATAATGTTATTGTTAATGGTATAATTGATATATTGTTATAGTTATATTTGGAATACAACTTTTAGTTAAGTCAAAACAAGCTGTTTTTGGTGACATATCGATTGTCCGACGATTCGATAGTCCGACGGTTCTATAATCCGACGGTTCTAGTCCGAACACAAATAAGGTTCTATAGTACGAAGGTTCTATAGCCCGAAAATGAGAATGGTTCTATATATTACGAAGGTTCAATAGTCCGAAAATGAAAAAGGTTCTATAATCCGAATACTATGATCATGTTCTATCCTATTATTGAAAAACGTTCGGTAGGCCTACGTGTAGTAACGCAGTACATTTACAGTGTAGTAGAAACACAATGGATCGTTATAAGAGCGCCGTGATAAGCGGGAAAGGTGTGTACTCAGAGCTACCTTGGTGACAATTGACAATTTTGAGCAGTTTTACGCACTCTTCCTGCTTGTTACAATACCTCTACCGCTCTAGCCCGTGTCTACTGCGTCTCCAATATATGTTCTAAGAGACCTCAATGCATTTTGCTTAGCGCTTTGATATTATTTGATACTTTGTCAGGGCAATGTAAGGCCTGCTCGCCGTAGGTGCGACAGCCCTATAAGGTATGCCAACACAAAAGACTCAGTCCGCTCTTTCTTCACATTTTGACAGGATATTAATGTTGGCGAAACAACAGTAATTCCCTGCATGTTCAAGTTAAAACTAAGTTATCAAAGTACTATCTGCATGATGCATCAAATGTATTACTTATGTTACCGCCGCGCTGGTATTAAATGGCGCTGAAATGTTATCATGCATGCTACACCGTACACAGGGAAGTTGTGTTTAGTTTGTATTATTGACTGTTTATTTGGAAGACAACAGAAAGGATTTCGGGTAGATTGACAAGTGCAATTATAGTGAACAGGATTTCCCGTATACCCTGACATTATCAGTATACATTTATAATCAAAATATAATATCTTCTAAGTAGTTAAAACTACTTACATGCTCCTAGAGGACGCCATTGCATGGCTTGCCGATATGCACGTCCGTTGATACTGTCGTAATGCTATCCACAATGTTGTACACGTTATTTTTGTATGATATCATCATATAAATATAGAAAGGAATTTTATTGGCATTAAAAGAGGGTAAAATCCGTTGTCCCGAATTTAGATATGACGTCAAGCATACCATACTCTAATAATGGGTATAGTTTGGTTCAATGATTATGAATACCGGCCACAAATGCTATTAAAGGAGCCACTGATTAATTGCACTATAAATTGCAGCGATGGAAATACCCACATGACTTTCCACCGAGGATTGATTAGGTAGGAACTACACACTTTGTTGACTTATAATTTTTCTAACCCTAACTTTTACAAAAGGAAATAAATCAGTTGAAAAAAGTGGTCCTAGTGGGAATCGATCCAAGGACCTCCGCATCGTAAGGCATATAACTCAAATACTAGACTAGCGAAGGGTGAGCTGGCCATGACATGATTTTAATCCCTCTTATTATGTATTAGATAAAGGACGAGTAGTTGACCATAATAATAATGGGCGCCCGGCAAGCCTCTTTTGCAGGCGAGGCCGTAGGCCGAGCCTGCAAAAGAGGTGCGCCGGCGACCATTATTATTGCTGATGGTCTGCTATGAGGGGTTTATCTTTCATACACGTTGAAACACCGTATTCAAGATAATAATGTATTATTGTATGTACTCATCTTTTTTTAACTGTGCAAATGATCTATATTAGGAGTTTGTTATAAAATGCATAATGTTGCCATCGTGAAACTTGGCAAGAGTCTAAGTAATAATAATCATGGTGACCAGAAGCATGACGCCCTAAATACAATCTCCTTAAAGTTAACAAGCCATGACCCATGAGCTACTTTTAGTTATATAATGTGGTACAACACAAAATTAATAGTTGATATAAAGGAATTAGCATAATCTGCAGTTCTTTTAACTGATCAGTCAGGTCAGGGAGCTTATATAATGGGAGAGGACACTCCTCCCACAAAATTTCGCCTACTAAAACCAAATTCACGGGTAAAGCTTTTGTAGGGGGCGCACTATCATGGTTGTAGCAAACCAGACGACCTAAGACGTGGTTGATTTTATCGGCTCAAAACATGATTTGTGACACAAAAATAGTACACCAATGGTAAAAAAAAGCTGATTGTGATTTAGAGTAGAACTGATTTGCTTTGATGATGGCAAAATTTAGTTCTTATATGACACGAAACATTCAGAATTTGTTATTTGAAATTAATTTACGTAGAACAAAATACGAATTTTAAATTGTGGATGGCATCGTCTGACAGTGACAGAGGAGGGGCCGGTGTTATTTGCATTTTATGAATATTGTAATCAGATCAGTTGGGAATGACGCCGGAACGCGACGATCACATCGTGTGAGATCATGAATAGTCATCATTCACAACGAATGATTGACAGTTTACGCTGTAACTTCCGGGTGAAGGATTGAAAGAGTGCGCTATACTGAACCGGTAGCACCGGCCCGACTGAACCAAATCTCAACAATGGGAAGATAAGAGAGACATACACCTGGTCAGGTGTATCTTTGGTCATTAGCTTTCGTCAAGATAACATCATGGTGGTTTATCGTCTGATGATCCAATGTTATACATGTATATACCATCTTCGAAATCCATACAACCACAGATAGTCACCGAGAGTGTCTTCATTACCAAGAAATGAATGAGAAGTCTTGTAATAACGGACGATTGTGTAAAACTATCGCCGATAACCATGATAACAAGGACTACGCATTTGTATGTTTGGATATATACTTGGAAAATGTCTACATGTACAAGTGACTTTTGACAAGAAACTAACAGAATGTGAGTTAACTATGATTTTGTATCATATTCTATACTAAATTATTGTATATGGTCACGCGTTATGAACTCGCCTCCCAATAGGGTGGTGCCGTTACATTTTTTAGCTTCATGCTGTCATTTTCCTCAAATATTTTTAAAACCACAAAAGCTATCTCAACAAATTTGGTATCATTTTAAAGCCCTAATAACAAGCTATCTGCCTGCCGAATGGCATTGGTATAGCTAATACAAAAAGGGAGATACAGCTGTTTGATGTTTGGGGACCAGGGGTGGTGCTGGAAGGGGTGCCCCTGGAAGGGGTGCCGCCTGTACAAACTCAATGGGGATAATCCCATGCTTTGTTCTTTTACAATAACTAGTCATCCCCTGATGTTAAAAACACAATTTTGGTCCCATTTCAAAGGATATTTAGTAGTCATTAAGTATGTGGTTCAACAGACTTGTCAACTATTATTAACAACTAATTAATTATGGATAAGACAATGATCATCAGCTTTCTCCCTATTCGCTACACAGTCAACATGAATAATCAGCCTCAATTTACCGGATTTATAAAAAATGACTATAACAGAAAAAGTTTTCAACCTATGATAGCAAAAGTATACATTTTTGGAAAGCTTGTAACTAGAGGAATTCAGAAATGCAGTTTATATCAGGGAAGGGTTCATCCTTAAACAAATATTTCTGAAAATTCTAAAAATATATAAAATTAAAATTTGAGATATTCACTAGCCGGTATAATTACCATACCGACGTAGTAACTTTGACAAATATATATCATCTAATGGGTAATTTCATGAGGAATTCAAATATGTAAACAAAATAATGATAGGGGTAGGTATAAAAAATATATGGATCTCAAATTAAAAATTAAAAACTCTGATATTTTCCGAACATTTCCGATCATACCATTTTAGTTCTTGGTCGTACTATAATTTTAATGACATATTTGGTTTCCTCATGCAATTTCCCTTCAGAAAATGTATACTTTTACTACCTCCGGGGGGTATACAAGCAAATATAAATGTGTAAAGTTAAATTCATGTCGCGAAAGCCAAAATCCGTGTGTAACGCGAAAGGAGGCGAGCTTAAAACACATGACCATATAAAAAATGGTAATAAACACAATTTACATTGGCTACACTGTGTTTCACGCCGCCGTGCTTACTGCATCACGACGATCATCAGGCTACATTATTGTACATATTCTAGATTTCAGCGTCTTCTCAGTTGCGTATAGATTTATACGAAAAAGAAAATACAATTATTAAAAATATCATGACCGCTACGTAAGACGTAGAACGTAATTAACCCCCAGTCACCTGGTCACGACCTTTACCCTCCCAAGCCCAGTCAGCTCACTCAAGCCCTATCCCATTTGGACCACAACCAATCGAAAATATTTAATTTTAGTATTAAAATTACATACTTTTAGCCTAAATTCAGTTAACTAAGGCTTTTGTTGCATTAATGAATGCTAACATTTTCACGGACGCGCGAACTCAAAAATGTATTTTCCCCAAAAATTGATTTCTTGCCCCACCCCACCAATACGTACGTCCCCCACGCCACGTTTGACCCCCACCCCACGTTTGACCTCCAACAACAACAACAACAACAACAACAAAGTTTTGCTGTCGCCGCCACCTTTTTATACTAAATTGCTGTTCGATTCCCCAATCGAAGTCTTGAAATTAGATAGAAGTTAATTAATCGATCCCTAGGGGTGACTCAAGGAAGTCACTTTTCGAATTTTGTGAGTGCTGTAATTATTGAACTATGACTCAAATGTATATAAATATATACAGTTTTGGAAAGGAAATGGATCAGAGAATCCAAAATTGGCACCAATTTTGACCCAAAATGTTGATTTTTTGAGAAAATCACAAAAAAATCACTTTATTGACCCAACATTTTTGAACAAAGCTAACAAAATAATTTTGAGTAAAAAATGCCCAAATCGCTTGATTATGATGTAAAGACAATAACTTGGGGACGAATTTCTCATTTTGTAACCTAATCTAATACTAATGACTAAAAAGTGCCAACAAAAGTTTAAAAATGTTGAAAAATCTCTTTTTTGGCACTTTTTGGTCAAAATCTCAAAAAGTATTAGATATGGTTAAAAAATGAGAAATTCGGATTCTCTTATCCATTTCCTTTCCAAAAATGTATATATGTATGAGCATTTGATTAACAGTTCAAAAATGAGAGCACTCACAAAATTCAAAAAATCAAATCAAAAAATTCCTTGAGTCCCCCTTTAGAGTCCCCCGAATGTGTGCCCTCCTTGGATACACACACCACCATTTTCAATTTCCCCTCTAAATTGAAGAATTGGTAATAAAAAATCCACTACTATGAAGTTTGTTTTCTGGTGCTATTAAGGCCAAGTAAAAAAAATAAAGCAGTTTTTCGTCCCCTCGCGCATAATATTTCAGGAATTCTATAAAAAATAATTCTTTTTTCTGTATTTTTTCCATAACCTTTTTGTTAAAGTATTTAAAAAGCTGAAATCTTGGTAATAATTTTACTATAGTCCAATGAGCATTTTAAAGCAGGTTTATGTTCACAAACCTCCCAGGGCCAGAACCACGAAATAAAAATAAAAAGATTGTACAAAGGCCTCGACCTCTTCAAGTTATGCAATCAATCATGCAATACCACGCTGGTAATGGTGATTTTGCATTTTGTTTACTAACAAAAAAATGTGCCCTCATCCTCCTTTTTTTCAAAAGTTAGGACGAGAAACTATGGTCATGTGTTTTAAGCTCGCCTCCTTTCGCGTTACACACGGGTTTTGGCTTTCACGACATGATTTTAACTTTACACATTTATATTTGCTTGTATACCCCCCTGAGGTAGTAAAAGTAAAAGTATATATTTTCTGAAGGGAAATTTCATGAGGAAACCAAATATGCCATTAAAATTATAGTACGACTAAGAACTAAAATGGTATGATCGGAAATGTTCGGAAAAATATCAGAGTTTTTAATTTTTAATTCGAGATCCATATATTTTTTATACCTACCCCTATCATTATTTACTTTACATATTTGAATTCCTCATGAAATTACCCATTAGATGATATATAATTATTAAAGTTACTACGTCGGTATGGTAATTATACCGGCTAGTGAATATCTCCAATTTTTATTTTATATATTTTTAGAATTTTCAAAAATATTTGTTTAAGGATGAACCCTTCCCTGATATAAACTGCATTTCTGAATTCCTCTAGTTACAAGCTTTCCAAAAATGTATACTTTTGCTATCATAGGTTGAAAACTTTTTCTGTTATTGTCATTTTTATAAATCCGGTAAATTGAGGCTGATTATTCATGTTTACTGTGTAGCGAATAGGAAGAAAGCTGATGTTCATTGTCTTATCCATAATTAATTAGTTGTTACAAATAGTTGACAAGTCTGTTGAACCACATACTTAAAGACTACTAATTATCCTTTAAAATGGGACCAGAATGGTGTTTGTAACATTAGGAGATGACTAGTTATTGTAAAAAGAACAAAACATGGGATTATCCCCATTGAGTTTGTACAGGCGGCACCCCTTCCAGAAACACCCCTTCCAGCACCACCCCTGGTCCCCAAACATCAAACAGCTGTATCTCCCATTCTGTATTAGCTATACCAATGCCATTTTGCAGGCAGATAGCTTGTTATTAGGGCTTTAAAATGATATCAAATTTGTTGAGATAGCTTTTGTGGTTTTAAAAATATTTGAGGAAAATTACAGCATGAAACTAAAAAATGTAACGGCACCACCCTATTGGGAGGCGAGTTCATAACGCGTGACCCTAGTTTTTATTTTCATTTGGCCTTATATATGCACATTCTATTAATAATAAGGCTTGATTGTGTATCCAGATCTAAATTGTAATCATTGCATTATTATTAGGCCTACTTTATCATTGAAATAAATTATTTTCATCGTAGGCCTGTCGATATAAATTCAATAAAAATACTTTTGCCAACTATGTGTGATAAAACAGTGTGATCCGTTTTAAACTCAATCATTGATGCATAGGCAATATAGGCATACTTCAGGATCAGGATTTCAAACTATTGAAAAACTATTGATCTTGTTCACTGTTGCTAGGCCTACTTAAAATCTATTTATGAGATGTTTACTCAGAAGTGTTAATCTTATCCGCTTATCCGATAGGTGATAATAGTGTAAAAAACCTTCTTCGTAGGTAATCAACTTCTCTTTCTTTTCTTTGTTATTATTGTCTTCTTTTGTTCATCTGCTCAATATTTTTGAAAGAGGTCACTACAGGGCAGACGACGTTATGTGAGCTAGAGGCCGTTATCAAAAACCTTTGTCTAATAATGGTCTCTTGGCTCGATAACGGGCTGTTCATACGCCGTGACCAGAATGGTGACCTCTTCATAGACGTGTATTACTGAATAAAGCAATTAGCAAACTACTATTATGATCAGTACACACAATAATATTAAGAGAGCTGCGACACACATGATCGTCAACCCCGGGAGTGACAGTCATGTGGGTATTTCCATTACTGCCTATAAATATACATGTAGTCTTTTAAGGGGAAATACAGTATGATTTTAAATATTTAGGTTTCGATTTTAATAAATGAGTGAAATTACTTGTTGGTAAACTTGTTGGTAAAAATGTGAATTGATGAAATGTTCATAACAATACATGATTACATGCCAAAATTAAACGTACACAAATTACGATGAAGTTTAACATTTAAAGCCTTCCATGGTTGTAATGTATTTATAGGAATTCGTTTAAGGTACGAAGGAGTGTTTCACGAAGGAATGTTAACAACAAATTAACATCGATAAATATTGTAGACGTATGTAGTTGTATGTGTTTCTTACTCAATAAAAACCAAATCATGGTTTTAGAGCGGAACTTATTTTCACTCTTTAAACCATGATTATGAAGTAATTAGGAATTCTATCGCTCTGTAACTCAAAATATATTCATGATTTATGATCAGAAATGTAAATCTGCAAGAATAACCTGCTTTAAAAAAGACATGGATAGAGGGCGTCCCCTAGAAAAGATCGCATAATATGCCTTTAAGGAATGAATCCTCACAGCAATAGCCGGCCGACTATCTATCATATTTTCTGAACGGTAATCTCACAAGGGATCCAAATATGCTATTGGAATTTAGATAAGACATAACAGTAACATGTTGTGATGAAATATGTTATACCTATCCCAATCATAATTTTACTGTGCATATTATATAGTTCCTCGTGCAATTACCCATCAGAACATAATGGTTGTCAAGGGTAATTTGTTGAAATATACTATATCGGGAAGTGAATGGGCACAAACGTTTAAATTTCATATTTATTCGAGTTTACAAATATATTATTTTGGGTATGCACCCTATCCTGATTTAAACGGCATTTTTGGATTCCCCTATTTGAAAGCTTTCCAAAAATGTACAATTATAATGTAAAACCGATGAATTAATAATAATGATAATAGATGATACTTAGGGACCGTTCATAAATACTTTGGTAGCGGGGCTGGACAATTTCATTTTTGGTATATCAACACTTTTTGACCCCCCCCCCCCCCCCCCCCCTCTCGCCATGCCACAAACTTTTTTTGACCCCCCCCCCCCCCCCCCACCCCACCTGTATTACTGCCTGCACCTGAAATCTTCTTCCCCCCCCCCCCCCCACGTTAATTGTTATCAAGTTCAGAGAACATAGATATGATATCTCATATGATGATTTTTTACAGAATTTGACCATGTATCATATTCTATTTTGATGGACGCATCACATCTAGGAGGGCAGGTTGTAGAATCTAGAGTGAATCAGAACTCCCAGTTGCAGGTATCATTGGTTTAGTGCTATGGTCTTTAATCCCCTGAATAACTTCACATTATTTATGCACGGATCTCTGTTCTTGAAACCAATTAGGATCCTCCCTCCCATTATATATCCTGGCTTTAAATACAATGTGCGCGCAATTGATGTTTGCTATTGACATGAATTTGCCCTTCATTCTTTTTTAGCTGGGCTAGTACATGAAAATAGTTCCTTGGACATGTGCATACAGGTAAAGCAAGGATTTGGGGGCGAAGCCCCCAGAAAATTTTGGAAACTAATAAAGTAATATAATTATCCAGCCGCCCCCCCCCCCCCCCCCCCCCCACACCAAAGTATTTATGAACACTTTCTTATAAGTTGCAAAAATCTTCCAAGGAACTCAGAGCGCGCAAAACATACAACAAACAAACAACAATTAATTATGTGAATCAGGAAACGCCTAACGGAAGAAATTAGTTTTTAGCTGGCTTTTGAACTGAGAGAGTTTTGGGATGTTGCGAAGACTGTCTGGAAGCGAATTCCAGACAGCCGACGCAGCAAAACGAAATAAGCGTTCACCGGCTGACTTGAGATTGACGCGTGGAGCTATGAGCAATTTTTCAGTAGAAGATCTTAGCGAACGCAAAGGTTTGTAAGTGCAAGGCACAGACGAAAGTTATGGTGGTAGAGTACCATCAAAGTGACGGTAAGCCAAAACAGCCAGCTTATTAAATCGGATGCGAAATTCAACAAGTTGCCAGTGAAGCTCGATGAGAATGGGTGTTAAGTGATCATACTTTCTTTTCTTAACGATTAGACAAGCTGCGCAATTTTGGATTCCTTGAAGACGGTTAAGTTGATCAGTGGTTATACCAGTCAGTGTTGAGTTGCAGAAATCAAGCCGCGAAGTAATGATTGAATTGACAAGACAAGAGGTAGCTTTTTTAGACAAATAAGGTCGAATACAGCCAATACGTCTCAGAGATAGAAATGAGGAGCGGCAAATATTACTGATAATATGATCGGACATAGATAGATTCTGACTCAAGGAAGTTTTTGATTTGATTTTTTGAATTTTGTGAGTGCTGTAATTATTGAACTATTAATCAAATGCATATGAAAGTATACATTATTGGAAAGGAAATGGATCAGATAATCCAAATTCGGCGTCAATTTTGACCCCAAAAAAATGATTTTGACTAAAATATGCCCAAATCGCTTGATTATGATGTAAAGACACTAATAAAGGGACGATTTTTTTTTTTTGTAACCTTATCTAATATTTTTGGAAATTTTGACCAAAAAGTGCCAAAAAACATGAAAAAATCTGATTTTTTATTTGGACCACTTTTTAGTCAAAATTTCAAAAAATATTAGATTAGGTGTTTTTTTAAAAAATCGTCCCTTCATTAGTGTCTTTACATCATCATCAAACGATTTGGGAATTTTTTACTCAAAATTAATTTTGTTAATTTTTCAAACAAATTGGGTCAAACAAATTGGGTCAAAAAAGTGATTTGTTGTGATTTTACTCTAAAAATCAACATTTTTGGTCCAAATTGATGCCAAATTTGGATTCTCTGATCCATTTCCTTTCCAAAAAGGAATACTGTTATATACATTTACATTTGAGTCATAGCTCAATAATTACAGCACTCGCAAGATATAAGGACATAAGGACGTTTTTTTGGAATTTTGTGAGTCCTGTAATTATCGAACTATCAATCAAATGCATCTAAAAGTATACATTTTGGATGCCGTATTTTTGAAATTTTGACCAAAAATGAAAAAAGTGAAAAAAATGAGGAAAAAGAAATCACTTTTTGGCACTTCTCTGATCCATTTCCTTTCCAAAAATGTATATTTTTGTATGCATTTGATTAATAGTCAGCACTCCCAAAAATCAAAAAAATCAAATCAAAAACTTCCTTGAGTCCCCCTTAATTTAACAGATTTCTGAAATGTGATATCAGAATCCAAAATACAGATATTATTTCTCTCAACCTGGTTAACGCGAAAGGCGGTACCAACATTCATAACCTCTTTCTTATCAGTGTTAAGCATTTTTATTTTGGGTATGAACCCTATCCTGATTTAAACGGCATTTTTGAATTTCCCTATTTGAGAGCTTTCCAAAAATGTATAATTTTGCTATCATCGGTTGACTACTTTTTTTAGTTATAGTCATGTATGTAAAACCGATGAATTAGGGCAAATTCACTGTGTAGCGAATAATATTTTTACATAATAGTTGACACGTTTGTTGAAACCGAGACTTATAGAATATAAATCAGTCTTTAAAATGAGGCCAAGATCATTGTCACGTGCAAGATGTAATGAGCACAGTGTGGCATGTTAACTAGGCTGTTATGTTGAATTCGCATTCAAGAAGATAAAAAGACAAGTAAATACATTTCACAATTTATTTATCATGATTATATTTCATGAACTAATAATGACAATAACAGTAATATATACAATAACAATGCACACTGATTCATATGACCAGATTAATCATACATACAGTAAGCCCATGTATGAGTATGATTAATGTTCTTAGCAAATAGATCAAATAAATACACCCAGTTATACAATAATGTTTCCCAATCAATTATACACCCAGAGCTCTTGCGCACGCGTTTGTATACTCCGTTGTGTTGCATACATGTAAACTCACGGTACCGTCTTCATCAAGTTCGCGAAAGTTCTATTTGTTATGTTGTTCCTCCTTGTTGTTGGACCTCCTACCTCTAGTTGTTGAGTGTTGTTATTACTGTGGGGTTATTGCCGACAGTCGCTCCAACAGTTAGTTGTTACAGTTCTAGTTGTTAGATAAACCATTATCTTTAAAAAACGGCTGTATCGAAATCATACAGTGAATTTTATGAATACCAGTCCTAATTATATGTAAGAGTTATGTAGCATATATCAAATAACTCATTTTAAAACATTACTCAATTATATTGAACGAACACAATTAATGATAATAAGTTATGAAACACACAAGACTAGATAACTTATGATCCTAGTAAATTGACTATCACTGGTTGAATTGTGTATCATAAAATGCATTACACAATGATTATAAATAAACAATGTTGAGGAACCTTACATGTTGTGTATCATCAAATGCATTACACAGTTATAAATAAACAATGTTGAGGAACCTTTCATGTTGTGTATCATCAAATGCATTACACAGTTATAAATAAACAATGTTGAGGAACCTTTCATGTTGTGTATCATCAAATGCATTACATAGTTATAAACCAACATTTATGAATTTTGAGTATCATTGAATGCATTACATACAGTAGTTACAAATAAACACTGGTTGATGCAACTCTGGTTGTGTATCATTAAATGCATTACACAATTAAAAACAACGTACATAATTGAAAACACAAATCATATTTTGTTTCTTATCAAAATCGATATTGCATTAAATAAACAAATCTTTGTTTCTTCCAATGTACAAAAACAACATAAATGAAAACACAAATCAAGTTTTGTTTCATATCAAAATTGTTATCACATTGAATACAAAATCTCTGCTTCATTGAGTACAAAATATTATACAATAAGAATTTACTTACACATGAATCCTTTGTAAATAAACTTTACATTATTCTCTCTGTCAGTGGCATATTAACACAAACTCCAGACTAAATCACCATAGATTTATTTAGTTGCATTCTATCTCAGCTGTAACATTGTATCACATTAAATGAATCTGCATTATTAATTTCCCGCAGTGTAGTAACAGAATGAGGAACTACCAAAACCTTATAGGTCTTAACCTCTTGATGGTCAGAAGATGACTGCACCAAATATCATGTCATTGGAATAAAAAATGATATCATAGCCATATTGCGATTGGCTGAAACTCAAATCAAAATATGCTGTGATTGGATAAACTAAAGTCACTTAAAACCGAATTGGTAGAATTAACACATCACAATAATGTTGACTGTTTAGCGTGCATGGTTGGTTATGGGATCTACCCTTGAAGTCCTTAAAATAGATAAGTATAGGACACTACACATGTATAACCTTTTATATGCGACAATCATGTTTGTACCATACGGGATCAAGAGTTATTGTAAATTTATCGTAGAATTGGGAAAAGAATTAAATTCCCCATAGAAAATGTACACAGCGGCACCCCCGCCGCCATACAAATATATACATTTATGTCACCCAGCCACCTGTATAGTTGTGTTGCCAAGTTGAGACTACCTAGACATATGTATAGATATTTTACTGGCTTGATGTTTAGTTAGCAGGTCAAAATTTACATAATGGTCACGCGTTGTGTTACATTTTTTAGCTTCATGCTGTCATTTTCCTCAAATATTTTTAAAACCACAAAAGCTATCTCAACAAATTTTGTATCATTTTAAAGCCCTAATAACAAGGCTTGTTGTATCAGAATCAGATAGCTTAGCTATCTGCCTGCCAAATGGCATTGGTATAGCTAATACAGAGAGGAAGATACAGCTGTTTGATGTTTGGGGACCAGGGGTGGTGCTGGAAGGGGTGCCGCCGGAAGGGGTGCCGCCTGTACAAACTCAATGGGGATAATCCCATGCTTTGTTCTTTTTACAATAACTAGTCATCCCATAATGTTACAAACACCATTTTGGTCCCATTTTAAAGGATATTTAGTAGTCTTTAAGTATGTGGTTCAACAGACTTGTCAACTATTTGTAACAACTAATTAATTATGGATAAGACAATGATCATCAGCTTTCTTCCTATTCGCTACACAGTCAGCCTCAATTTACCGGATTTATAAAAATGACTATAACAGAAAAAGTTTTCAACCTATGATAGCAAAAGTATACATTTTTGGAAAGCTTGTAACTAGAGGAATTCCGAAATGCAGTTTATATCAGGGAAGGGTTCATCCTTAAATAAATATTTCTGAAAATTCTAAAAATATATAAAATAACAATTGGAGATATACTAGCCGGTTTAATTACCATACCGACGTATTAACTTTGACAATTATATATCATCTAATGGGTAATTTCATGAGGAATTCAAATATGTAAAAAAAATGATGATAGGGGTAGGTATAAAAAATGTATGGATCTCAAATTAAAAATTAAAAAACTCTGATATTTTTCCGAACATTTCCGATCATACCATTTTAGTTCTTCCTCGTACTATAATTTTAATGGCATATTTGGTTTCCTCATGCAATTTCCCTTCAGAAAATGTATACTTTTACTACCTCAGGGGGGTATACAAGCAAATATAAATGTGTAAAGTTAAAATCATGTCGCGAAAGCCAAAATCCGTGTGTAACGCGAAAGGAGGCGAGCTTAAAACACATGACCATATACAGTACGTGACGGTCCAGCCAAAGAATATGTGATGAATGTGTCGCTAAAGTAATTTGAACTCAGTTGAACTCAAATGTTATGATTAAACACCCTCAAAAATAATAGTTCTAGTTCTGATTCTCCCATTCAATATAGCTCAAACAGCACCATATACATGATATAACTAAGACAAGCATGAATCCAGAACATATTCTGTTTTGTCTGACAATGTCTACCACTATGAAAACATTAGCTGTCCTAATGTAAACATTAGCTCACTGGTAGTATATCAAAGACTTGGTTTGGGTTGTCATTTACATGACAAATCTAGAGGTGGTTTGGCCATATGCCAATGTTTACATCTCAAACTAACTTGGGTTGGGGAGAAATAAATTACATATTCAAAACGCGGGCTTCGCCCTTGTTGAATATGTGTAATAAAGTCATGGTTACATACAATCATAATGTTAGCTTTTAAAAGCATTTACATAAATGTTGTATTTCTTTTCCTCATCAAATATCTGCATTTCGTGTGATAATATAGTCACTTTAGTACATTGGAAATTAATTCAAAACATTCTTGAACATTTAAGTCATGCATCAATACAATAGCTTTAAATTACGAACCATCTATCAACATGCCGTCCCCTGAAGCCATAGTCCGCTCTGCACAGAAAAGTATAGGTTGGCATGGAGCACTCATCTACACGGTACGCAACATCAGTTTCACGCTTTATCCCGTGTATGTCTATTGCTACAGGGGGACTATGGCTCCATTCACAGGGGTTATATAATTCATTCCAAACCAATCCTCTTTCAACTCATAAACTTGACATTATTTGTAAATTTTTTGCAATGTTGTAAAACGAACTGAAAAAAGGGCTCAATCACTGTCATCAGCCTCTATAACCACTTCATGCAGATGCCGTCCTTCAGCAATACACCTTTAAAGCTCCTACAATTGTCCATACTCATTGTTTTATCACGTCGATTATATCTAAGAATACACTGCCGGAAGTCTGAATCCGGCAGCCAACAATTTGAATATGAATTTGAACACACCTCAATGACAGTTTGTAAATATAATTAATTATTGACTAAGAGTTATTTTTTATAGTAACGAGTATTCGCCCTGCAATAATGTCAAGGTTTCGCTGGCATATCTGTCTCAAATTGGAATATTATTTGCATTAACAAATGAAACGCTTACACTTCGTCCATAATATTACCTACATAGGCAGTGTTTTAAAATATAAATTCAGAGTTCAATTAAAGGTATATGTTCTGATTGCTGGCCCGATTTTCAATTTTATGTTTTCTATATTACATGAAAGGTCATCCTTAAAGTTGTCGCATTTCAAAGTTTGATTTGCACAACTCCAATGGTTCATACACTTGAAAAACATGGGTGTCATTTGACACCAAAAGGGGTGTTAAGATTTTAGTCCTTAGGTGAACATCCAAGGTAATGGCTTTTTTAACCTCTGCCCATTTATTTTTCTTGCTTTATGCATATTTTCTGAGTTGCAGTAAACCAATTGATTGACCTTTCAGAGCTCTCTTTCGAGAGTTTGATTTTTAATCACTCTGGTCATTAACCTTGTTAATTTCTGTTGGGCTATTGTTCACATTTGCGCTTTAAAATATATATACACATGGAAAAAAGTATCGCACCACTGCTTTTTTGTTGAAAATTGCAAATGTGGCCTCGAATTTTGCCACCATGGTGTGATATTAAGGATCATTTGTTTGCGTAAGCTGTCCAGCAAAATGTTATGCAATAAAAGGGCCACATTTGAGTTTGTGACGTAATCGATGTAATGTTTTTTCAATGCCAAGAGGAAAATGCATGTTTTGTCCAAAAACATGCATGAAACAAGTTTGGGTATAACACGATATTGAGAGGCCCGATGATTAATCTCTATAGTTGTAATCCTTGGAAACACATTCAAGTCTTCCAAGGTCAAAGGTCATCTGGGGTCAAATTTCAAAAGTTCCCCGATTGTCCTCAAACATGAAAAAAATCCCTTTTTCGTACGCCCAACGGTTATGGGGTCAAAGGTCAAAATAGGTCAAATTTTAAATAAGTTCAAATGACAAAAGCAATATTGCGGAAGTAAACAAAACAAAATCAACGGTGACCTCATGCTGAATTTATGAGCAACAAAAAATGGCTTGTTTGGACTCTTTCACTGCATTGTACCCTATAACGTCTAAATGGAACATATCTTGCGCCATACAGAACTAATATAATGACTATTTTAAGTTTTTAAAGTCTATTCAATATCGCGTTATACCCAAACTTGTTTCATGCATGTTTTTGGAAAAATCATGCATTTTCCTCTTGGCCTTGCAAAACATAACATCGATTACGTCACAAACTAAAATGTGGCCCTTTTATTGCATAACATTTTGTTGGACAGCTTACGCAAACAAATGATCCTTAATATCACACCATGGAAGCAAAATTCGAGGTCACATATTTTGCACTTTTCAACAAAAAAGCAGTGGTGTGATACTTTTTTTCATGTGTATACAAAAAAGTGTGCCATGATACCTAGAGGGTGTCAATTTGCTCTTGACACCTTTTGATGTTCGCCTGAGGACCCATTTCTACGGGTGTCAAATTACACCTTCAGTGGTGTTGAGAAATAGCACGGAGAAAATCAAAGGTCACCCTTTGGGTGTAATGTGACACCCAAAGTAGTGTTTTTGAAACCTTTGCATTCTCAAAACTTGTAGTTACGCCATAAAGGTGTCACAAGTAGTATACTGAAGAGCTATCGAAATGGGGAAAATGACTCTCCAAGAGGACTCTTTCGACACCTAATGAGTGTCATTTTTGTCAGTATCTTTAAAGGTGTCACGTTACACCCCCATTTTTTCAGTGTATTTTAGAAGCACAAGGTCACAAGAAATTTGCCCATGTGAATAGTATACAAACTGGCGGGTGGTTAACCGCCTTTGGCAGTAATTCACCCCATTTTAGCCTATTATTTCTAAATGGAACATTTCTGGCCTCTAAGATTTCACACACATAATGAAAAAATATGGTGATTCTTCCGATATCAAAATATCTTGATGTGAACAAAACATCATAGCCATAAAAAAGTGATCAGAACACACACCTTTAAGTGAACAATAATAAACAGGGTAAATCTGGAGGAGAACAAACCACAATCATGACATATCCGCGAAGCCATTTGGATTCGGTGGAAGGCACCCGACACCTTGAACAGAGACGAGGGGACCTACATACTAAGTCATGTCTACGACCCACTGATCACCGTAACAGCGCCCTCAACCTGAAGCAGCACGGATCAGAAGTCATTGAAGTATGTACCTGCCTCATTAGGAGTAAGATGCAGGATTGTTTCTATTTTTAGCATTCAATGACAAGATTACATCATTCGAGGGCTCAGAAACACAAGGCCTCATCTTCAATTTTTTCAAAAATTAGATTTTTGTATCAAAATGTTCAGAAAGAAATTCTCTTTCCAGTAACGCACAGCCTTATTCCCATGACACAACCCTTTCAAAGTTGTAGCCAATATCACAAGGCCTCATCTCCATCTCCCCAATGTGTTTAAAAATCCGTTCAATAGTCTTTTTCTTAACATGGTCAAAATGGAGATAAGGCCTTGTGGTTCTGAGCCCTCAATATGTGGGGTTTTTTTCTCGAGAACGCAGCAATAGATACGATACTGCACGTTAATCATGTCAATGCTCATTGGCAAGTTCCGCTAGTCCGTGCGCCACATCCTTGCGGCCAATGTATTTGAGACCAGCTATCATAAACTTGACTACATTGATATTTCTTGGCTGTCGTCTCCGCCATTTAGTGAATAGATTAGATGGAGATGTCCCTGTGGCTGCTAATTCTTGCCTGCATCGGAATACCTCTTCTCTTGTGCATCCTAGACATATGGCTAGTATCTCCCATTGTTGTCTGTGAAGTTTCTGAATGACGCGTTCTAAGACAATATCGCTCAAGAGTCTTGTGAATTCTGAGAAGAAAATAACGTGAAACCTTGTAAGTTTTAATAGATTCATTAGGATCGGTAGAAAACAGTGGAATAATGTACAAGAAGCTGGTCTAATGTGGCTGTATGGCGTGAGTTGAAAATCTACATAGATACAAGCTTAATAAAAACTAGACGAATGTGCAAGCAAATGGATTGCATTTTGCTATATCACCACCGCAGGACATCTTGCTTTATGGTAAATGAATCCATAGGTTCAACTTTTTGGTCGTTGGAAATCTTATCATAATGCGCATGATGGGCCAATAAAAAAGGATGCAGTTTTTATGATTTCAAATGTAAAAAGAAGTACGCTAGAAATTGTATTCAACCTTTTTACAAACCTTATCTTTCATGAAATTTAAAGGATTTAGATAACACGTATTATTGAAAACCAGGGGTATTTATAAAGCGGGTTTATCGCACTATATAATACATGTCCAGTGGCAACGGAAGCAAGAAAATACCCAGGGGGAGCTAGACGAACCCAAATTGTTTGCGTTACAACGTTGAAACAGTAAAACATTTTCATTTTCTTAAAACAAAAATAGTCAAGAAAAATGCCCCTAAATCCATCTTGCTTGAGGAATTGAGCTTAAATTGGCAATGTTAACACTAAATGGTCCGGTATGACGTTCAAAACACGTCACAAGTATTTGTAGGGGGAAATATTTTACCCCGCCTCCATGACCATGACTCAGTTTAATTATTTCATAATGAAAATGTGTGCGAAATACATAAAGTTGTTACGGTTTGTGTACACCCTTTACGATGAGCTGTTTTATATTCACTTCTAAATACGAATTTCAAATGACTTATTAAGTAGCTCAATTGCGTTTTAAGATTTTTTCTTTCAAATTTAAAATTTCGCTATTTGCGAAAATTGTCGACGAATGTAAAACTGCATTTGGTCACTAATTGTTTTGAGAAGCTAACATAATTCAATATGGGTGTTATATTCAGTTGAAAGATGAAAGTCTTCCTCATAGGTAACACTGATACATACTACATTTTGTTCAATTACTTTCGTTTGAAATGTTATTGATGGAAATCATCTATACACATAAATTCGGTTATTTTCACTCTTTGCTAATGGTAAGTGCTATTAATCTTCTCTATAGCATTATCTAAATGTTTGATTTCTGTATCATTTGATATACAACATATAGAACAGGTAAAACATTTGATTGGAGTATTGATAATGTGAAATCACACCTGATGTTCCATGAGCTAGATCAAGACGTTCAGATTTTGCGAAAGCCCTCTTAAGCTCGGCTACTTTGTCAACTTTTTTGGATTGTCGGTTTCGCCATTTCATCAGCATTTGGAAGATCTGTTCGTTGACGTTGTCCTTGTAGTTTTGTTTTACACTGAAAGAGAATTACACGTAAAAATGTAATAGGTTCACAATTTAAATTCCTTTAAGTTACAAGCAAATGCAAACACTTGATAAAAATATCTGTCACTACATAAGGCATAAATAGTCAAACCATTTGGGAATGTGATTGAATATTTCCAGTATTTTGTAGCTGAAGGTACGATCATGTTGCAAGATACATTAAACAGAGCGAGTAAAAAGAACTCGTAAAACTGATCATTGAGTAAGAACCAAATGTTTATTTGACCCTTTTATAGGTAACAGATCCGTAGATCCGTGATTTTCTTTTGAGTTTTGATTTTAACATAATCATCAAGTAAAACGCCTTTTTAAATTTGATATTGATATTGTCACCAATAAGTGTTTAATGAATTGTTATAGTGCTATAACTATAGTTGATTCGCAGACATTGGCCGATTTACCATTTCAGTCACAGAGGTAACAGAAGCAAAAGAGGGGGAGGCACTCGAATTTTAATCGTAATATACTAGGTTATCATCAGTGCCAGTACTATTGTGACGTTTTCAGCTATATATAGATAGGGTGAACAACATCATTAAACCTAGTGACTGTGAACTTGCGGCAAAATAACATGAATTAGCTACATTGACTTTGCCTGCAAACAGGTGTTGGTCAATAGCCTGCGTATTTTTTATAAAGAAGATGTGTTGTTATTCAGATAAATTGATAAAGGTATTCAGGTGGTCTCATAGCCATAAAGTAACGTTTATAATCCGTATCTAGTTTGATATAACTTTTGCTCCATCTAGGCCAAATGGTTTATACAGGGTGTCTCAATAAAAACCGTGCATGTGTTTACCAAACTTATTGACCATGAACTTCCAGAATATGGTGTATTAATTGTATACATATAGATGGACTAAACACTTAGCTTTCATATGCCGTGTATTTCATCTAATTTGGTTTTGTCAATCCTGAGATATGATCAATTAACTAAAGCTACCTAAAGTCGACATTGTGCCACTTTTACAGAAAGAATGTTTAAGATAAGCATTAAAACCCTCGTCCTCCTAAGGGAGGGTGGTCGCCGATTGCGCTAAAACGCAAAGAACAGTGACCTAGGGCGTCTAGTTGATCGCTTTAACATCCCCTGCGTTAATTTTGACGAACACAAATTGAGGGTGCCACCTTACCCGGGGGTAGGGTAAGCCGTCAAAGTCCGATAGTAGGGGGTGGTTGCCATCTTACAATTTTGTTTAAATCGCCATTTTGAAAAGTTTTTTTTTTTAATTGTATGGTCCTGAATATTATAGCATAGGCCTATGTTATAAACACCATTTCCCTCACTTATAAGCAAAAAAACCGGGTGAAATTCCGATATTTGGACTTTTTTGGCGAAGATTTCTATTTTGGCCTATTTCACGTGTAGCGAATACGGCGGGATTTTGAGGTCGGTCATGTTTGGTGACGTCATTGTGACGTCATGCGTATGATGTGTATACTTGTTTTGGTATGTATGGATAGAGGGAACCTCTAGCTATACCATGGTACCCAAATAAGCATACTCTGCATTTCGGATTAGATTTGTTTAGGGGGTGGTAACAACCCCAACCCCCCTCTCCGGAACCCTTTCTATTCATTGCAAACTGTAAAGTGGCACAATGTCGATTTTAGGTAGCTTTAGTTAATTGGTCATATCTCAAGATTAACCAAACCAAATCAGATGAAATGAACGGCATATGAATGCTAAGCGTTTAGTCTATCAATATGTATACAATTGTTACACCAAATTCTAGAAGTTCATGGTCAATAAGTTTGGTAAACACATGCACGGTTTTTATTGAGACACCCTGTATAAAACATGATGATTGAATTAATTCGTTTTTTCTCACAAATAAATACGAAGACCGATCTTCTTTAGTTTAATGTTTCCTTTATTTCACGTACATAATGAAAATGGAAAATAATATAAAACACTCATCTACACGGTACGCAACATTAGTTTCACGCTTTATCCCGTGTATGTCTATTGCTCCAGGGGGACTATGGCTCCTTTCACAGGGGGTTATATACTTTATATAATATATTATTGTGGTGACCGCTTCCGAAGGGATAACATAATTATATAATTATTTGAAGCTGTTGGATTAAGTATTTGGTTGTCGTGATTTGTAAAGCTACCTGATCAGCCCTATTCCCAAAAGCCACACTATCATGAATAGCATTTGATTATGGAGCGCAAATAATAACATCTATAAAGCTACCGCTGTTTCATCATTGGTTAAAATGGGTTCCTTTAACGACCAATGGACGAGGTCCAAAATCGAAACCGATCGGCCAGAGTGTATTAATCTACTATAGATATATATATATATATGCTTGAAATACAAGTGAATTTAACTTACCCGAACAATTCTGCTGCTGTTATTCCCAGAAATCGGGCAAGTCTTTCCCATTCTTCACCTATTTCTTGAGAGAGTTGCTGTATACCTTCTTCGGTTACTAGTATGTCGTGTTCTTGAAATAAAGCAATATAAGTGTGTTACACTGTGATTCAAATATGTTAAAATATAGCGACATTTGTGAAGGACACTTTCTATCATGTAGGACAGGGAAACATCCTACATTTTATAAAACAAGGATTTTGTTCTTCCACTGAAGTCAACCTGATGCCATGAAATATTGCTATGTGTTCTATCATGATATTGGACAACACCCTCATATTTCTAATAAAAATGTTTTTGTCTTTTTAAAAATATCTTTTATTGTGTATTATTATCCATTACTTGACATGTTCACATAGTTTTCACGTTTCACATAGTTCAATCATGTTTACATAGTATGTCATTACATTTTAAAACACATTTTCATATGCTTTTCAGCATGTTTACATTTACTAATAATAATATAGACCTCTTGGTATCGGAGATAACTAATGAAATACGCATCATCATATACCTGGCATTGAAAGTTGATTAGTGTATTCTATAGTTTTGAAGCGTCAACGCTTTCCGGCTATGTTGCCATTGCGCGCGCAACTATTACTCTCCAGGTCATGCGATCATTGGTCTGTGTCAAGAGTTCCGGTTTAATTTCTTTGTAATGGAAAATTGCCATTTTAAAATTATGAAGCGTGAAAATGTTATTTCCACGGATGGTAAAAGTACTTTTAGCAACGTATTTTAAGCAACCTTTTTGCAGTGTACTCTAGGCTTTACTTGCGAACTTGCCCGACGCCGGGTTAGGTTCGCCCATAGGCCAGGGCAAGTTCGCCCTAGGCTAAGAATTAGGCTACACAAAGTACCATAATATCCAATACATATAGATTCGTTATTCTTCGTTATTTTATTCCAAAATGAAATTTAGGAGTCCAAAAAATAAGGGGTGGGGGCACTTTTGTGGAACATACGCGTTCAGAATTTAAAAATAATAAGAAATAGGCCTACCACATTTTGAAATATTTTCCTCTAATATTAGTGTTACTCCATTTCTGATAACTATTTTTATATATCCTGTAAGAGGAAAATTGCCATTTTAAAATTATGCAAAATCATAACTATATAAATCCCTATTGGCGAACCTGCCCCATCATCATAGGGCGTATGTGCCCCATATAGTGCAATAAGTGCATTGACCTACATGTATACCACGGATGTCCCACATACATCAAATCCATAATCAATCCCATACCTACGTAATGATAATTTACATTAAAACCTTGCAAGGGTGCGATTTACCCGGGTGCGATTTACCCAGGTGCACAAGGGAAATTCTGAGGTTTGAAGTCAAATATGGAAGAAAATTCACTTTTGTAAGGCCAAATTGGTTTTTGGATGATAAGTTGACAAACATGTTACGGTGATCTGCCACGTTAATGTGGGAAGCTTGCAACATACTACTTTATCTATTGTGCGTTCGCCAAATTCAACCTGTGGCCGCAGAGATGAGAATCAAGTGATGGGCGAACCTTCCCATAGGGCGTACACTCCACGCTCTCCCTTATGTCATAAAAAGTTGTTTCCATTTCAATAATAGACAGGTGTATAGGTGGGGATTAAACATGTTGAATGTAATTGATGATAGGATATATTGAAGCATCATGCATGTATAAGATATCACCGTTAAGAA
This sequence comes from Ophiura sarsii, assembly GCA_035610835.1. Classification (NCBI taxonomy): domain Eukaryota; kingdom Metazoa; phylum Echinodermata; class Ophiuroidea; order Amphilepidida; family Ophiuridae; genus Ophiura; species Ophiura sarsii. The sequence continues at coordinate 58,552,960 of CM069450.1, forward strand.
GTATGCTAATTTAAATTAATATCAAATACCGTAGGTTGTATCAGATAAGCTAACACATCAAGGTATGTAAAACAATTCCCTATCGTGGTAATTGCCTACCTGTTATCGTGACGTCATCGGTTATGTAATGCGATTGGTCAAGCGACTCAATTGTGTCAAAAACATCTGTAAAATATGGAAATAACGAACGGGGTTGTGATTAGAATAACATATAGTAACTACAACAACAAACCCCATAGAAACATGTATCTAGCTGGAGCAGTATTTATGCCTGGAGTGGGTAATGTTTCATGTAATAAATTAATTCATTTTTACTATTTTGTATTCCAAGAAGTATGTCCTTGCTTTTGTAGTTGAAGTATTTCTAATAAGAAGCACATTATCATTCACAAATGCCGAATGCAAGTTTACTCGGACGGGGTAGTTTGTGAGCATTATAGATACACAATTGGACTAAGCTGATGATACCAACGTAATTATATTAATGTGTTACTGACATAAAGACATCAAAAAAAGTAACACGGCTGTTGTAAAAGCACCTATAATTTTTAAATTGTTATTTAATTACGGTGATTTTGACACCTTGTTTGTTAAAATCGATAAAGTATTGTTGTCGCGGTATGTGCTTACAGATGAAAAGTGCCAATTCCATTGTTGCATTAACTCCTATTGATCTCTCTGATTCAGCGTGAAGATAATAGCGGGAATTTTGATAGTTTGCCCATGACGATGACCTGTCCTGTCTGTCTTCTCGGACCTTCTGAGCATTTGGAGTTTTAAATTCATCCTTTTTAATTGTAAAGAAGTACGCCTGTCATCCCCATTAAATTTGTCCCGGATTATGCTAATCAAGTTTACAGCACAACAAGAACAGCTAATCAAAATTCCCGCTATTATCTTCACGCTGAATCAGAGAGCTCAATAGGAGTTAATGCAACAATGGAATTGGCACTTTTCATCTGTAAGCACATACCGCGACAACAATACTTTATCGATTTTAACAAACAAGGTGTCAAAATCACCGTAATTAAATTTTCCGTCTCATGGTATTTTCATTTTTATAATATGAGTAACAATTTTAAAATTATAGGTGCTTTTACAACAGCCGTGTTACTTTTTTTGATGTCTTTACACACACAGTTGCTTTTCTCACCAATATGGCATTAACATGATATCGAGATTTCTTCCTCATCCTCCTCAGGCCTAGGAGTGCGAGGAGGTGAACTGAAATTGCTGTGAGATCTTAACGGACATCCATGTATTAATAACTTATCCTCAGAGTCCGAGTTGTTCTCCTTGCTTGCCCCAGTGTATTTACAACCATGCATCTTACCTTCATCAACAACACCAACAACAGACTCCACAGTTTCCGATTGCATCGTGATAGGATTCACTAGATCTTCTTCATTCTCTTTTGCTTCATTTAGGATGTCTTGCCGGTAGTAGTGAACATTGTGTACCAAATCTGTGCTGGACTGCAGTCCTTGTGAACTCAGGTAGCACACGTTGACCCGCGTTCCAATAGAGCGCTCCTTTAGCTCAAAGAAAACCATGTCTTTCATTTCGTCGAGCTGTTTTGTTCCTTGTCGTTCATCACATTCTCTCTTCACACGGACTGCTATATGTATGGCTTGCTTATCCCCAGTCAGCTGTATCATTCCCTCAACGGCATCAAATAGTATTAAACCATGGCGTGATAACTTCGGGTCTACATCTTGTTTTTTGTAGCGATTCATAGCGCGCACTTGTAAGCATGGAAACGTATCCACAGTAAACATGTCTGTTATATCGCGACATTCGATGCGAAGTCCATAGTGGTGACTGTAGTTGTGATTGTCCTTCCAAGCAATTTCCGCTGTGTCTGTGGGTAATTTGGCCGGAATTATGAAGCTGTCTTTGTCTCTCCTGTGTAATTTTTAAAAAAAGTTTAACAGTAACAATGCAGCTTAATGTGTGTGTGCGACATTTGCATACCATTGTACAGGGTGAGTCAAAAAAAGTTTACCCTAATTGCAAAAATCAAAAGAAATATTTCTGACCACAAAATCAAGGCAAACAAAACTTTAAATGATTGCGCCATTTCTTTGCTACCATCTGGAAAAAAAATCACGCTATTTGATGATACCGTTAAGTAAATATGACTATTTCTGTACAGGAGCTGTTTTTTCACCAAAAACACGGTTTTTAATTTCAAGCTTAACGAGCTTAATAATGTTTACTAGGATTATGATGTAAAGCATTACACATCTTGTTTATTAAAAGAATTAAGTAGACAATAGACTTGTTCAAAATTGTCTCCTAATAGATTAAAACAATAGACAGCTTTAAGGCCTATTTATGACACAATTACCACACCCTAATCATTTCATAACAAAGGAATTGATCCTTTCGCTGTCGGTATTGTAATTTTGTATTGGTCGTATCTTATGAAATATAATGGTCAAGATCTGGAAGCGTGTTCGGACGTTAAATTGGTCACTTTTATTCAAAACAGCGTAAAATAAGTTTCCCTCAACCAATCTAAACCAGATAAAATTCATATTAAAGCTAATTAATTTGTCTTTGTACCGTGTTAAATTGTTTTGAAAACAAACGAATACTTTTTTCTAAAATAATCGCTGAAGTTGAGTAAACGTTTTTTTGACTCACCCTATAGTCTTATAGTTATTTGTATAAGGACCAACGATTATGACGATATTCATGATGCTATAATAATACAGTTCTTGCCAGACCCATTGATGTATTCGTGATATGACTTAAAAACTGTCCTTACTTTTGGACCATTTACTAATATTTAGAGCGATCTCAAGATCTCGTCAACATCACAACCCGGGCACCACAACAACCACCACCACCGATCTAGATTCTAATCTTATAGAAAGACAAATGTGAGGGAAGATATAAGGAGGTTTGTACCTGTAAGTAAGTTCAAAATATTCCAGGAGATCGACCAGCAAGTTGGTGTTACCATTGAACCCCAAATGATTTTTCAGAAGCTCCAATGTGTACAGCTGTTTAGATTCGAGTCCGTGGAATTTTTTACTGAATTGACAACTGGCAAATATAGGTCCAAATATTGTTGTTGTTAACCAGTTTGGATTGAGGATTATCAGGTCATTTCCTGGAGGAGCATTGTCAGTACACTGCTGCTTCACCTTCGCACAATGAAGCTAAAATGAAAAACACATGTATAAAGCTAAGTACATGGGAGTGTTCATAAATACTTTGGTCGGGTGGTTGGATAAATTGAGCCGTGAACATCATTTTTTTCATCACCCCCCCCCCCCCCCCACACACACACACACCCCCCCCCCCCCAAAAAAAATAGGGTAGTGTGTTTTTTTTCCCTCCTTTTAAGAACCTTCTTTTTTTGGATCCCCCAAAAAATATTAGGGTGGTGTTTTTTCTGATCGCCCCCCTCTTTTAAAGACCTTTTTATTGTTGATCCCCCTCATTTTTGGCAACCCCCCCCCCCCCCCCCCCTCCATCAAAGTATTTATAAACACTCCCTAAAGTATTATTGATATTTTGCTAGTAGGCAATATAAAATGTTATGGATATTTCTCAGGGGCCATCCCGGGGCCATACAACTCAGGGGTCATACGTCAACATGAAAGTGTTATCCCAATCATGTTGTACAAACTGTTAAACAAAACACCTTACCTCCCCAGTGTTGTGCATGTAACTAACAGCCAGGCGAACCAGTCGCTCATCTGCTAACGTGTCGATCTCTGCGTGCACTTTTTTATAAAACTCCGGAAATTCCATGACAGGTAGCTTGGATCTTTTACCGCCCCAACTGGTCATTCTTTTGGCAATTTTGGCACATATATTGGGTGTAACTACTTCCTGAAATGTAAAATTAAATGTATTATGAGTGACTGTAGACACACATTGCAAAGTGTTGCTCCCTCTACGGTCGAACTTAACCATCTGACACGACGACCACAATCCTGGATGGGGATTAAATTTAGCTCTTGCAGTGGCGGATCAAGGCCCGCCCCCACCTCCCCCTAACAAAGAAAAAAAGGGAAAAGGAAAAGAAAAAAGGAATATATACGCGTACGTTGACGAGATATTTTGGAGGTAACTAGTATAACAATCGATATGCTTTTTTTAACCTAAAGTTTTTTCAACATAACAGTTTTAAATCAAGAATATATATTTTTATCAGTATGCACAACTTTTTTCTGGCATAGGTCTATATATATGTGTACCCGAGATAATTCGAATGAAAAGTGTATTATCTACTGTTTTATTTGAAAATATTGGCGGACGGATACACATTGGTCACAACGGGTTACAAGGTGTAATTTCGTGTTAAAAATACTACTCCGTATAAAGGTGAAAATATAGAAAAATGTAATCGGTCACCCCGGTCTGAGTTTTTGACACAAGTAAGATCTATGTATGAGGGCATTTTTTCGTTTATCTTTGTCAAAGTTGTTTTCGAATTTCATTACTTACCCTAAATGGCTTGGCTATATCTGTCAGAACAGTCTTCAAATGATCCAAATTATTTGATCTAGTACATTTTCCATTTATGATAATGAGTTCTTTGTATATGTCCAGAAATTCCGCGAATGTTTCTACGATCTCATTCAATTGCGCTTGAATCACCCGTTGACCTTAATAAAGAAGATAAAAACAGAATATTACAAGAAAGAGAAGATCAGATCCCTATTACATCTATGATGTGGCTCAAAACTTGGCAATTTCCCGGAAAATCCTGTCTAGGCGGGAAATACTGTTAAATTCCCGGGAAATACTGTTAAATACCGGGAAATACTGTGAAATACCAGGAAATACTGTGAAATACCGGGAAATACTGTGAAAACGGCCACACTGCTGTTTGTATATTATAATACATTAAATATTTTGCACACTACCTTTTGCATTTTCTACAGTACCTGTTTTATATTTTACAGTTCCTTCTGCAATTTTACACTACCTTTTGTATTTTGCAATTTATCACTGCCTTGTACCTTTTGGCCCATTTGGCCGCCCGCCCATGTGTAAGTCAATTATTTTACGCATTTAAATACACTTTTGAAAATGCGCTAAAGTGAGTAAGGCTGTTGTGAGTTTGTTTTGAAAGTTGAACGTTTTGCCATCAACTACCTGAAAAATGTGTTCGTGCTATTACTCCATAGTACCATGTTTCGCTTCCTTTCACATAAATGCTTTGATTTTTATTAATGAGAGTCTCTTTTAGAAGGAAGAATTATAATTAATGCATACGTCTAGCTGCTTCCGGGAGTAGGTCTATATGGGTGCCGACAACGACGATAGATGGTTTTCTTGCAGCTGACGGATCGTGTCCGGCTTTGATGAACTTCAACCAATACATCAGCTGAAATACAAGAAAGGGTCTCTTAAAAACAAACCTTAATTGTTACGTTACAGTAACAGATGTCAGTAGCAGGTACTGCATTAAATATATTAGCTGTATGCTTTCATTCGCCCCACCACAATTCGCTCGACATGAGCTGAACAATATTTCAAGGTTGAATTCTGTAACAACTGCAATGTCAATTGAACCACCTTTAAAACACTTTGGGAAAAAGCGTAAACTTCTATAAGGGGTACACAAACTACCCTGAGTTGGTGACTTCTTGAACAACTTCTCATAAGGGACGCACCATTAGATACTCAGGGGGGCATGGAAGTTTTCTAAAAAAAAACTTTGCCCACTATCCAGGGGAAAAAAAACTTTGAAAAAAAGTTGACCCACTGCTGAGTAAAAAAAAAATCTGACTCGCCCAACTCCTTGTTAAAGGAAGGGTCCCGCAAGCACAACATTGAGCATTATTTGTTAGGCAAATAATTATTGAGCCGAAATTACGTAATCTTATAGAACAAAACACCATACTAGTCACAAAAATGAATAAAAACTGCCATCATTCAACATGCAATTTTTAAAATTCGCGGCGATCGAAAGTCCCGGTGTCGATGACGTCATGGGTATTGGTGCTCAAATTTGCGCATGTGCATTGTATAACTATGACATCATCGACACTGGGACTTTCGAACGCCGCGAATTTTAAAAAGTGCATGTTGAGAGATTGCGGTTTTTATTTGTTTTTGTCATAAGTGTGGTGTTTTGTTCTATATAATTACAAAAGTTGGGCTCGATAGTTATTTTTCTAACATATAATGCACACTTTTATGCTTGCGGGACACCTCCTTTAAGAAAAACAGTAAAACCTTTAAAAAAAAGCTTTGCCGCCTTTGCACACAAAAAATGTTGCGGAATTCCGCCCGACCCCAACTTCCATGCCCCCCCCCCCCCCCCCCCTCAAGATCAAATTGTACGTCCCTAAATGGTTCTACCTCAGTGTCTACCAATAGTTAATCAGTACTAAAATCTGAGATATGCATTATTAAAGCAGTAAACATTATTCCCGGTAATTTGACATCTCGTTCATTAAAATTGAGATATGATGTTTTAATTCCTTACTTAATGAATGATCGCGATAGCTGCGTACCTAGTGCGTTCCAATAAAGCCTCATGCCCCTAAACTGAATATTCAATGAGTTATGAGGAAATATACGACTAAAGCTTATTACTGATTGGTTGAATGATAAAAATGTTAATGAGGGGATGAACCGTCTTGGACTGTTTGAATAATAAAGAAGGGGTGGACTAAATAATAAGCAGAAAACTAATCAATTATTAGCGCGATTATATCGGTACAAATCAACGATTTGGATAAATATGCATCTTTTTCAGTAATGAATGAGAATAATGACTGCTTAACAGCTGTTTTCGTGTATTTACAATTCCTCAGGCTATACAACAACCTCTAATTTCAAAACAAATTCACGAAAACAGCTGTTAGGCAGTCACTATTCTATAAATAACCACACCTAACGAGAAGATTAAGCAAACGAATTCTTCGTAATATTAGTGTTTACTACTGTGTGCTGATCAGTGACAATTGTGTGCGTAATGAATCACAGTTCACCATTTATCCATATACCTGACTGCATTTGATAGTACACAGCGCAACAATACAAATGCTCTGTAATAAATACAAATCTAAGGTTTGCTACCATTACAGTGCAACAGAGCATAAATTTCCAAATATTGAAATATAAATATAGTGCCTCCTGGGTGTTGCACAACCATGAAAACTTCAATCCTTAGTATGTGTATCATATGTAATCAAAATAGCTTTGTTTTAAAGTTCTGTGTTGTCTTTGTATGATTATTAGCATTGTTACATTTCTTATTAAACCTCATTTCGGATTGGTCAATACTTGATTATCCATACACGCTAATCCAACCAGCTACTGGCTACTGGCTTTTATGGCCTTGACTATTTAGACTTACTACATGCCATATGGTGGTACCTGTATATACAGGCTTGCATGTCAGCACACACCCACCTAAAGTAACATACACCATTATGCACACAAAAAACACACAGTGTGCACACTGCACACTGCTGAATGGCATTTCTTGTAGCGCGGATTTTAAAGCATTGATCCCTTAACGTGAGCATGTCCTTGAAGATTGCTTCTATTGTTTGCGTGCATGGCTGGACAAATATTAATAGACTTTTGTCAAGTCTTTGCACAGTTGTACAGTTGTATGAAATACATTGTTATTGTAAGAAAAGTTGCACAATTAATGTATCTAAAGTTTTGATTAATATTACAGAAAAAGCAAACGCAATTGAGAAATGTGGCATAACTTAATTTGGGCTTTGTGTTAGTGTTTAGTGTTAGTGTTATTTATTCTTTAGTCAAACCAAACAGTTTTCATATTTAAAAAAAATGTTCGACTGATGATCCCACACTTCCGTTCGGGCGTGTTTTATTTAATTGAAAAATGATATTATTTGACACTTAACGTGATGAGTCTACCTAAATCAATGTCGATGCGAACAATAATAGGAATTACGGAATAAAATGAATGACACCACTAAATTAAGTATTCGTGGCGTGGTGTGGAATTGATACTCGGTACAAAAACCGAAAACAAATTCTCCAACTCCGTCGCCATCTTTGTGATTTGCATAACCACACGGTGACGCGTAAGCGGACTATGACCTACGACCTCTTAAATCCCACAATTCCTCGGTTTTGTTTTAATTAATTGAAAATCATATTATTTGACACTTTACGTAATAAGGCTACCTAAATAAATGTCGATGTGCAGCACAATAATAGTAATTATGGAATAAAATGACACCAAGAAATTAAGTATTCATGGCGTGGTGTGGAATTGATACTCGGTACAAAAAGCGGAAACAAATTCTCCAACTCCGTCGTAATGTGCGAGTATAATAAAATATAGTCGTGTTCTTTGTGCGATTATTATCATTGTAACTTGTACTCATTCAAAATTTCATAACTTAAGATATTTACTCACAATTTGTATGATTGAGGTGTCAAATTACGAGGAATAAATGTGTTGGTTTAATGTAAAATCTTCGAATTTGATACCGTTTACTGATTTTGAATTTGCTAACATGAAAGCACCTGGCTCGGACCTTTTTGTGTTAGGCCTATATATTGTATAATAAACTTTCTTTGTGTCATTGTTTCAGTGAAATATACGGTTGGAGCATAATTCTTAAGCAGGTCGTTTGAGAGACATGTGTTTTTAAACAACTATATACTTATTTTGAATAACAAAAATTGTATGTTCAAGATTATTGGCCTAATCTTTCAATTGGCCTTCAAAACTGAAAAGGAAACTGCTATTACTACTAAAAGAGTGGCATTATAGTTGCTACTACAAGATATGACATCATAGTTGCTAAAACTACTACAAAATGGTTGATAGTAGCGGCAAGCTCCCTCAGAAATATTATCTAAACTTACTTGTTGTCTAATATCTTCTTCTTTTTCTTCATTCATATCGAATGCAACAATGAATACACCGTTGCTGGCACCAAGCATCATTGCATGTGTTACGTGATACTCAATCTGCCCAGCCATATCCCATATTACAAAGTCTCCAGCACCACGAACCGTTTTCTGTTTCACATTGATTCCTGGTGTTGGATTATGCTGTTTTTCGGCAAATAAGGTCCATCTTGGAATTAGTGATGCAAATCGACCCTGTGATAAAGCAATATTTGAGAAGATAGCCGACGGGAAATCAGAGATAAAATGGGTAAGTGACTGGAAGTGGCTGGCGAGACGATAACCATTGCTTTTAGTCGTTGGAAAGATGTCTTGAGTTATCACTAGGATTGATGTGAAAATGGTGCACTTTACATGTATCTCTGTCGCATGACATACAGGACATCAGAGGATACGAGTTGTCTATACATGTTTACATAAATATTATGTTACCTTGGTTACGTTGAGTATGAAAAAGGTTCGTAATCTTAGACTCCGGAATTGAAGTAATACAGTTTTCACGAATTAAAGAAAAAACATGAAAGGGCATACGTATCCATGTATTTCAATATTTCAATTACCCTACCAGGAGAGGTGTAGTCTGAAAGGTTTTCGGTATTTTATTTAGTATTTTACTTTTAATTTATCTATTTTTATTTCTGGAAAATATTATTCCTTACCGTTGTTAAGCTCTTCTTAAGAGTGGTTTTCCCGGCTTTCGGGTCGCCGCAAAGAAATAATTTGACTGTTTTTACCGGAGTACTTCCGGTTTCTTCCATTAATCTACTGTATCGGGCTTGCTGGGTAGTTGGAAACGAATGAAAAAACACAAGCACATTTTAGGCCACATCACATTCATCAAATTGTGCGGAAATTATCCCAAGGTAGTAGACCCGATTGTTGAATATGTTAGCATTTTGTATGTAAAAAGGCTACAAATAATCACTTTCCACCCGGCTATTAGTTTTACCATTACAAAACAGATTTTTCAAAAACCTTTCCCAACTTTCAAAGTCAATCTTACGAATTACTGAACCAATATTAGGCTTTTTTGTACTTATTCCAATAAATTTCTCATGGTGATTCCAAATATGGTGATGAAATTCAACGATTTTGACATTTTTGAAACAATTTAGGAAATTTTGGAACTGAGGACAGCAGACGCCTGCCGTGTGGGTTGAGTTCGCTGGGGCGCATTTGTTTTCATTTCTTTTGTTGACAAATGTGTCGATTTTACCGAAACTTTCTGGTTTCCAAAGCAAACAAAACATTCACCGCAACGGCAAGACTCGACGCCCAACAATGCTTCAAAAAACTTACACCGCTAAAAAGGGAAGTTTCAGTTCCAAACATTGGTGATCCTCATACACGTCATTACCGTAAGAGAACTTTAAAAAAAACCTTCCTCGTTGTATTACTCGTGCAGTGTCCAACAAATCTAGGCTTCGAGTTCTCAGATACTGGTAACAGCATAACAATATAGACCTAAACCTTTGGGTTGTTGGTGTGTGACTGTAAGGTGAAAACTTGTGCATTGTGTGGGTACTGTGGATACTGTGGAAACTTTTATAAAGGGAGGTCGTATATAACGATGTGCTAATTTGTTGCAACATGTTATAGTTGTATGTACATGTTGTATTTCAACATACAATCTCCTATAGTGTAATCAGTTCCAAATTCGCGAGACATATTCGGTTGTTATTTCTCCTCGCACTAAGGTAATCCAAGCGTACACAAGCGATTATGGCCAAATGCACGCATTGTTGGCCAAACGCACGCGTCACGCATATGATGCACAGTTCGCTTGTTGTTATGCACGCCCGCGTCCAGTGGCGTAGCTCAGGGGGGGCAGGGGGGGGCAAATGCCCCCCCTGACGAAAAAAACCAATTTGTGCCCCCGCCCCCCACCCCCTAAAAAAAAAAAAAGTGAGAAAAAAAGGAAATAGAAAAAAATGGAGAAAAAAGACCAAGGTTATTAGCGAAATAGAAGGGAAAATTGTACATGTAGTACATTTACTGTGCGATATTTTTGGACTGTGCGATTTTTTTTTTGCCCCCCCCCCCCCCCCCCCCCCCCACTTACGTGAAATTCACGAGGTAAGTGACTAGAATTTGTTGGGGGGCAACCTTTTACGAAAATGTTAGAAATCTTGCCCCCCCCTGAACAAAATCCTAGCTACGCCACTGCCCGCGTCTGTCTGTAGGCCTATTCATTCACTGCTGTGAGGAGGCTTCGCCAATTTGGAACTGATCAAACTATAGAATGGGAGAAAGTCGTATTGATTTCTTTTTTAATAAACCTAAAAATACAATAATATTGCGATATCTTGACTTACATCTGTTGCGTTCTTCAGCTGATCCAATTTAAAATGACTGGCTTTTGGAACTAGATCCCACGGAGCATTATCTGCCTGTAAACATATATGCACAGGGGTATCATTATTTTGAAATAGAGTATTGTAAACATTAAAACATTCTCAACTGTACCGGAAGACTAAAACTAAATTCGGAATTCCAGTATAGCAAAGAAGCAATACCACAGCTTCCATCAACAGGCAACATTCTTCGCATGGTGTATGATGCTTTGGAAACCATGCGGACTATTCAAATGCGATATTTGTATTTATTTGTTCATGATGGCAATTTCTATGTGATCGTTCTGTAGTCAGCCCTGTACCAGCTGCAGTTGAATCAAAGCGATGTTATACTAAATGATAGAAATAACATTGATATACAATTCTATCATAGCAGGAACCCTCAAAAATTCTTAATTAATGAGTAATTAGCATATCAAAAAGGAAGCATGTTCACTTTTTACCAAATAAACCACGACAAAAGGAAGTAATGGACAAAGGAGATACAAGATACAAGGCAAATCATGTTTTTTTTGTAAGAGCCTTGAAAAGTGATAAGTGATGTTCTGCTAATGTTATATCAGTTTAATGTCACATTTAATGTACATTTTTGAATATTTTGCAGATTTTTTTTACAAAAACATGTTTTGCCTCATAGCTCTAAACCTTCCTGTTGTCCATTACTTCCTTTTGTCATGGTAGGGCAGTATATAACTCAATGGGACAAGTATCTCGAAAAAGTCAAGCCCGTCTACCTATACGTTAATTGACATGTGACGGTTCGTTAGGGGGGGCGCACTATCATATTCGTAGCAAACCAGACGACGTGAGACGTGGTGGTTTTATCGGCTCAAAATACGATTTGTGGCACAGAAATAGTACATCAATGGTAACAAAAAGCTGATTGTGATTTAGAGTGGCACTGATATGCTTTGATGATGACAGAATTTAGTTCTTATATGACACGAAACATTCAGCATTGTTTATTTGAAATTAATTTTAACGTGGAACAAAATACGAATTTGAAATTGTGGATGGCTTCGTCTGGCAGTGACAGAGGAGGGGCGTGGCGTTATTTGCATCTAATGAATATTGTAATCAGATAATAAGCAACGTTCTTTTTACGACAGCCTGGAACACGCCGTTTATTATGATGACGCTTGTGGCACGATGACCCAGACTAATGAATAGTCATATTATCTCAATATTGATTCACAACGAATGATTGAAAGTTAACGCTTCACTGCTTGCCCTAATCGCATGTGACGGCTCGTATAGAGTGCGCTATACTGTAAACCAAATCTCAACAATAGGTAGATGTTTGTTTCACAGGCCTGGCCGTATCCACACAGCCATGGAAACAGCTGACTATTTCCGTGGCGAAGAATTAAGAAATATTTAATACTCATTTAAATTGTCATTCTTTCACCAATAATCATAAAACTATAATATAAGGCCAAAATATCGTCAAGTGTTGTATACTATTGCCTATGTCTATTCCTTCTACCATTTCGTCTCATAATTGACGTGCATCAAGTTTGATGATTTGTCGATGGGCATTCGCGAATTACGTGTTAAACCAATATTTATTTATTTTTATTTATTTATTTATTTGAACATACACTTTTACAACAGTGGCACTCGTCTACCCGACGGTGCGTTCATAATATATACATACAATAGTAGAAAAAACAAAAGAGCACGAATAATTATTATATTATACTTGTATACAATAGTCTCAATAGACTCACTTTGAGTTCATGATATTACATCTAACTGCCCACGCACGTTTAAGGTATGATTTGCAGAATTGGTCAAAGATAGCATATGCATTACAGGCATCTTTAGTGTGTCTGTAAGGCGTGGTGATATTTATTGGACAACCGAGCATTATATACAATTTTGAGTCCAGATTACTGATAATGAATTCCAGCCAAACATCACTAAAACCATTGTTGCATAGGTTATTTTCTAGTTTGAGACATTCCTCGACCCTTATCTCATTCAGTGATCTACATGTAAATAAGAAATGTCTCAGGTCTTCCACTGAATCATCATTATCATTACAAAGCATACATTTACCATCCTTATTATTTGAAGACCATTTGCGAATTCTATGTTCCAATGGAAGCGTGTTTGATCGCGCTTTGAATTTTAGACTACAACCAAAGAAATCAGTTTTGTCTAAAAGATAATCTTCCAAGTTCCAATTGAACGGTTTTTTTAAACTGCAAATAGTCGTTAAGTGAAGGTTTTCCCCTAACAGTGTTATTCCATACATTATGACAGACAATCTTATTAATGCGCTTAAATGTGTTAACCCAGCGCGGACTTGTGGGGGCGTCATATATAATGTATTCCATATCGCACCTTTTAAGCGTATTTCTAATCGACGACAACCATTTGTACCTGATATGGTCCATGTCGCAGTTTAGATTCATTAGAGCGTTTAACATAAGTTTTGGCCAACGGTGCATCTCTAGATTAGAGAGTCGTGCAAGATACTTAATTCTATGAACATCTTGCAGGGAGGCGATGGGGGTTCCACCCCAAGTCGCCATAGAGGGCTACGCCCGGAGTGTTACGGGGTTCCTTCAAGATATATCTTGCCATTTGGAGCTGCAAGTTCTCTACTTTATTGCTATCAGCCTTGCTACCACAGGTCCATACTGAGCATGCATAGTTAATAGAGGGGAGCGCTAAGGATTTCCAAAGAATGTTACCATAGTGAATCCTATTGAAATTATCATGACTATCAACAATCGATTTAATATACGCGATCAACCTGTTGCCTTTCTTAACAACTTCATTGACATGAGTGTCAGCTTCTCGTTAGGTGCAAATATTATGGGGTCCACTGGACCCATAATTTACCAATTCTTAAAATTATGGGGTCCGAGAAGAAATTATGGGGTCCAAGTCAAAAATGTAATTTGCGAATTGTGAGTTGTGACTTCGGAATCGGATACGGAGTGGTTAAACGGGGACTACGATATTTACCCATGCGGTAATCGCTATTACAATTACTGATTCATCTACATTTTTATAATACAACAAACAATAAAAGCGATGAACTGGATATGTCGCAGACACGAACTAATTATAATTATCATAATGTATTCAACCTTTGCCCTCTTACAAACAAATCCATCACCAGTATTATAATCGACGCAACATCGTGTTTAACAAACGATAGCGTCACTATTAGTCTGTTGAAGAGACAAAAAATAGCATGAAGAAAAAGAAATTACGCAATACGCACGTGTTAGTCTCTCTTGAAAATTGGCCGTACAAATACTGTATTGACGATGTATGCATTCAACCACGACTACGGACACGACGAAAACATTTGTAGATGGGATGAAAACATGGACGATAGTCGAGAGTTGTACTTTAAGGAAGACCGAGAATATTTAATATTTTATTACCAAGTATACTTCGATTCGGATTGTCACGAAAACTTATATTTGTAAGCTTACACGTGTAAAATTATCTTGACACACGATTCAAAATTATTGCGTCCACGTGGACGCAATAAAGAGTCCAGTTTAAAATGTATTGCGTTTTTATCAAAATTATTGCGTCCCCAGACGCGAAAACGCAATGTAACGATAAGCCTTGAGTGTGATCTGTGGGGGCGTCATATATAATGTATTCCACAATAAGAATTGGCAAATGTATGCAAATCGTGTCCAGCATCGTCTGTGTAAACTTGTTCATTTCGTAACACCGCTCTCTACGTTCATCTTATACTTACATTATTCAGATCTATGCAGTTGGCTTTCTTTTCCACCAGCATATTGCATATATCTACACTGACTTTTCTAGCGGCTATGTGTAAGACACCATCCCCATGCTGCGAGAAAATTAGTAACACAAATACACTAAATAAAATGTGGTTATTTTTTCTTCCCGTAGAGAAGGCTGATCCCACTTTAGCCACTATAGCGGTGTACCTGTCAAGAAATTGTCGCGTTTCATGTTCATGATTGGGGCCAAAGCCATTTCCAATGGGATTACGGCACTAGTAAATTGATCTACAAAATTCGCTTGTTTGTCGTATCAAAAATCATCGGACGGCAAAAAAAATCTACAGGAACTATACTTTTTCTTCTGAATAATAAGACTCAAGTTGATTATTTGAGAAGAAAGAGGACGGTGCACTTTTATTGTCCAATCATTTATCACCATTCCAAAGTCTATACGGAAAGATTGTCTTCTTTAAGGACTGTTCTTGTTACTCATATTAACAAATATAAGCTCGAAGAAAGAATACGGGCAGATGATCCTTATGATATATATAAGCCTATCACATAAAAAGCCAACAGCAATATTGAAACAAATGATTTAAATTCCTATCGTATTACTGTCCTATTGTTAATGTTATGAGACCCTAGAAATATGAATATGAAATAAATAAATAAAATGGGTTCATGTTCTATTTCATGTTTTCATAATTGTAAAAGTGTGGAATTTAACATGACATATAGCCTTACTTATGATATCAATGTCGGCTTAAATCTATTTTCCTGACTTTTAAGTCAGGAAATTTAACAATCCTATACTTACATTATTCTTCACATCCCATTTGGCACCGGCATCGAGGAGTAATCGGCCAATTCGTGAAGCGTTTTTGAGCGGTGGGCTATCGGTAGCGTTAGCAGCAATATGAAAAGCTGTGTTACCACACTATAACGTAAAAATCAATATAGCCAGCTCCATTAAATTCAATTCAATTCAATTCAATTCAATTCAATTCAATTCAATTCAAATAAATTCAAATAAATTCAGTTCGTTCAATTCAATTTATATACTTCAATTTAGCCTAGCCTACTTCACTTCAATTCATTCGATTCATTCGATTCATTCGATTCATTCGATTCATTCGATTCATTCGATTCATTCGATTCATCCGATTCATTCAATTCAATTTATTCTACTTCAATTCAATTCAATTCAATTCAATTTAGCCTAGCCTACTTTACTTCAATTCATTCGATTTATTCGATAGAATTATTCGATTCATTAAATTCATTCGATTCATTCGATTCATTCGATTCATCCGATTCATTCCATTCATTCCATTCATTCGATGCATTCGATTCATTCGATTCATTCGATTCATTCGATTCATTCGATTCATTCCATTCATTCCATTCATTCGATGCATTCGATTCATTCCATTCATTCGATGCATTCGATTCATTCGGTTCATTCGATTCATTCGATTCATTCGATTCATTCGATTCATTCGATTCATTCGATTCATTCGATTCATTCGATTCATTCGATTCATTCGATTCATTCGATTCATTCGATTCATTCGATTCATTCGATTCATTCGATTCATTCGATTCATTCGATTCATTCGATTCATTCGATTCATTCGATTCATTCGATTCATTCGATTCATTCAATTCATTCAATTCATTCAATTCATTCAATTCATTCAATTCATTCAATTTAATTTATTCAAATCAATTTAACCTACTTAACTTCACGTCAATTCAATCCAGTTCATTCAATTCAATAAACTTTTTTCAATAAACTTTTTAGTATCAAGAAAAATTTAGAGGAAAAGGGTAGTTTAGGTCCATTCGATACTATTACAAAGTCAGTGCTCCAGTGTCGAGCGATACTGAAACAAACAACTGGAACACAATTATATACCAGTATCGTTCAATACTGGGACAAATCACTACTGGTAGCATGTGTACCAGTATCGCAAAGTATCGCTCGATACTGAAACACATTTTGGTATTCCAGTATCAGACGATACTTGACAATTAATTGTACCAGTATCGAGCGATGGCAAATTCAATGTGCTAGTATTGTGTGATACTGGTATACCTAAAGTACACTGTTTCCCAAATTATCCTACTTCACTGCACTTCAATTCAATTCAACTCAATTCAATCAAATTCAATTAAATTCAATTCAATTACTTCACTTCTTTTCACTTCAATTCACTTCAATTAAGTCCAATTCAATTCAATTCGATTCCAACCTGCTCAATATCTGTCTGTTATCGAACTCAAAATTAGATAGATTAGGCAATACTAGTATAGTTTACTTCAATTCAATTTACTTCAATTTGAAATTTAATTTAATTTAATTTAATTTAATTTAATTTAATTTAATTTAATTTAATTTAATTTAATTTAATTTAAATTTAATTCCAGCATGTATATCTAACTCGAATTTCAGAAAATTCAATACAGCTAGGTGAATCGTGCATGCATTGAAAGGGCCATTTGACCTTGATTTGTGCATTGAATCATCAAATTGTCGTTGTTTATATAAATCGTAGACAATCTAGTTTATCTTCCAAAAAATGAAAGTAATCGAACTGTGACGCGCCAAGTTCTGTAAGCTGACCGCGTTTTTCGCCATTGCAATGATTTTGAATATATTTCTAAAAATTCAAAAATTTGAAGAAGAAAAATTGTAAACAATTTCCTTTGTTCCTGTAGATTAAGGTGGTGTTTTTTGTCCCCTTACCGTGTTTTGCAATTGATGGTCACTGCCACATTCTAGAAGAATTCGGCACATATCAGGGTTATTTCGTTCAGCTGCTTTGTGTAAAGGAGATTCGTTTTTCTGCAAAATTCATAAAAATGATAATGCTATTGAAGAATACATCTCTTACAAAAATTATGATTTTGAATGTTATCAATACCTTATTAATAGATTACCATTTCTCCTCACCAACTCACCTTGTTAATTTTAGACACACAATTCGGTCCAATCTCGACCAGTAATCTCACTAACTCGATACTACTTCGAGTAACTGCAATATGCAGCGCTGTATCACATAACTATAAGCAAAAGGAAAACTATGTTAATCACATTGAATTCCTTGTTATTCAGTCATAACCTCTTTATATTATGATTGGTCATGAGATAAGAACATCAAGTGGTATTGTATTCATTGATATGTTGCAAATGAAGACACTTTTTCGCCAGCTGAAAATGCTTGGGGAAAATCAGCTCGCTGATGTAATTTGAACAAGCTCAAATAAAGACCCATGGGAAATTTATTTTCCCGGCGAGCTGAAACTAGAGCCAATCAGAAGACACGTTAGTCGGCTGCAATATGCTATTAGCCAATTCTTAACCAAAACATCCATTAAATGGATAGTCCGTGCGTCTACATGTATGATCTCCTTCGTAATAGTATCGCTCTCAGAAGTACATGTTTGGTACAAAGATGGCAAATTAGTTAATCTAAAATGTCCTGATGTTTGTCTTGACCCACTAGACATGCTAGATGTCAAATCATAATGTATTGGCTACAGAAGGTCGAACTTTTAATGGCGCTGTTGTCGCTGAGAACTACTTTGGGCATATTGTTGTCGTATTTATTCAAATGCATGGACCGTCTAGGTAAAAAGGTAAAAAACTATTTGTGTGTACCTCATCTGTCACAGAGTAATCGGCTCCTTCCTTGAGAACAGTACGACAGACTTCAACACAGTCGTGTCTCGCAGCAATCAGCAACGATGACTCCTTTGCCTGATAAGAAAAGAATAACCAGGAAGAAACTGTGTCATTCAACACGGATTTCGGTTATCAATCTCTTCTCTGTCTCTTTTGTTTTGGTGTAAAAATACAAAATAACAAATGTAAACAATTATTATACCACAGCAGACATTAACAACGTTAATAAACTGGGGGATTACAAATCAAACTTGTAACTCTCTACTAAGAGCTATGAAAGGCCAATCAATTGGTTCACTGCAACTCAGAAAACATTAAAAGTAATACAAGAAACATAATGGGTCAGGGATAAAAAAAAAACCAATGAAAGTGATATAAGAATAAGATAAGAACCCTTGATGGTTTGTGATTGTTTCGTAGCCAGTGCTTCATGCTTGTTTACTAATAACGAAATGAAATTAATGCATAAAGCCCCTGGATCAAATATTTGTATAATAGGCTGAAATAGGCCCCCTCGTCGCCATTCATAAACTATTTATCCTTTAGTCCTTCTAATCCATATTGTTTTGCGAAATCTCATTGAACTTTCCTGACTGGGTTCTGAACTGTCCACGATCATAGGAATTTTGAATCATCACATATCTTTTTATCGTATCTGAAAACAGTGTCTGATAGTATACATACGAGGGTCTTTTGATAAGTTCTACCTCCTACCTAATAACTTTGCTAGTATATAAGCCAGTCTTCCACACGTGTAGCTTTGAATCTCAGCTACAAATTCATGTAAATTGGTCTGAGTACTGGTTGTACTTTTCTGGAGATGCAGTGAAAACTGAATGTCCATTTAGTGTAATGGAAACGGATTACAAAACACAAAATATTTCCAAAGTGGTTATCATTTCACCAATTCTAAGAAAAAACGTATTTATTGGTCAAATATAACCGATCTATATTTCAGATAAAGGTGACTGATTTTATATGAAAAATATGCCATCTGATTAGCCACCAGATCAGGACAACTATCAAGCTTGAACCTCCCTTATAGGGAACACTGTAAAAGTCATATTTGTTTTTCTACTTCTGATTATCTGATTGACTATTCGGACGGTTCACATAAGGAATACTCATAAAGTGACTATTATGCTAATGATTTAACATACGAGGCATCACTGTGGCATGAATGGTAACAACAAACTTGACTCGATTAGCAGTATTCCAGTATGATAAACATACTATTACTATTTGCAAGCCTACAAGAGTTAATATTGCTCACAATCTTATTTATACAAGATAATACCGTATTTTATTTAGAACCATTGTTTTCCATTTTCAGTATCAACATTGTGCTCTTATATCTAACCATGCAACACGGAAAAGCACGGAAAACGTGCGCTGAAATGTTTGAGGGCAATTTCCGTTTTCGTTGTCTAAAATCTCTCTCTGGCTTACACAACATCAGAATATAAGTAAAACAGAAATCACTTATCACTTACTATAAATGTGTATGATTTAGAGCTATAATTATGGCAAATGTCATAAGACTGTCATTCATACTAGCGGTGTTATGAGGGAGGAGGAAGAACTTATTGAATGACCCTCATAAAAGACGATGATCTTCGTGATCAAATAATGGATTTGAAATCCATGGGCATTGGTAGCTAAACCAAGCATACACAAACGTTTACATAAAGGTATAGGTCAGCTCGTCTACCTATTTTATATTAATATATTAGGACACGTCTGATAGAATCAATAACAATTTGAACAACTTAGCAACAAATATAATGTTAAACCCGGATGTTAAAATACTTTCTCATATACCTTGTTTTTCATATTGAGACACTCGGGACCTTTCTCTAGGAGCATGGCACATATTGCTTGATTACGGAGCTTACAGGCATGGTGGAATGCTGTATTTCCATTCTGCAATTATTTCAGTTAATAAACAATGTAATGTATTATGCAGAACAATAGGGTAATAATAAGAGACGCTAATGACAATGAAGCAATTGCGTTACCAGGGTCTTTAAGTGGGGGTGGCGGGGGGCATGTGGGGGACAGGCCTGTGATCAGGAGGCAAAGTCGACTATTTTTGTTAATATACAGAGTTTGTCATTTCATTTGGGGGCATCGCGGGGGACGAGCCATCTGGCAGGGGGAGCAAATCATGCCCCTCTTGTTACGCCCGTCATGCCCGTACGACCGATGAAAACGACAAGGGCCGGCGAGGAATCGATGACGTCGTTGATGACGATGATGATGTATCTTACTATTCATGTATTTATTTACGATCAGCCACGGTCCACAAAACCCCAAATAGAACCACGGAAAAGGTGATTTATTTAAACGTTTGTTTTTCTTGCTAAATTCGAAATTAAGAATTAAAATGAACTATTGAGGGCGCAAATATATGAAACAAATACTCACGCTGATAATAATCTACAGGCATCATTAGCAACTCAAGAGGTAAACATTAAACTGTTTCGACAGATCTTTTAATTTGAGGATTTATTCAAGCTTGCGATCCACTTGATTGTTCGATTCCACTCTAGACATATTTACTTATGAATTAGGTACAGTTCAGTTCAGTTTAGTTTATTCACCACAAATGAGATACATACAATATACAATACAATTAATATACTATGGTGGGTTGACCAAATAGTCATCTCGAAAGGATGAAAACATACAACTGGATATTTATGTTTTACTTTTACTGTGTCAAAATATTTTATTTAGCCTCATATGTTTCAGAATACTTGAAGGCATTATTCTTTTTGATCTATATAATACCTTATTTAGAGCCATGACGTCAGCCCCTGCATCTGTGAGTATACAACATACATCGTAATGACCTTTGGTGGCCCCAAGATGCAATGCAGTGTCACCATCCTGTGAGAAGGAATTAAAAACAAAAATGAAAATGGTTTGCAATCAAATCATTACGGACACATAAACTAACCACGTTTATTTCCGTGTATAGGGAAGTAATTAGTGTTAACATATCCCAGGGATTCTTTAGAAATATTAAGTAAATTATCACATTCATGATTGTTGACGCACCAGTTTCGACGTTCCAACAAATGGTATGGTTTGACACAACGGACAACATTGTTCTCAGGAAAGTAAAGCAATTAGGTATTTGTTACACGAATGTTTATTTAATATAATTTTAATTCGCTCTCTCAGAATAAAAATGAATACAACACTAGGAATCCGATTGTAGCCATTTTTTAAGAATACACTTAAAAATACATAATCTGTGTAAAAATAGAACTCCTTAAGTTGTGTATTTTAATACACAGCTATTAAAGAGTTCTATTTTTAAAAAACTTTTGCACAATAATTGTATTAATTTTACACAGATTGGGTATTATCTACATAATCATATTTTCAAATGCATGACTTGTACTATGCCTACATAATTATGTGAGTTCTATATTTACCTAATATTGTGTAAACATGTTGTATTGCCTTCCTTACTTGTGTTCAATTTGATCAAGATCTTTATTCTTCACCTTATATTGGTGCCAATACCTAAAGCACAACCTCTTTTCCCAGTAATTCAAATCCAAATCAACCCTTCACCATAATAATATCATAACTAGGGCACTTAAATCAACCCTTCACCTTAATAATAATAATAATAATAATAATAATAATAATATTATAACTAGGGCACTTATCAACAGAACACATTATTACAAGAAAGAAAAATGGTACGTGAGCCCTCATTTTTTAGGGAATTTATATTTAAAAAACCCACACAAAAAAACAACACAAAACCTTCTTTGAAAAGGGTTAGGCCTAATCTGGCCTTTAATTGTAAAATGATTAACGTCCATACTATTAATATTAATATCAAATAATGATCATAATTACCCCGTCATTTACGTCAATAATGTCTTGAAATCCATTATGTAACAGTGCATTTACCACATCAGGGTAACCATCCCATGACGCATGCTGAAGCAAAGTCCACTTCTGAATATTTTGAACAAGAGCGTAACAGAATATTTTGAATTCTTGATACCCATCCGATTAGTAATCATAACATGTGTAAAACCCAGGGGTACTTAGTGGATATGAGGTTACGGGGATGTGCCGCCAAATAGGGTCCCATTTTCACCCATCTGGTAAACGAAATGACCCTTTTCACAGCCATTTTTAGTAAAAATTATGGGTTGATGTTTTTCAGACATTTTAGCCAAATCTGTCAAATATATAGGAACATTATTGGTCTCCGGTAAACATGGGTCCATCCCCCCCCCCCCCCCCCCGAAAATTGGTAAATGTTTGGGTTAATTTTCAATTTGCTGGCGGCACACCCGTACCAACAAAATATCCGAGTGCCCCCCCCCCCCCCCCCCCGGGTGTAAAACCACCATGAATTCTGATTAAACTGCAAACAATGTTGCAATTAATGTGCATGCTGTTGGAGACTGCGAATGTTTTCTTTGTACGTTGAAGTAATTTTGGAATCGATTTGAAACTTGAAAAATATTATATCGTTGTGATATTATAAATTAAATTGTGAACAATTCTACTCCCACTTGCTAGATAGGACAATAGAGAGCGCCGTTTGAAAACATCTATTACTCAGGCTGATGCGGCGGACATGTCCTTAAATATTTTTAATCATGCCTAGCAGAAATGATTAAAAATCTTTAAGATTAAATCATGCGTACGACGAGGTCACTTACTCTACCGGATATGAAGGGGAAAATCATTAATGATAGGGAAAATACTTACACTGGAGTTGATATTCCAACTTCAAATGTAAATGGATGAGTGATTTAGTTTCAACATGTGATGAATTCGCAAATCACAATTTGCGATCATCCTTGTCTACCATCATCTGGTCTGGCTTTAAGTAGTGTTTGGGTGTACGTGAATGTTACCTCATCTGGGCGTTTATAGTGGGTCAGCAAAATTAAATATAGTCTTCTTTGGAAAATGAAATATCTAATCACTTACGCTATTATCATACTTGGCACCTATGTCGATATCAGTGTGGTCTCCAGAAAGAATCTCATTTATCTCCTCCAAATTTCCTTCCCGGCAAGCATGATAAAGGTCCCTGTAAAAATAAGTGTATATTAATTAATGATTATTGTTATTGCATCGGCCTATTGTTATAATATAAATGTACGTTTATTGTTATAATATAAATTTACGTTTAGTCAAAACAAGCTGGGTGTTTTTCACCGTGTGCTTGGCTTAATTACTATTGCATAAACAGTCTATTGGTGCGATTTTTTCTTAAATTTGGACACTTTCAGAACATTTAGACATTTTCAAAAAGTTGGCAAATGTTGATGCTTTCCCTCATTTAAGGTGCAACAACAAAGTGATGATTATGACTAAATTCTTCGTTTAAAGCGAAAAAAGAAAAGAAGCAATCCAGAAACAAAATATATGTGTTCGGATATTACTAAAAGGTGTACCTTTTGCATGTGGGGGTGTGTATGAGTGACACCGAAGGCCTTATTAAATGCAGAGAGAATACAATATCTTTACCTCTTTGGTGACAAATAATTCTTTTTTTTAATTTTAATAAAGCTGAATACTGTAGCAAATTGAATAGTTCCAACCCTTTTTATGTAGTCTGGGGGCAATTGTTATCCAGTGGGCATTTCATGACCATACAGGTTTTTTTGCAGGAATACAAAGATTATGACATTAGCTTTAAAATAAGACACGGCACCAATTTTTCGGAGCATGTTTTCAGGTATTTTTATCCAATGTTGTCAAATGTGGATAATGAAATGTATTTATTTCTTTGATAAATGTCTAAAGTATGATTGTTTAAGAATGAGAATAAAGGTATTGTTTTTAGACCGTACCCGTGTTATATTGTCTGACATAAATGCGGACGATAGTATTATTTTAAGTAGAACAACGTTAATAATAAAGGTATTGGTTTTGTTATTGTCCACATTTGACAACTTTTACCCCTGCTAGGATCGAATAACCCACAAACATTCCATCCAATCACATGCGATGAGTAAACCATGCGTAAGCGTCGCGGCGCCGGCATAAACGCAGGAAAAGCGCTAAAGACGCACTGCAGAAGTGCGCGTTATGGAGCAAACCACGCATTGTGAAGGTCGGGCGCACTGTTAAAACGTAAGCCCCACCTCTCCGTGTTAAGTTGTCTCATCTAGATGTCGCCGATTTCTCTGAGAACCAATGAGATTGCTTAAACTTTCTTAGCTGTTTAAGAATTATATACATTAATCAACAAGTGTATTGGCATTCTTTAATGGATCAGTATCCAGAATAGAGATGTTGTAACTATGAATACCTCACTAATACATGATGGCCATTAATAAATATAGGACTGATATGATATGATATAAAACCAAAACTGGCCGCCAAATTAATTGCCAAAAATGGTCAAAAGTGGTCAAAATTC
Organism: Ophiura sarsii; assembly: GCA_035610835.1. Classification (NCBI taxonomy): domain Eukaryota; kingdom Metazoa; phylum Echinodermata; class Ophiuroidea; order Amphilepidida; family Ophiuridae; genus Ophiura; species Ophiura sarsii. The sequence goes on from CM069450.1 coordinate 58,578,031, forward strand.
CATAAAATAGCATAATATCAACCGAAATGTATGATGACAATATAATTTTAACGATGGGATGTATGTGTTCGACCACTAGGAACTCATATCCAGTATTTTGGCTTTGTTAACATAGTTAAATATCCAAAATGGCTGCCAAGATGGCCCTCAAAGGGGCTGCAAAAAAATGTCAAATTTCATAAAATGGGATAATATCAAATTTCTTTTAATGGCATACCGATTGATATTTGTTAAAGACGTTCAGAAAGGATATTCTTAACTATATTGCCTCTCCCCCAATTTCAGACGCTTTCCGAATTTAATTTTCAATTGGAAACCTATCTGGAAAACAATTCCAAAATACACGCATGAAGCAAGGTTGATTACACTTAATTGGAAAATTCTTCACAACATCTACCCGACCGAAAATGTTGGTACACAAAATGGGTACAGCGTCATTCTAATATTTGTAATACTTGTAATGTAATTGAGTACTCAGAACATTTCTTCCACTTCTGCGAAAGGGTTACATTTATTTGGAAGCATGCAAAAATTGTCATTTCTGCCAAATTAAGCTTTGTTTTTAAATTTAATATTGAAAGTGCTATTTTGGGAGTACAAAAACTTCAATAATTCTGACAACAATCTCATCCATGTCATCAAGTATGTGGGTGCTATTGCTAAACTCTGTATAAGTCAATTCAGATAATATGGTAACCACCCAAATGTGCTATTCATTTCGATTCCGAATTAAGAACGCGTAAAGTTATTTAACTTCTATGACAAACTGTTTTAAATTAAAAACGTCAGTATGAAGATATATTTGTATAATATACCATATATTGCAATTTCTGTTATGTTACATTTTTGTGATGCTATTTAAAGACAGCATGTATCATTAATATAATATTATGTATATATTTGTATGAAGGAGAAATTTATTTATTTTAAACCAAAAAAGCAAACCAATACTGGATATGTGTTTATAAAGTGGTCCATCACATACATCCCATCGTTAAAATTATATTGTCATCGTACATGTCGGTTGATATTATGCTATTTTATAGAATTGTGACCACTTTTAACCAATTTTGGCCATTAATTTGGCGGCCATTTCGGTTTGCAAGTATGTTAACAAAACAAACAAAAATAGATATGAGTTTCTAGTGGTCTAACACATACTGCCCATCGTTAAAATTATATTGTCATCATACCTTTCGGTTGATAATATGCTATTTTATAGAATATTTACCACTTTTACCATTTTCGGTCATTCATTTGGCGGCCATTTTGGTTTTAAAGTATGTTATCAAAGCAAAGGTTCTGGATATGAGTGTCTAGTGGTCCAATACATACATGTACATCCCACTATTAAAACTATACTTTCACCATACAATATGACAGTTTGGTTAACATTTTCAAATTGCATAAAAATGCATAAATAAGTATTTATGCACTGCGGCTCCATAATTATGCTATTTTTTTTAAATATCTAAAACCATACTTGTATACTTGTATGAGTTACTGGTAGAAAACATTGAAGAAATTGTACAATGATGGGAACTAGAGCTGCTTGGATAATGATATGCCCCTTGTATTACATGTAAATGGATCAAATATGTGTCAAATATGACGTCATTCTTAATTTGCATAAAAATGGCGTAAGATATGAATAACAAAATTGGTGCCGTATCTTAAAATAATCCTTATGTGCTATCATGGGCGGCGGAACCGGCCGGGCCGGGGGTGGGGGGGGGGGGGGGGGCACGTGCAAAGTGGTGGCACACCATGTGCACTCTGCCCCCCCCCCAAAAAAAAAAAAAAAAAAAATCGAATAGATTGACTTTTAGTGTCAAAAATACATGAAATTATCTTAAACTTCAAGTAATTTGCATTAAAACCCAAAAAATTCGCGCGCATTTTTAAACAAACGTTTTTCCTTGCCAAAATAAATTTCACGAAACACCTTTTGGCCCCATTTTTTATGCTAGTTTTTTTTTCGTCCAAAAGTATGAGAGTCGCATTGTTAACAAGAATCAGTTTAGCATGGACGGTAGTGATAGTCTTGTGGACATGACTTCAAAGCGCATCTAAGAATATTGAGAAGATTGTTAACGGTATAGCCTATATTTTCGCAAAAAATACATTCGGTGTTGAAATTAAAATTGAGTTGCGCATCGCTCCTAAAATGCAAATGTTCATTAATCTTCAAAATATAGTGATAACATTCAGCCATTTTCCGCTTCAAAATGGACCGCAAATGGCCTCATAATGCATCTAAAATTCCAAATTTAGCTCCACGGAACCCACGCTGTAAGAAGCTCCGCTCCGCTTACCAGGATCATAAATCATTATACAAATGTTCAATTAATTTTTTCATATTGAAAAAATTCAGCAATTAGATTGCCATTTTTCTTACAAAATAGGCAAGAAATGGCCTCGATGCAGCGGAATTCCAAAATTTTCCGGGGCCCGGTATAAATCATAAAATGTTCATTTTCATTAATACTATTGGTATCCAAATTTTCGTTTCGTTTCATTTTACGATATAGTTCATATTATATACAGGTCAATTTACAAAATTGTATACCTGGTCACTTTTTGGAAATCTTGGTGGTTTTTTTATTTTAATTATTGCTGTATAAAGTACAACTTCGTTGGCCTTTACAATGTCATGAATGTGTTAATTATATCAAAATACGCCATGAAATGGCCCCTGACCGCATATCAAAACCCAACATTTCCCGGGGCCCTTAAGCGGGCCCGGACCCCACGCCGCAAGGCGCTCCACTCGCTCCGCTCTTTTCGCTTGCATCATCTTAATTTACGTGCCCCCAACCCCCCATTTTCAAAGACGCTCCGCCGCGCCAGTGGGCTATAGAACAATATTCGATAGAGAAAACATAATGGTCATGACTTGCCCACGGGAGAGCCTACATAGACAATTTCCCCCTCACTACATGTATACGCGAATATTATACCACTGGTATTAAATGGCGCTTTAACGCCCGCTGTCACGTTATCATTATTATATTATGCTACACCGCACCGTACAAGGAAGTTCTGCTCAAGTTTGTATTAGTGACTGTTTATTTTGACGGCAACAGAAACAAATTCGGTGCAATTATTAGTGAACAGGATTTCCCGTATACCTTGATATTATTAGTATAGTCCTATTATTATTAAAGCAAACCTTAAACTACTTACATGCTCCTAGAAGACGCCATGGCGTGGCTTGCCGATATGCACGTCCGTTGATACTAAGCTATCCCCGATATCACACATTTTTGTATGATATCACAACTAAAAGGAAAGTGATTGGCTTTGAAAAGGGGAAAACCCATTGTTCCGAAATTAGATATGACGTCAAGCATACCATACTTTGATATGGGTATAGTTTGGTTCAATGACTATAATGAATGACCGGTCACAAATTCTGCCACAAAATCCACTGATTAATTGCACTATAAATACAGTATTTGGGGAAAATACAGGATAATTCTAAATATTCCGTTTTCGATTTCAAAAAGTCAGTGAAATTACTTATTCGTAAACATTTCCCTATTTTAGAATGAAATATAACCCTTTGTTATACTAGGTGAAATTGTCATAACAATAACACATGATTATATGCCAAAATTCCAACGTATACAAATAACGAACAAGGTCAACATTTAAAGTCTTCCATGCATGGTTGTATGTATTATGCGAATTCATTTAAAGGTAGGAAGGAATTGTAGAAGTAGTTATATATATGTTTCTTACTCAATAAAAACCCCTTTCGAATTGAAATATATTTCATCATCGGGACTCGGGTGAAAACGTGATAAAGATCATTTGTGTATCTTGCAACACGACTTTGTTATCAAAATATATTACACATATTCAACGAGGGCGAAGCCCGAGTGTTGAATATTGAATTTATGTCTCCCCAACCGGATGTAGTTTGAATTGTAAACATTGACATATGGCCCAACCACCTCTAGATATGCCACGCAAATGACAAACCTAAAAAATCAAAACAATGACCAATGTTTTGATATGCTTGTAATGTGTTGATTTGCCTATTTGTTAATATTGTGGCTAGACAGGTATTTTGGTAGGTTCAGCTTGGATGGAGAAACAAAACGAGACCTGGATGGGTTAAGGTGATTTAGAATAGTTGTCATAAATGAAATGTGTAATTAATACGTATTTTGTTGAATAAGGAAGATAGAAATAACGGGATCCCTTAATATTTTAGGATGATGCTCAGATCGTAGAAGACTAAATAACATTAATATTCCCAATAACACGTTCAGTTGTGAGTGGTATTTATTTTTAGCTATTTCTGTGGTTCAGAGAAGAATACTGTTCTGAAATGAGTGATAAAGTTCAAATAGGTTCTGATATATAAAGGACATAAGCATTGTTTTGGGCATTTGCTTCATACATGTTACACAGAGAAGGAACACAGCAGCATTTATATGGCGAGGCGATATGGAAATATCCTCTCAAAGGATGAACTTATTAAGAAAATCCAGGAAAGAGTCCCGGTGAATATTTCCAAAGCAGCTATCAAGGTTAGACCACAGATAGTCAAAACCGTGGTTAGACAGGTCTTTTAGGGTTGCTACAATCATAATATTTTAGTTCAATTGAGTTCAACAGTATTATATTGTCAATGGTTCAAATTTCTTTCTTCTGTCACATTCATTACATATTTTTTGCCTGGACAAACTATGCGTTGACCTTGACGTATATGTGGATTTCGACCTGCTAATTAAACATCAACAAGTGGCATATCTATAAATATGTGTAAGTGGTTTCAACTTGGCAACACAGCTATACGGTGGCTGGGTGACATAAATTTAAAGATCATTTAGCAAATGTACCTTACAATTCAATTACAGATCATTTGCGTTGCTTGCACCTGCATACCCGGCTTTTTTAAACTTTTAATAATGTTATGATCGATTTCATTTCATTCAGTGTCGCTACTAAAATATGTGAGTAGGCCTACCCCCCCCCCCCTCAACACCCCCCCCCCCCCCCCCCCCCCCCCCCCCTCACCCCATTAGAATAACCCCGGAAATAATTTGTCTGTCAAAGTGTCAAGGGAAATAACAATAAGAAAAAGAGGCATGTTTTGTAACCATTTTCTGGAATGGGAAGTAATTTAAATTATCTGTTTCATACCAAAATACCAAGGAAATAATGTATTTTCCATAGAACAAACGACAAAACAAAACACCGTCTAAAAATAGTAAAGGAAAGCCATGACTTTTATTTTTGTGTGGGTGTTGGGGTGGCACTTTCGTCAACAATGTAAAATATCAAGAACAATCTATAGGTATGAGTATGACATATTGTACTCAGTAGCGCAGCCAGGGTCACTTGTCAGGGGGGAAACGGGAATTTTCCAGGTGAACACCAGTTCGACCCTGTGGCGTAGCCAGGTCAACAAGCGGGGGGAGGTGGGGGATAGAGGGGTACGGCGTGAAAAACTGCAATTGTTCAACTAATTTGCCTATCTTCCTTTCTACTGTCTGTCCCTTTTCCCTTTCCTTCCCTTTTTTGTCTCTTCTTCTCCCTTTCATACCCTTCATTCTTTACCTTCCCGATTTTCCGCTGCCTTCCAATTTTCCCGGTCAATATTGTTTTCGGGTGCCCCCCCCCCTTTCCCACATCTGGCAAACGTTGGTCCATGAAGTCTTTTACTATTGAAAACGGCACTATATACGCGGTTGTCGTTATCCTAAAAGTAATCCGAGTTACAATTCACGTTGTACGATTCATATCAGCCGGAAACACAATACTTGAACCTTCCGTATTTGTGTTTTTGTATTTTTTTTTTAAATAATGAAATTTGAAGTTCCAGTGCGATCATTATCATTTGAATGTACTATTTATGTATTATTTATATGATACGCATGATAAGAGATACGATCACACATGTAACTGTCTACATACAGCGTGTCCCCCCAAAACTGGGTCCAAAAACCGGAGAGGGGTACTCACTATAATATAGCGGTATACGTATTTGTGCCTGCCTTTTGGGGTGCCTTTTCGCGAAATTTAGTATATCGATGGGTGGTAATCCGAAAGGCTTTTGGTATATAAATGCCCCCTTAGTTCTCTGATGTTATTTAAAAGGGTGTACTTTGTCAGATAGGTTTATTGATCCCCCTCTAAAAAAAGCCTGACATATTCAATAACCGCTGGATTTCCAATATCCGAAGTTCAAATGTTTAAAATACACTTTTGAGAATCCAATTTTGGTTAAAATACACTTTTGAGAACCCAATTTTCTACTTACCTTCTGTTTATTGTAAATACATGTATAACAAGGGGCATATTGATCTGTAGACATTTCATCAAGTTTGGTATACCGATCGGGTGTTTATTTTGCATGCATTGCAGGTATATTGAAAGTCGGAATTTCAAGGTCTGGGAGGCACATCCACGTATGATTTTAGTAAAAGATCTCCCCCCCCCCCCCCCCCCCCCCGGCATTAATCTTATAAAAGTAATTAGAGGCAGGGTATCAGGGTAACAGCTGCTCTGTGTTTGTTGTACACTTTCAACAACAAGGTTACAACAATGGGTATTTCTAATGCTTAATAATGATCCAAAATACCTGTAATTTAACCCTTTTTACCAAACATAAGATATTTCGGGGAAATAAACACAATGCACAATGATACATGGACAACGCACGCATGTTTGGTTGTAAAGTTATAAGATCTGCAGTTTTTGGATCCAGTTTTTTGGGGGGACACGCTGTACACTCTATGACACATAGTTTATGTTAAAAAGTAATTAAGGAAAACTAAAACCGTGGACCACTTACCCCGTCATTGGAGTATTAAGTGTTCCAATATTTTGTTCAATCAATTAATTCTTTATTTAATGATATTCTATAGTTACACAATAACATCTATATTAATACAGTTTGAGAATAATAAAGATCGAACTCTTTTACCCAACGGAGCGGAAATTGTTATTGTCAGAGAGTGTGCTGGGCACCCATGGTTACCAGTTGACCACTCTCGTTCCACTTCCGGTTACCCGCGAATGTTTTCTATTGTTCGCTTTCTTTTTCGCTCCAATTCGGTGTCTACTCACCACATTCGCATTTCAGCCTTTATCATGTTTACACCAAGAGGATCTAATTAGAGAATAATGACTGCGTAACATCTGTTTTCGTGAATTTATTTTGAAATCAGAGGTTTTTGTTCTGGTCTGAGGAATTGTCCCGAAGGGGGCGCAGCCCTTAGGGACAATTCCGAATGACCAGAACAACAACCGAGGATTCAAAACAAATTCACGAAAACAGTTGTTTAGCAGTCATTATTCTCATTCATTACTGAATAAGATGCATATTTATCCAAATCGTTGATTTGTACCGATATAATCGCGCTAATAATTGATTAGTTTTCTGTTTATTTTGTCCACCGCTTCTTAGTTATTGAAACAGTCCAAGTCAGGTCATCCCCTCATTAACATTTTTATCATTCAACCAATCAGAAATAAGCTTTAATCGTGTTTTCTCATAACTCATTGAATGTTCAGTTTAGGGGCGTGAGGATTTACTTTGATTGGTCGGTCAATGAGCAAAACAATCGAACACTTTGGCGCAGTACTTTCGGGCAATTATTAGTAACCTGCGCTCGGCGTACGCGTTCTCATCTAACGATTAATTTCATTGGAATGCACTTGGTGGTACGCAGCTATCGCAATTATTCATGTAGTAATAAATTGAAAATAAAACCTCTCCCACCCACCATAAGATTTGTGCACTTTCTATTCTGATAATCTTGCAGTTTGCGATTTATAGATATGAACGTGCCATTTATAGGCTCATTATTGGAGATTTGCGGTATTGACCAATGGCGTACCCAGGGTCGGGGCCAGGAGCCAGGGGGCGGTGCCCCCCCCCCCCCCCCCCCCCTCCCACACACCTGAAATATCCCCGTCAGTAAATTTGAGCTTCCGTCGGTAGATTTGCGATTTCTACCATGCGATTTGTTCAGCCGTTTTTGAGGACAACGTCATCGCTACAAATGAAATGTTCCAACGGCGATGCTGGATTATTTTGTTTCTGTATCGGGCGATACTGCAATACGTTAAGTGTTCCAGTATTGCTCGATACTGGAACATGTAAATCGTTCAGAATCGGTCAGTAGAGCAGGCTCTCTACTCCGACCGATCACACTTGACATCGGAGCATCGTCCGACTTCTTCATCGAGACCTCAAATTAATAGTAGGCCTATATCGTACGTTCTCATATTATTGAATAGAAGTTTAATTTATTTTCTAAACAACGTAGGTCTTAGTTTTTGGGTCTTAGTTTTTGGGTCTTAGTTTTTGGGTCTTAGGTTTTGGGTCTTAGGTCTTAGGTCTTAGGTCTTAGGTCTTAGGTTAGTAGACACCCGGTGCCCAGCACACTCTCTGACAATAACAATTTCCGCTCCGTTGAGATAATTAATGATTTTTGTGAAATCGAATGCTTTCGGATGCAGAACCCATAGGTTAACCAAAATTTAAGCTACGGGTTTGTAGGGGATTTAAAGAATTCAAATATAGTATATTATGTGTTGAATTAATTTAAAGCGGAGTTTTACATGAATCCAATGTAAACATGTAAAATAGATTTAACATAGGCTTACATCTGGCCGGATGACGCCAGTACAACCATCAAGTATCATAAAGGGGTCAAAAAAGTAAGTCCCCCCCCCCCCCCCCCTCCCCCTAAAATTAGATTATTTTTGTTTACATAACTTCACACACAATTAAACGTTTTGAAAAATTGAAACGATTATGAAAAGAGAAAACGCTTGGCTACCACTAGAAAGTTTTTTATTTTCGATATCATGTTCACTTTTCCTAAAACAGTCACATTTCCTCAAAATGATGTTTTCAGAAAAAGTGGCACTTACTTGTATTGGATTTTATTTCATGTTAACGGAAACATCATTTTGGGGATATTTGACATTTTTGGGAAAAGTAAACATGGTATTGAAAAGGGAAAACTTTGTACGGATAGCTAATCGTTTTTTCTTATTAGAAAAGTTTCAATTTTTTAAAACGTCTAATTGCATAGGATTTTGAAAATTGCCACAGTTTTTGTGAACATCGATTTGGAAAATAAGACAATTTTGGAAAAAGTCAACATGATATTGAACAGGAAAAACTTGTTAAAATTTTTCAAAACGATTATTCCTGTGCGGAGTTATGCAAATAAACTTGGTCTAATTTGCGTACAAAAAAATCACGAGAGAGAGTTTTTAAATTGACTGGTATGGGACAAGCGCCACTTTTTCTCTTTTTATAATCGTTTCAATTTTTCAAAACGTCTAATTGTGTGTGAAGTTATGTAAACAAAAGTAATCTAATTTTAGGGGGGATTTGTTGACCCCTTTATATCCACTATGGAAAACCTTATTAGAAAAGTTTCAATTTTTTAAAACGTCTAATTGCATAGGATTTTGAAAATTGCCACAGTTTTTGTGAACATCGATTTGGAAAATAAGACAATTTTGGAAAAAGTCAACATGATATTGAACAGGAAAAACTTGTTAAAAATTTTTCAAAACGATTATTCCTGTGCGGAGTTATGCAAATAAACTTGGTCTAATTTGCGTACAAAAAAATCACGAGAGAGAGTTTTTAAATTGACTGGTATGGGACAAGCGCCACTTTTTATCTTTTTATAATCGTTTCAATTTTTCAAAACGTCTAATTGTGTGTGAAGTTATGTAAACAAAAGTAATCTAATTTTAGGGGGATTTGTTGACCCCTTTATATCCACTATGGAAAACCATAGTATTCCAATGACCGTATCTTATTATCCAAGTATCCACGCAATCAAACATGAAACCCGGCACTCACGCGTAAATGGCGCATCGATCGCAAGAATACACTCAAACGAAATTGCAGATTATAGATGAATGAAGTATAGCTTATTTTTGTTCCTAAATCTTCGTATATTATGCTAGTATATACCTGAAATTACTCAAATAAAACATATTCTTTCAAGGTATTTTGAAACACTAATTAGCCGACATTTACCGTTCTCATTATTTTGAATTAGTTTTATTAATCATTGCCGAAATAACAACCATATGTTGATGTATGAACGTGTTGCAGTTCTAATAAGTTTTGTTTTGTGTTTCGAATAGGATTGCAGTTAACACATTTGGTATCTTAACATGAAAAATGCCTAAATTAAAGAAAAGAAAAGACACTCTTTTGAGGCATCCGTTATATTATGTACAAAAAACGACATTCGCAGCTACACCAGATGAGAGGTTAATACTCTCAATGTACACATAATCTGATAATAAAACGTACAGCGCCAATCTCGACAACAACTGATGAGAGATTATGCTATCGATGTACGACTAAATGAAACCGAAATACAGCGCCAGGCTCGACAAGTAATAGTTGTTAGACGAGGACTCGAAGAGTCCGAGTCTAACATTTTACTTGTATGGGAGCCAAAATAGTACCAGCCTGAGGTATTAATCTATCATTGTTTCTAAACACTATAATTGCATTATTAGCCAGACCAGTAAGATGTTATGACCAACCGGCTGGTAAGATGTTATGACCAACAGGCTGGTTATACCCACACAAAAAAGGTCAAAACATTTGCAACCAGGAAGATGTTATGACCAACAGGGTGGTATTATTACCCCCATGTGCAATAACATCAAGCTGGTATGATTATGCTACAACCGGCAGCTATTGTTTATGTAGAGTTTCTAGGACGTAATTAACAGCAAGAGATACGGCAGCTATTGTTTATGTTGAGTTTCTAAATTCTAGTACATGTAACGTAGGTCACCCCAAACAACCATGGCAAATGAAATCCACATGTAATACAAATATCCTACATTAGTTACAATAAATGTTGCACTTTCTGGCACAGGTTTTCCATTTGAGAGAAGCAATGACACTTTATTGTACAAAATATACAATTGGCTGACAAAATGAAACACAGATAATATCCAATAAATAACCACTGTTCTAGTTCATATCAAAAGTTTGCATTTGAGAGAAACAATGATGCTTTCTTGTACAAATTTACACTTTCACTGCATTTTGTTGGTTATTTTATCAAGTAACCATTGCAAATGGAATCCACATGTAATACAAAGATCCTACATTGGTTAAAATAAATGTTGCACTTCTGGCACTTTCCATTTTAGAGAAGCAATGACACTTTATTGTACAAATATACAATTGGCTGACAAAATGAAACACAGATAATATCCAATAACCACTGTTCTAGTTCATATCAAAAGTTTGCATTTGAGAGAAACAATGATGCTTTCTTGTACAAATTTACACTGTCACTGAATTTTGTTGGTTATTTTATCAAGTGTAAGCATGATATACCGGTTCTCTGAACAGGGTGTGTTCATATCACACGTTTCCATTTGAGAGAAACAATGACGCTTTCTTGTACACATTTACAATTGGCACACTTTAGGCGTTAAAGTTATCAAGAGTATGAATAGTGGGTATGTCTGGTATACTGTTAGCTATCCTATTTGTTAACATCCAGTTGAAAATTGATGAGATATGCACCTCCAACTGTTTGCTGACTACATGCATGACATGTATATGAAACGAAAATACAGCGAGAATCTCGACAACAACAAATACGAGACTGTGCTATCGATGTTCGACTATAATCTGTAGAAGATTGGAAATCACGGCTGACTACAAGGACTTCGTAATCAACAAATTAGACAAACTCAAGAAGTCCCCACCGATCGTAGTAAATAGTATCATTAATAAAGGACTCGGCCAATTTTCTTGAAAGCGACTACACTCTTGAAGACACACATCACCAGTTTCCAAATCTGTTTGATACAGGCTCTATATGCCCCATCGCACAATCATGAAGAGGAAAGAAGAAATATCGGGGTTCTGATGGTCACAGAGGAAAGTCAAGTTTTACCACCTGATATAATTTAGAATCTCTACCAAAATGCGTGTTGATCTTGGTAGGTTGGATCTCCATATCTTGTTGAGCTTATACTAAAAAACAATTATTCCTACATTATAGGTATTAATATTAGGTAACAGGAGTAAAATCCAATCACAAAATGTGCACATTCAAATTCAAACTTAAAAATCATCCACATCAGGTGGGTGGGGTCCAAGGCCCGCGTCCGGGCCCCTGGAAGTTCCTGGGTTTAAGCCATTTTAAGGCAAAGATTCAACATTCTGAAGCAAGAAGAACTAGGGTGGTTCGATAGCCATTATTATGTTGAAACCTGTATCAAAAATGTGCGCGAAGCGCGCCAAAATGTTCATTTGATGAACTAAAACGGTCCAGAAAATGTCCTGAAGCCATCTTGTTAAACTTAAATATTGAAACATTGAAACTAATACGTGCGAAGCGCGCAAAAATTGTGATTTTTAACACTAAAAAGGTACAGGTCCACATAATATTTAGAATATTTGGTTCGAGACCCATTATAATGTTGAAACGTGCAGAAAAAATGCGCGCAAAGCGCGCAAAAGAAAAAAGTTAAAATGGTCATGGAAAACTTTCCTGAAGTCATCTTGTTCAGCTTGAATAATGAAATATTGAAACGAAATATTGAAAAAATGCATTTTTAACACTTAAAAGGTCCAGTATGAAGTTTTTAACGTACCCACATAATATTTACGTCGAGACCCATTCTATTGTTAAAACCTGTAGGAAATATGAGCGCGAATCGAGCAAACAATTTCAGTTTTTGAACTAAAATGGTCCAGAAAAAGCGTTCATGAAGCCATCTTGTTAAGCTTGAATAATGAAACATTGAAACTAATACGTGCAAAGCGTGCTTCCTCTCCTCTGTCTCCTTCCTCTCCTCTGTCTCCTTCCTCTCCTCTTCCTCCTTCCTCTCCTCTTCCTCTCCTCTTCCTGCCAATGGTCTTGCCCAACTGACTGATATTGATCATCCTTTGGGTGAAGATCGGGTATATTGGACGATCCTACATCAATGGCAGTTAAGAAGAGAGAAGTGCGTTGTACAAAAGCAGAATGAAGACGTCCGCAGTGGCGTAGCAAAATTCGGTTATCGAAGGCTCGGTTTTTTCGTGCCGATTTTGGGAATACCACGTCACCAAGGGGCTTTTCCTCTCGGTGCCACCATCATGCAGGTTCCTGCGGGTCCTCGGACATCACCCGCAAAGTCTCAAGCTGGAAATGGATTACCATTATTACAGGATGAGTCAATCCCGGGGGATTACTTTCGCCAAAATCGTACGTGGATGTGCCTGCCGGACTTAAAAAGTGTGACTTTCTCTATACTTATTTTTTGGCCAATTTCCCACTCATCAATATACCAATTTTGTTAGAAAAGCACCCAATTTTGCACAAATTGGGCGCTTTTTACAAAAAAATGCCTCAAAATACACCCAATTTATGCCAATTGGGCGCTTTGGTCTGTGATGAAAACCACCCCATCGCTATACCAATTTTTGCGAAAAGGCACACCAAAAGGCAGGCACATATACGTATACCATATATATGTGAGAACCCCGGGGAGTCAATCCTGTGAGGAATTCTCCGAACATTAGTAAATGTCACAACTATTTACTTGGTTTGTAGCACACTCCTCCTAAAACGACGTGGATGTTATACTATAAAAAAACCAAGATATTTTAAAAAAATGGTCAAAGTCAGAGAAATAAATTACCATAGGACACAAATAAGAATCATACGATATTTAGACACTGTGACAACGTAACAAAATCAGTTTTTGATAAAAAATGGCGAAATTACACCAACATCATTTTGTGGTAAAAAATCAATCACTTTTTGGTCAAAAATTAAAACTAAGAATGTTTTTAGGTTATGAATATTTAATAAACATAAGTCTGGGTTGATTTGATTTGATTTGACAATGGATTACGACGACCGCGGAGTGCAATTTAAATAGTATAGGACTTCCTGGTATTCTATTATGAAACAGATAATGAAAATTACTTCCCATTCCTGAAAATGGTTACAAAACATGCCTCTTTCTCTTAGACCGCCCCCATTCCATTTGAATGGAAGTTTTGTTATGCCAGCAGGGAAAGACATGTAATCATAATTGAAAAATAAATGAAATAATTATGTAAGAGATCAATACAGTTCCTCATGCTACTTGGCACCTAGCATGCTCAGTGGTTTATTGGTTTATGCAAAATGGTTGGTAGAAAGCTAGGGCATCACCACCAGTGCATTGCATATGGCACATCGTGGCAATAAAATATAACGATATCGCCATATGGCGATAATTACCAAATTTCCCTCACAACTTCCAAAATACCCTAGAGCCTAAATGTCAAAAGTTTTTAATAAAGTAAACAAGTTTACAAGTATTCACAAATCCAAAACACTTATTGGACACGCTGAAAATCAATTTCCCTCATGATAACCCTTTGCAGTTGAGCTGGCAAGAAGAAAAGACGCAAATCTAGGTCAAAGCATTCACTGATTTGGTGTACCACCACTTCAAGATGATATTCTGGGTTAATTGTGAATATTCGGGCCTTTCTAAATTTTGATTTTTTTTCTTTCCCCCACATCGTTGAAAGCATGTTCAAAATCGTCATCACGATAACAGAACAATATAGTGGATGCCGATATTGCCCTTGCTTGGTTGGTAGTTACAAATAAAGGTGCAGCTCAAAGTGCGGCATGAAAGATGTTGTGTAGAAGAAATTCAAACTGAACTTCAATTTGTTTAAGAAACTAGTGCCATTTCAGATATTGTAAAGTTTAACATTTGACATTAAATTAAATCACACTATATAGTTAGGGACCGTTCATAAATAATTTTGTGGGGCTGGATAATTTCATTTTTGGTATATCGAAACTTTTTTTGACCCCCCTCTCGCCATGCCAGAAACTTTTTTGACCCCCCCCCCCCCCCCTGTATTACTGCCTGCACCTGAAACTTTCTTGCCCCCCCCCCCCCCCCCCCCCCCCGTTCATTGTTCAGAGAACATTCATATGTTATCTTATATGGGATTTTTTACAGAATTTGACCATGTATCATACTTTATTTTGATGGACGCATCACATCTAGGAGGACGGGTTGTAGAATCTAGAGTGAATCAGAACTCCCAAAGTCTCTCACTACAAGTATTTTTGTTAAGTGCCATGGTCTTTGAATCCCCTGACATATTTGAAAGTCTCTTTTGGGGTTTTTCTAAGCCTTTGTAGAGCGAAATATTAAAAATGGTTCCCCAAAAAGCTATATTGATGACCCCTTCATGACCCCCTGGTAAACCCCAAACGACCCCCAGGTTAAGAACAGCTTGTCTAAATGATGAATAGTCCTTCTGGAAGGACCATCCCATTATATTCTTTTATATAATTCAAATGTTCCCTAACAAAGTCCAAATGTAAAATTTGAGTCACCTTTTCAGGCTGATGTAACGATAGAATGTATTGCCCTTTAATATCAGGTTTAATTATAATGTATAATGAGGTCATTGTATATAGCATAAAGAGATCCTTTTTAGGAGGACTGTTCTTTATCCAAGCCAGGTTAATATTGAAGTTAAGCGGGGCAAGCTTGGTTTTTGGGGGGCGAAGCCACCCTTATTAGCATGAGATTGCAAAAACTTACACATTTAGGTCTTTCTAGACATACGTGGGGGCAGCCATGGTTGTAGTCTTTGTAAATAACATATACCTATGCAATTTATTTTAACAGTCCTGCAGTCTGTGATGGAGTCAAAGCTATATTTGTTTAGTTGATGCATAGACGGTTGATGATTCATTCAGAGAGATGTTTATTAGACTCCCCACAGAGAGACATAATCGCTTATCTTGTTTGACTACTAGGAGAAACCTCCCAAATGCTGTGGGGTTGTCTAATAAGTGGTTAGTTGTGGATGTTTGAGTTTCGGTTTATACTAATTCCTGGGTTGATTAATGAAATGTAAATAACCATGATGGCAGAATGACATTTTTATATAGAAATTCCTGGACCAACGTTTTAGACACAAGTACAATGAAACCAACTTTATTGGTTTCCTGTACTATTTTTAGACTGCGGTGTTTTGATTGGTTTTTTGGTTTGAATTATGGAAAATACATACACCATTCCCCTGGTATTTTGGTTTGCAACAGATGCTTCAGAAAATGGTTACAAAGCATGCTTCTTTCTTTTGGATCGCCCCCATTCCATTTCAATGGAATTTTTATTACAGACTGTAGGTGAAATGGCTGTGTGAAATCAAGCTTGCCCTGTAATGAATGGCCTGATACCCTAGGGCAATGTAGGTTTTCACAGACTTTAGCTAACGCGCCTGTGTGAAATCAACCTTGCCCTGTAATTAATGTTATTAAGCAAATTATTTATATCTATCTATGTTACGGTAAGGACAAATTTGTAGTTATCACAACCATTAAACAGAATGGCAAATAAATTCCATTTGCAAACTGACAAAACCTAGCTATTTTATTGAAAATATTGGCCTATCTATCCATCTATCTACTCATCACATTTTCTAATGACAAAATATGAAATTCCATTTAATGGAAGCCAAGATTCAAAATAGAATACCCAGTCCTGAGTCCTAATCATTCTGTCTCATCGTGTAGAAAATATATCACTTAATATATAGATCAGGTTTATTTTTTTCTCTCATCCTATCTTAGTAGTATTAACACTGTCCACCACGTGGCTAATAGCCTATTGGTTTTACCAAATACAAAACAGATTTTAGAAACCTTTCCCAACTTTTAGGGCCAATCTCAAGGATTACTTAAACGTACCTTTTCTTAATTGTAATATAAGGACCCCGTTTGAAATAAGTTTCTCTTAGCTTAAAGGTAGATGACCCGATCACATTTTCGTAACACAGAATTATTTCAAACATACGGAGATTTTCATATCATATGAAAGCTCTTATTTTTCTCATCATCATACTGAAATTTGACGGCCTAAATCGGTATAATTACGGAGAAATCGATGAAATAACGTCGAATTACCGCGAATGGTGGTAACCACCGATATAGTATGTGTTCTACTCAATGGGAACAGTTCACAGCATCTTGTGCGTCTAAAATAAGAACCATTAGAGCTATTCAACTCAAACTTTGGAACACGACTTTTTTAAGGATGACCTTTCATGTAGAATAGAAAACTTCAAGTTGAAAATCGGAACATCTACCTTTAAAGGGTTATCCTTGGCATGTTATCATTTTAAATGTTTTGCTGTATAAATGTATGTATATGTAGTTCTAATAGAGTTTATATTGTATTTCGTGCAATCCTATTTTTGTATAATGTGATAATATGCTGAATAAAATCAAATAAAATCAAACAATACTAGACATTTTTGTACTTATGTTGATGCAGTTCTCATGGTTATTCCAAATGGCAATTGAATTCAATAATTTTGAAATTTGTGAAATGAAGTTTTGGAATGTCATCTGCAGACGCCTGCCGCGTAGAAAGTGTTTTAAAATATTCCAAAATGTTTAGCTTTGAAACTCAATTACAAATTGATAGGAAATTGGTGCGAGTATACTTGTTGTACTTTTTCGAGATGCAGTGAAAACCGAATGTTCATCAGCGTGACGGAAACGGTTGAAAACAGGAAAATATCTCTGAAGTGCTGATCATTTCGCCTATTCCAAGGGAAAACACGTACCTATTGGTCAAAAGAAGTGACTAATGTTTAAGATTTAACATACATGTGTACGAGGCATCACTGTGGCATGACTTCCAACAACGAATTTGACTGATTAACAGTATTCCAGTATGCTAAAGGCATAGTAATACATTCGAGTTGATATTATACTATTTTTACAAGTCTACAAGAGTTCAGATCGCTTACAATATTATTTATAATATGGAAGGTTCATTATACTGATCCAATGTAAGTACTCACGTGTACGCTTCAGATACGACTGTATCCTTTGTCAACACTTTTGGTAGTGATGATCTTGACGACTCGTGACGCTTTTTGCAGTCTTGGAGTTGCCAGTTGATTTATCATCTGGGGATTTTTTGCCAGATGATAAGAGATCATCGAAAACGTGAGTGAGGTAGTATTGCCCCTCGTCTCGGTTCAACGTTGAGGTCCCCTTCTTCCTGATTTCTATTGCCTCACGAATCCATCTTTTTTATCTGTCTTGCTCCGTGCCAATGACCTTTGCCTCGTTCATCCGATAACATGATTAGAGTTCAAAACATGGTCTGTTATTCAGAGAATAGGTTCATCAGGAATCCAAGGAAACATAATTAGAAGATTCATAAAATAATTCCAAAATTGAACTTACTGTTCCAGACAGTTTCGACGTCCGATCGGATGTCTTTCTCAATGGTGTATGTGATAAAACCTACATAGGCGAAACAGGCCGCCGTTTCTGTACGCGTAAAAAGGAACACAAAACAGAAACGGACAAAATGACAGGCCGCAAATTTACACGCACGGCAAGGATAGACTCACAAAATACGGAGATGAAGTCTTCAATCGCAGATCACGCTGCTACGGAAAACCATATAATAAAATGGGACGACACAAACATTCTCGCGAGAGACAACACTAGAAACACCAGATGGATTAGAGAATCCATTTGGATCCGTCGCAAATCCCATCTAGACATGAAACAGCACCTCATGAACAGCGACGAGGGGGCCTACCAACTTAGTCACATGTATGATCAATTGATCCAGAAAACGTCATCTAACACATCTCGTGACGTCATCAGAAAAACTACTTCTGGTAACACTGGATCAACGGTCGTCATACACCATTGAGAAAGACATCCGATCGGACGTCGAAACTGTCTGGAACAGTAAGTTCAATTTTGGAATTATTATATGAATCTTCTAATTATGGTCTGTTATTGCCGATTTGTTTACCTGTGAGCGACGCATTTTTCCCTGCTCTGTGAGTGTTGTTTTGTTAGCCTTTGCTGCCTCTTTCTTGTGTTTACCGAGTCTTTTGCCGAATTGTCGCCTGGTTTCGCCTATGTAGCTCTTTTCACAATTCTTACATGGAATATCATAGATAGCGTCCGAAATACTGTGAGGGTCTCGTTTGTCTTTGGGATGTACCACTAGATTCCGAATTGTGCAGTGTGGTTTCATAGCCGTGGCGATTCGGTAGGTTTTCATTATTCGTGAGACTCGTTCGGAGACACCTTTGACATATGGTAAGACAACAAACCCACGGCTCCTGTTGTCATCATCTTTCTTGATCTTTTTCTTTTTCTTTGTTTTTGGAGTAGCCATCTGTTTTTTCACTTTGTCAAATGACCAAGGTGGATAGCCGCATACTTGTAATGCATCTTGCACCTTTTTTTACCCCACTTTCTTGTCCTGCTCTTTAGTGATTATCCGATTCTTTCTGTCATACGGAGTTATGATTACGCCAAGCTTCTGGTGGAGTGGATGGTAAGATTGATAATTCAGATATTGGACGGTGTGTGTTGGCTTCCTGTATACCAGGAGCTTCACTGAGCCATCCTCCTTTCTGACGATTAGGGTGTCTAGAAAGGGTAATTTTCCTTCCAAAATTCTTGTTCATAGGTGAATTTGATCGACTCAGATTTAACGACTTGGTTTATATGTTCTGTAATTTGGTCGATGAAGTCTTTGTTCACCACTTCAAGAATGTCGTCGACATAGCTTGGGCTTGTACTCTGTAGGGGCTGTAGCGATGGCCTGTTGCTCCAAATGTTCCATAAAAATATTGGCGGCAATAGGTGAGACAGGACTGCCCATGGCTGTACCGAAGAGTGGGCGCGGTATATTTTGGATCGAAAAGTGAAGTACGTGGTTGTAAGTATGAATTCTGGTAGCTCTACCACATCATCGCATGTTAACTTGAAACCTTCCTGTTTGTTGTATCGTTTGAGGGCATCTTCTTTCTCCAGTCTGTGTTTCACTATTTCCAGGACTTGGCTTGGTCGATTGGTGTGTTGGTAAATAGGCTGATGACATCATGGGAATTCAGAATATCCCCCTCCTCAATGACTATGTCAGCTAATTCTGACGCCAGATGCTGCGAGTTCTGTACATGGTGGACCGTTTTTCCTTCCAATTCACCAAAAATATCCGCCAAACATCTAGAAGTATTGTAGCCTACTGTGCTGGTGTAGTCTACAATGGGACGTAGGGCCAGGGTGTGTTGGCCTTATGAATTTTAGGTGTTCAATTATACAAAACGTGGAACATTTTCAGCAGTAGGATAGAGCAGGATAATATGCCGATAAGCTTTCGTTTGTACTTCGTTGTGGGGTCTTTCGGTAGCTCTTCGTACGTCTTTTTGTCAGCTAACATGGAAGAAACTTTCTCCTCGTAAGTACTCACATCTAGTACATGTCGCTTTTCCTTTTTCAGCTGGAAGAATGATGATTATTTTCTCCTTTAAGCTGTTTAGCGCTTTTCTTTCCCCTTTCGTGACATTGTTTTTCGGCGGTTTTGATGACTTTAGAATACTCGCCACTTTTGCACGCAGTTGGAAGCCATCAGCTGTAGGTAGTTTGCGGCAAGCTACTCCCGTCGCAATTACGAATTCTTCCGCGCAAACATCCGTTGGCGAAATAGCATAATTAAGTCCTTTTGCTAGTACACTCGTTTGATCTTCTTTGTTCTACATAGATGATAAATCAACTGGCAACTCCAAGACTGCAAAAAGCGTCATGAGTCGTCAAGATCATCACCACCAAAAGTGTTGCCAAAGGATACAGTCGTATCTGAAACGTACACGTGAGTACTTACACAGGATCAGTATAATGAACCTTCAATATCATATTATAATCTACGATCCTTATGAACCTATTTGGTAATATTATTTATACATGATAATACCAACTTATATTTAGATATCATCTATCACCTTCCATTGTTAGTTTTAGAATTGTGCTTTTATATTAATGTCGTGGACGACATAAATTCTTGGTTCAATATTGCAGCTGCTTCTGGAGAAACATTGCCAAGATTTTATGTCATTCATCTGCCGTTATGTTATTGTCATCGTCAAAATTATACATGGTCAACGGGAACAAATATGTTCAATAATACTGGGGTATTTCTACGCTTTAATTATGTGATCAAATAAATAATACCTTTCTAATACGACAAAATAATAACCACCCATTCATCTAGTTATTCTGCGTCGTCATAATACTATCGGCAGTGTCTGCATCGGCATTTCAGCTGCAGTATCGTTGGGTTCTTCAACGTCAACGTCGAGGTCTTCAACAGCGCCAATGGTTGTAGTCAACGGTGAAGATTCTACTGGCCATGGATTCAACATTAGAGACTGTCTATTTAAGGTGTAATTTAAGGCGTAGTTAAAGGATTTGATATTACCTTATCCATAATATTAATACAAGAAATGTTTATCAAGGGCATAGCCTACTGTGTTATGATAATTTATTATTTGGTTCAGGTATGAGGTCTTTAGCAAGTTCACATAAAATATGATTTGGAGTTGTCATTCTTGTTCATGAGTTCGAATTAATTGTCAGGGGTCAATTCAAAAAGGTGGGGGTGTATGTTATGACGCTGTTTGTTTATTGATGTATACAATCTAGAATCACTGAAATTGTCGTACGAGTACTTAATTGATCTGTTCTCTCTAAACGTGGCCAGTTCATCACCACCGCGGAAGAGACCACATCTATTGTGTATTCGTGCAACGTGTCATTGTTTAGCGTGTTATAGTCACTGTTAATGGCGTGTTTGATTAATATTGTTTGATGATGTACGTAATTGAGTTATCATGTGTTCCATTTGTATACCAAGCGAGTCAGTTATAACCTTCATAATAATATGTGCGGCGTATATTGCGCCACCGCGGCGGTAGGGTTCTGTTGCCTGGTTTTTCGGGTGCAGGAACACGGAAAATGGCAGTTCTAGCCTCCAGAGGGCATGGCCCACAAGACGAAGTCTGTTACGGGTCAGTCAGTGCCAGAGTCGCGGGCACAATCAGTGCGCGGGCATACATGTTCTCGTTTGAGAGCTGTTCTGGGTAGTGCACACCAAGACAGTATAGCGCGTCAGGGCACGGTGAGATGCATTAATGCGACTACCCAATGTTTCCGTAATTGCCAAAGCTTCGCAACTGTATAAAATTACAGATTCCACCGTAGACTTGAACAGCTGCATTTTGGCGCCGTCACTGGCCGTACTGTTCAACACAGCTGTGAGTATCCGTGCTGCGACCCACGCAATATGTCGCCGTCGCCCGGAATGCACCAGTGTTGTCTGCCACATTGCATCCCAAATTGCAGAAGTCATCGCAGACCGCAAGGGTCGTGATACCTGATGTGGTAATGGTATGGATGTCCGTGTGTGGAGTGTCGCCAACAAACATGACCTTGGTTTTAGGTGGCGTTAAGGCGAAGGCCGACCTTTGCTGATGCTGTCTCGAAACGGTGCAGTTGGCGCTGGGCAGCGGCTGCCTCTCCGTTGTCGGACATCAGTGCGGCATCGTCAGCATATGCAAGAGCAGGGATTCTGACGGCAGTACGTCGTGCCGACATACGCCTTCTCACAGTGTAACCGTCCTCAGCAAGTGAGTGATGTACGCATAATGTAGTCCATGACAATCATAAATAAGTATGGTGCCAGAGTATCGCCCTAGTACTCCCGAACTTGTGTCAAACTCGATGGTGCAACCAGATGATGTACGAACGCACGCAGCGGTATCTGTGTATAGGGACATAATGGCGTTGATGAAAGTCAAAGAGGTGTTGTATAAAGCCAAAATAGAGTCTTTTAGGGCCTTGCGATCAACACAGTCAAATGCTTTGGAGAAATCTACCAAGGGGACAACCATGCTTCGTTTCCTAGAACGGCATGCGTCGATTGCCATTCGGAGGCATATCACTTTTGTTCGACTGTGTTGCGTCCGGGTCCGAATCCTGCCTGCCACGGCAAAAGTAGCATATCCAATCGCTCACAAAGTCGAACTAGCAGAGCACGATTGAACAGTTTAGCATTGATACACACGAGGCTCAGTCCACGCTGGTGGGTCAGAAGTGTGCTGCTTCCTTTAGCTTTGAGATGACGACGATGATGGAACGTCGCCATATTTGCAGATGGTTCCTCGCCAGCGAGCATGTCGTTCATGATGGGGAGAACACAGGTCAGGAGTGGAAGAACGCCAACAATGTCCGATGGCAGCTCGTCAGGACCAGCTGACTTGCCAGAGGATGTTCGAGCAGATTTGTGGAGTTCGTCCAGTGATTGGACCCGTGTTCACGTCGGGTGCCTAGCCTGTGGTAGTGCGTCTCGAGTAAGATCTGGAAGCCACCTTGTTAAACTTGATTAATGAAACATTGAAACTCACATACGCGTGAAGCACGCAAAAATTGGCATTTGTAACACTAAAAAAGTCCGGTATGTTTTAGAGGGACGTGATCCCGTAACGTAACCCCCGCAGCATATACCCTAGGCTACTCTTCCTCCTCCTTCACCTCCTTCTCCTCTTCCTCCTTATTTTTACTCTCTTGTCAATGGATACGCCCCTGGCTCTCCCACTTCCCCTTTTCTCCCTTTCTCTTTTTTGCGCACTGAAAATGTGTGTGTAAAGACTCAAAGACTTTTATTATTCACAGCTAGTCAGACCCTTTATCCCGCAAATTGCGGTTATCACTCCAGACCCATTCATCCAGAAGCCTATGTGGCCCGTTCAGGTAGCATACAGTTATGACAGTAAATCACATACAAATCAATGATTTCCTATACCTAGTGCAACTTTGCTGTTGTTATGCGCGGTCATTGAAAACGCCATAACTTTAAAAGTATCTGTTCGATTTTGTTGAATGAGGTATCAAACTGAGGAATTTGCTCATTGAATGAATATCTCAGGGTCAGGGACTTTATGTGCTAGGTGTATGATACAATGGAGAGAGATGACCCACCATCGAATGTCTTTGGTTCTAAGATGCAGAGTATTGAGTAGTGGAAAAGTAGGACGAGAAGAAGGGGCAGATAAGATCAGTGAGAAAGACTGATTACATGATACAGTATACATGATAGTTTTAAAATATTATTTCTAACAACAGAACTTAAAAATATTATTTCTAACAACATAACTTACGACAGTGGAGGTACCTGGGACAAGTACTTAGACTGATATAGAACTCAAAGGATGCGAAGAAAGAGCACCGTTGCGTTTACCGAAAGATGAAGCCTACACTCTAAATTACAGGGATTTAAATTTTAAATCTCAATCAGGAGTTTAAAAAAGTTAAATCTAACAAGATTTAATTTTAATCTGAAAAGATTAATTATCAAATATTTAATCACAGACTTGATTTTAGTTTAAATCTTTGGAAGGATTTAAATTTTAAACCAATCAGATTATCATGATGAGTGCACGTGATCCATCCGATTCTTTTCGCTACGTTGTCACGACGCCATCTTTTTTGCGATTTTGTGTGCGGCGGTGTACGTAGAAGGCTGTGGGAAAAATCGAGAGAAATTCTTGACCGAAAATGGCTTCAGTGCTATCATTACTGACACACCAAAGGGCAGGCATCAGCCCAGTGCACATCCGAGAGCATTTTGAACAATTTTCACGGTGATAAGATGTAGACTTTACTAAAATTTGTGTTTTTCTGTTCTGACTCGTCGGTGATGGAGTAAAAGTCAGGAATGCCTATAGGCCTATATGCGTTGTTCACTCATCGGCTCTCCCGTATTATTATCATTATTTACTCAAAATGCTCTCGAATGCACACCAAACTGAAACACATCGATACTGGCATCAAAGTCACCTCGATCAAGAACAAACAGCCTCCACATACGCCACACACATAAAATGGATTTGAAAAATCAAGTCCAAACAGATTGCTTTTAAATCTTTCTGAGGGTAGATTTTAATCCAAACAGATTTGAAATTTAAATCCATTGGGACTTATTTTGTTAATCCCTTTGGAATAAAACTCATTTTGTCAATTGCTTTTAAATCTTTTTGAGGGTAGATTTTAATCCAAAAATATTTAAAATTTAAATCCATCGAGACTTATTTTGTTAATCCCTTTGGATTAAAACTTTTAAATCCTTGAAAAGATTTATTTTAAATCCACATTGATTGGTCCCTCCCTAAAATCCCTGAAGGATTTATTAAATTTAAATCCTTGTAATTTAGAGTGTACGGGATTCCGGTGCCAATACCATCAAAGGTCTGGATCAAAACACTGGCTTCAAGGCATATTACGCAGTCTTTTCCATGAAACGCCCGCCCTCTATCTGTGATTCTTCCCTAGAAATGCTTTTTTTTTGGTAGGTCAAATTACATTTATAACCATGAAACTAAAATATCGTACAGAGCAATATGCATCCGAATTACTTCAAAATCATGGTTTAAACTGTCGGGGTTAACTCGACAACATTTCTGAGTGTTGGTTCGTAAATATATAGAATTCCATGGTTTGACCATGGACTAATAAGTCCATGGTTTGACAGTGTTAACGCCGTTTAGTACAGTTTCTGGCTACGATCGCAACTATACTTAAAATAGAATAGTGTATACGGAATGCTTTTTGATTTCCATCGTGAGATTTCCATCGTGAGTAAAATTATGAGATTCATAACATTTAATAATTCCATCGGGATATTAATTAGAACAAGAGCGGCATTTAATCTTTAACCGACTTTGGTTTTGTGCAACAAAACCTTGAAATAATGTAGGTCTATATGTGGTAATCATCCGATGACGCTACATTAATAATGATATAAAGACAATGATTCAATTGGTTCTCATCGTATAACATTTCCATACACGTCACATGATAAAGCTACGTTGTTTAAAAAGATTCAACAAATAGAGTTATTATCTTTTAAACTTTCAATAAATTATATAGTCCCAATTACATCGGGAATTACTTCCCTGTTGGGACGAGTCACCAAAACAAAACAAACAAACAAACAGCAAGACAATCAATTGCGCAATAATCAATACAGAACATGGACAAGTTTGTACAAGTTGTATGACTCATATGGTCCCACACCACCAAATCAGTTCCCTATTGCTTTGTGTGGTTAAGAGGTCAAGTTTGTGTTATTTTTTTCACCTTTAGAGCAAACTGGTTCATTCAAATCATTGTTTTTATCGAAGATCTAGATGTCTTCTGCTTCAAAACAATCACTTTTGTGGGGGGTAACCAGCATTTTTTCCCGCTACGGGCCAATGATATCTATCTTAGGTACGAGAGACTGCCTTATCCTAAGATGATCAGAGATTCTAGCTCTAAATTGGTGGAAACAGTGAAATCGTGTAAAATGATACCATTCAAGAAAAAGCTAGATACATATGTTGGGCCTGATGTGGGGGAAATAACCTACAAATGCAAAATGATGAAACATTTAGGTACATTTACAGCATTTATTACCTTTTCTAGGATTACCTTTTCTAGGATGCTAAATTTAGACTTATGGTCAATCTTAATTTCAAACACTGCCGTGTAATGTCAGAATGCAAAAATATGATTTGGTGGTGTGTACTCTACATGTGTGGAATTTGTCTTTAAATGTTGTTTGTAGTGTTTTTGCAATATTAATACATATTTGGAGTCCTTTTCTTCATATCTAAGCAAGCATTTTACTTGAATTTAGGTGTTTGGTAGCATTGGTAGTATTTTATCAACTTTGCTATCTACTGAAGATAGCAGCATATTGCTAGAAAATATTATGCAGACATTTACAGTTATTTCATTTGGAGTGCCCAAAATCATTTACTCAAAAAACTATGTTAATTGTAGCAAAGACAAGCTTTAAAACGTATTGGCTTAAATGGTTCATCTCTTTATAGACCAGCCCCCCCCCCCCCCCCCCCCCCCCAGATGAAATCTCAATTAGTGCGACAAATAGGGAATCGTTCTGATTAGTTTTGATTCTAAATTTGATTGTTGCACTTCTAAACTAGCCTAAATTGATCAAAACTTGCGCCTTCCCCTGATGCCGCAATGTTTGTGTACTTGCTCTATGGCAAAAAGAGCTGAAATGCCACTAAATCCGCATAAAACTGACAAAAAGGAGTTCCAAAGCCGTCAAATGTAGGAAATCTCTCACTTTTAAGATTTATTTACATCGTTACGTTGCCTTGGTTATAATTACAGCCCGTATGCCAGGCTGGGTAGACTTGGGCGGTACCAAATCACAATTTATGAAACTCAGACGAAGATAGGTCCCACACCACCAAATCAGTTCCCTATTGCTTTGTGTGGTTAAGAGGTCAAGTTTGTGTTATTTTTTTTTCACCTTTAGAGCAAACTGGTTCATTCAAATCATTGTTTTTATCGAAGATCTAGATGTCTTCTGCTTCAAAACAATCACTTTTGTGGGGGGTAACCAGCATTTTTTTCCCGCTACTGGCCAATGATATCTATCTACGGTACGACAGACTGCCTTTATCCTAAGATCAGAGATTCTATATAGCTCTAAATTGGTGGAAACAGTGAAATCGTGTAAAATGATACCATTCAAGAAAAAGCTAGAGATGTTGGGCCTGATGTGGAGGAAATAACCTACAAATGCAAAATGATGAAACATTTAGGTACATTTACAGCATTTATTACCTTTTCTAGGATGCTAAAGTAGAGGTTTGCATTACTGTTTAAAATGATCAGATTCGTGCTTTTCAATAGGGATGAGTGTCACTTTTGAAACTGGACTCACGATCATTGAAATGACAATAACTCCGCTCCGCAACATCGTATCTCAACGATCGAGGTGTCAAAATACGCAGAACAAAATTATGCACTTGGTTATTTGCTTCGATTAATGCATACCCTTTCGAGCCGTTATATATTGGATAATTTCTAAGTGTTTCGATACTTTTTGTGAGCAGTTTACAACACAATCATGGACGGTATGGTACACAGTAGCGTAGCCAGCGGGCAGGGGGGACATTGTTCATGTAGTACATTTACTGCGCGATTTTCTTGGACTGTGCGATTTTTTTTGGACTGTGCGAAATTTTTGACCCCCCCCCCCCCCAAATGGGGACGAGAAATTGTTCATGTAGTACATTTACTGTGCGGTTTTTTTTGGACTGTGCGATTTTTGGACCTCACCCACCCCCCCCCCCCCCCCCCCTCCCCCACTTACGTGAAATTAACGAGGTAAGTGACTAGAAAAGGAATTGGGGCAACCTTTTTGTGTTTTGTGTTCCTTTGCGACGTCTGGTCCTCTCTTAAAAATAGGGACGATATTGATGTTTGCCCCCCCCCCCCCCCCCCCTCGCCGGAAGCGATTTTTTTTTTACTAGTAAACATTTGTAAAATTTATTTATTTCGTTTTAATACGGAATAAAGCAAAACTCACTGAATAAAATGATTTTTTAATTTTTTTTTTAAAAAGTCAACTGATTTTACATGTGAGCCCATACAAATGTTTACTAGTAAAAAAAAAATCGCCCCCCGGAATGACAATGCTGGCTACGCGCCTGATGGTACAATGTACTATTTTGGATCCGTTTAGAATGGTTTCGATCATTCCGATGCGATATAAATATACTCGGGAAAATATATATACTTCATTGAAGCGTGAGCGCGGGGGTTGAATGAAGTAGTCAACTGAAGTTAGACACTTTTATGTACCATTAGAGGGCTCACTCACTGTGACTGCTCCCGTCAGACGACGCTTGCCACGCATCTCGGACGACCCAATGGCAACGGAAGTGCACCATTTTGAAATATTTTAACAGTCATCGCCCGGTCAACGATGAAGATAATTTGAACTAGCATTTACAATGGAGTTGGTTAGACAACTCCAACGGTTTTGGATTGGAAAAAAAGTCTTCTAATTATGATGATTTTTTAAAAATGATAGGCCTAAGATTAACATTCGCGATTCCGTGTTATTCCAATACGAATTCAAAATTTAGGTTTCGCGTGGCCACCGTCGTCTGGCTCCCATGATCCCATTCAGACTTAGCCTACTCGTACGGCCTTGTATAATTTCACTGTCACACAATCGAACAACACCCCCTGATACTTATTCCCATCTGAGAACCGACCAAATACAAATACTTTTTTCCGGGGGTGAGATCAGAGGATGGGGAGCGGTCCATGGGGAGTGAGCCCTCTATCGGTACATGTTCATAGAGTGACAAAGAAAAGGAAAAAGGTATACTATTAGTAGACTAATTCAGACTGCGCCCCATCCTCTGATCTTATACCCGGAGAAAGGTCGGTTCTCGGCTCGGATAAGGTTTATCGCAAATAGGTGAAAATCCTATCCTTTTCTGATGCATTGTGGGATCACAAAGTGTACAAATTCTCGATTTTTTTTCTCGAATTTGTACGAGAATATGTACACTTTACAATCCCGATTTTTACCTTTAGGTCACCCCGGAGTGACGTCACATGCCGTTGACCACAAACCAAAGAGGCCCGTAGGTAGAGCTTGTATCTCGAAATGACGTCAATTAAAGTACGGGTTAAAGGCGCACTAGATGTGTTCGCGGCTGTGCCCTCAATTATGATAAAAACTGGGATTAGTATATTTTTATAATTGTATTACATGTATGAACTTACACCTATAAGGATTAAGAAAAATCAGCCCTCTTTGTACAAGAAAACGTCGTTCAAAAATGCTCGTAGAGCCACGACGAGCATTTTACGTCCGACAGTCGCCCCCTGCAGTACGCGTGATACATAACGCGAACCATATTTGCATAGAGGGCGTTTTTCAATAAATAGCGATGATATTGTTTTTAATCAAGTTTTGCTGTGTTTTTGTTAGTAGAAACAACAATAATGGCAATTTTTAATGTTCATCTTGAATTCTGAAGTAGATTTTTAAACATTTAAAATGTTCAACACCACTCTTAATGTCCCTTTAATTTGTCGTCACTGTTTGCACTCGATCAATCAATCAATCAAAAACAAGCTAAAACAGACTAAGAGATGTGGTGGAGGCAGCGCCCTCAGTAAACAAAAATATATGATAAAAACTGGGATTTGTATATTTTTACATTTGTATTGCATGCATGAACTTATACACCTATAGGATTAAGAAAAATCAGCCCTTTTTGTACAACAAAACGTCGATTCAAAAATGCTGGTAGAGCCGCAAACAGCATTTTACATGGTCAAGGGTGGTAGGCTATGCCAACATATTTAAAACATTGTTTTAAAGGTATATTATGTGATCTTTTCCATGGAACGCCCTCAATCCTCGAAAAAAAATTGGAAGCAGATTTTCATTGCAGATTTACTTTTCTGATCAAAAATCATAAATATATTTTAAGTTAGGGACCGCTCATTATTTCCACCGGAGGGGGGGCCGGGAGAAAAGAGGGGGGGGGGGGGGGGGTCACATGGTTTTGGTCAAGCAAAAAGGGGGGGGGTCATATGATTTTAGATTATCGGAAGGGGGGGGTCATATGGTTTTGCATTTTCAAAAGTCGAAAATTTTCGCGCGCTACGCGCGCATTTCTTGGATCACAAATCTTGTCGGTTCATTTTCATTTCTCGCCCCCAATATGAATAACCTAGCTGCGCCACTGTAATTTGCAACAATAATTACAACAATGCAACATTTTGATCCATACTGAATTAAATTTTACAAGTGGTTCAATATTGGCACATTTGTAATGGCATATTCCAATGACAAGCAAACACAACTTTAGCCTACACTCTTTTGTCCAAAAATTGGTGAGGGGGGGGGGGGGGGGGTCATGTGGTTTTGGTAAATCACACAGGGGGGGTCATATGGTTTTTATGTGATAGGAAGGGGGGGGTCATATACTTTTCTGAGGTGGTTTGCCTTTGGCTCCCGGCCCCCCCCCCCCCCCCCCCCCCCCCCCCCCCCCCCCCCCCCCCCCCCCCTCCGGTGGAAATAATGAGCGGTCCCTTACAGAGCGATACGATTCCTAATAACCTCAAAATTATGGTTTAAAGAGTGAATTTAGAGTAAAATTTGAAAAATAGATTGTACCGCTCGGTACAATCTAGTTTAAAACCATGATTTTGAAGTAATTAGGAATCGTATCGATCTGTAACTTGGAAGATCTTTATGATTTATGATCAAAAATGCATATCTGCAAGAAAATCTGCTTTCATAGTAAAAATCAACGATAGAGAGGGCGCTACTTGGAAAAGATCACATAATATGCCTTTAATCAAGTTTTGCTGGGTTTTTTTTAGTAGAAACAACAATAATGGCTATTTTCAATGTTCATCTTGAATTCTGAAGTAAATTAATTATAAATTAATTATAATTTAAAAAAATTGAACATAAAAAATATGAACTATGAGTATGAATATGATAACTCCTTGACCTTGACGTCATTTCGAGACATATCTCTATCTAAACCTTTTGGGAGCGGTTTTCGGCAAGTATCAGGGTGTTGCTCGATTGTGTGACAGTGAAATTATACAATCTACAAAGTGACTAGGGGGTAGGGTTGAAATGAAGGATAACCAATCACTAATCAGCCAATGTTTATGAATAAATTCAAAAGTCATTCTTTTCGCGGGTACAGCACAGGGGCACACCACTAAATACGTCTCCCATTGAAATACACGCGTTTCGGCCCTTTTTCAAGACCGTATTTTTACCCCACGTAACAATGATGGAAGTTTTTATTTCGCATGAATGTATTAGATATGTGTTGAATTTTATTTTAAACTTGATTTTTCTTGACCCATCTAGATGAAATTTTTCGCTACGGGCACCTAAACAGCGCCCTCACCATTTTAAACCGATATTTTCGCTTCCTCACCGGTTCCGGCAACGATATCCTTCCGCAGCCTAGGCTCCCGTGCGTATTCGATTCCGACGATTTTTGACCACATTAGCAATGCTGAGGTTCTATTCTATCTTTTTCATAAAAAATAAGCAAGATTTACTTCTATTTGCTTCCCCTGGGACGATGATCAAATTGATATAGGTACTATTTCTCCGAACCCTACACCAAACGCGGAAGGATTTAGTGTAGTGCCCCCTTAGAAGCAAAACTTTTTTTGAGTTTTCATTCTTTTTTCTACATATTTCGAAAGAACAAGTATTTCTAAGATAAATTGCCAAAGCATACCTCTGTGCGATCTGTGGTTCTCAAATAAGAGCATTTTTCTGAAAAATGATGATGTCCCAAATGTTCATAAATCGTGTATAAATGCAAGAAATCACCCAGTCCGGCACCATCTGGTCCGGCACCATCTGGGCTGACATCGATTTTGGCGAACTATAGTGTATGCATTATCAATTGTTTCGTGAATAATGTAATACGAACTAACTTAACATTTAATAAACATTTGATTATAATATTACATACAGACAAAGTCCGACACAAATTCACTATTCTCTAGTTTTCAGTAATGGTAGCTCTAGAAGAGCTGTTTGGGTTTAAAAGGGTCTGTTTGAGAGATATTTCATGTGATCTTTCAATTCATGTGGTGATACATGGAGGTGAACACCCGCTGTAATTCTTCAAACCGTGGCATGTGATTCTCCTCTTGTTATCTGTCGAAGATTCTAACACCAAGTGGTCGCCTTCTGCGCACGTCCGCTTGACACACTCTATGGGACCCCCCCCCCCCCCCCCCCCCGGCATGGCGTTTCTCCCATGCATGTCAGGTCAGGTCTGCGGTTCTGTAAGATGTACATGGCTCTTGGAAGCGTGGTGATTACCTCCCTGTGTCCAGGATACCGCAGGTGACACCGGTGGTAACCATATCCTTGTTCCTACAATACACCCAATACGAACCAACTTCAATTTCTAAAACATTTCTGGTTAGGTATGCTGTAGTTTTGACAGTATCTACTGCTCATCCGTCAATCTATCACCGCTAACCATAGAGTACAATGCCCCTTTTGATGATTCGTCAAAAGTTTAGTGGCCAAGGCTAGCATGATTGTGTTTAGATTTGATTTAAAATATTGTATTGTACTTTTATCCTAATGGTAGTAATCTTAAGAAACTTTATTGACAAATAAAACTGCGAAAATAGAGTGAAAATGAAAGTTTTTCAAGTAAAAGGTACCATAATAGGCCAAAAACAACACGTCTTCGAAGGGGGCACACCACTAAATACGTCTCCCATTGAAATACACGCGTTTCGGCCCTTTTTCAAGACCGTATTTTTACCCCACGTAACAATGATGGAAGTTTTTATTTCGCATGAATGTATTAGATATGTGTTGAATTTTATTTTAAACTTGATTTTTCTTGACCCATCTAGATGAAATTTTTCGCTACGGGCACCTAAACAGCGCCCTCACCATTTTAAACCGATATTTTCGCTTCCTCACCGGTTCCGGCAACGATATCCTTCCGCAGCCTAGGCTCCCGTGCGTATTCGATTCCGACGATTTTTGACCACATTAGCAATGCTGAGGTTCTATTCTATCTTTTTCATAAAAAATAAGCAAGATTTACTTCTATTTGCTTCCCCTGGGACGATGATCAAATTGATATAGGTACTATTTCTCCGAACCCTACACCAAACGCGGAAGGATTTAGTGTAGTGCCCCCGTGACCCGGGCACAGTAACCTTTGACCAGGAATATTTACAAACAGCTCGTCTCCCCCAATTAACGCGTTACCATGTAAACATGTGTCTAGTTTCGTCTTCAGGATTCAATTATTTTTAATGCAGAAAAGAGCAAGCTTTTAAGCTAGGTAAACCTTATTTCGAATGCCAGCAGAGAAGAGTGCCGAAGAGAGATATTAATACTCATACTGCAGTGTTTTTTTAACGAACGTACGTTACTCGTTAGATTAGTCGTTATTATTATTATTAATATTATTATTATATAATTATATTTATTTCAGTCCGTTGAGGTGGACATATTTGCCAGTCATATGCCCGTAGTACTGCTTGGCATCTTGGGGGCCATACTTGCCAGGTAGCACTTGTATTTGTATGCAAATTGAAATTATAATACCGATCATCAAGAATATCAACATAACATGATAATCAATGAATGACGTCACCGGAATTTAGAGCATTGGACCCCGGGGTGCTCGGTGGTCATTACAAGAGAAAGAGGGGTATCATGCGTGTCCAAGAAATCGGGCACGTTACATACATGTACGTAACGTGAATAGGGTATCAAAACAAGCCAAATTAAGAAAAAGGGTATACTTTTTACATCATTGGCTTTCGTATTTAGGGTCCTTATTTGCTCCATGAGGATTATAGATAGCCATGATACATGGGCGAGATATCATATATTCTCAAATTGTAATCTTCGCAAGTGATCTGATAAATCAGCTCAGCATTTGTTTCATAATACTTTTAGCTTATTAGAAAAGGGTTAGAAATGTGTCATACGCGGTAAGGGGTTAAACTATACAAATTACTTGCTTAGGGTATCAAAATATTTTGAGTACTTGTTTAGGGTATCAAAATATTTTTGAGTCTTGTTTAGGGTATCGGAAATACTGATATTACCGTACTTGCTTAGGGTATGTAAAATACTGTGCCATACTTGTTTAGGGGGTGCTTTTTCTCATTAACACGATTACATATTTAGGGTACTTTTTGAAAGTTCTTGGGACGCGCATGATACCCCCTTGTAATGTCCACTGAGCTCCCTGGGCATTGGACATGACGAGAGTTTAACCCTTTTTTTTAAGCAGGTACATTTGTACATTTTGTAGGTACATTTGCATTTGCACTATTTGCAGGTACATTTGTACTATGACAACCATACCCTTTTATACTAAATAGTAAATAGCACACTGAAGTCGGCCCGATGTCGCGATCTAGTCGGCTGTTGAAGTCGGCCAGACGTTGGCTCAACAGTTGGCTGCTCACGCGGCCAACGTTCGGCCGACAATGTCCAATAGATGTTGTGCCAACCTCGGACGGACTTCCAGCTGACGTCGACCTGCCGACTTCAATACAACGTTGGCCTGACCGTGTATCAGCAATGTCAGGTCGTGCGACTTTCGACCGACTTTAGCTATGGTCAGTTGGACCCATCTCCGACTAATTGCCGACTTTAGCTATATGGTTATTTTGATGCAAAGTAAAACGTACCAAAGCAAATCTCATCCCCTTGAATGATTCCCAGCTATTCCTCACAATTCATTATCTGATGACTTGCAATTTTCAATTCCAATGACATAGACATAGGTGACTATGATTGTGAAGTTCTGGCTAACATGTGTAATTGTTGGCGTATGATGAATAATCATGATGTACAAGAAATAACTGCCATTTCCGATAGAATATACAAACACACCGGAAATTGCAGATATCCCATGCGCCATCGTAAAATGCACTTGAATATATAGACATGTATGGCGATGCTGCGTTATTTCCCAATCAAAATCTACCAGCAAATACCATCATCGTGCTGAAATTTACATCCAATTCATTTGACAATAACATGAGGTGTATCGCTAACGGGTTTAGAAAATGCAACAAACTGCACCAGGTCGGTGCCATTGTACACAGATTCCCATTGCCGACGTTGAAGCCTCTAATGTTTTTCGCCCTCGATTTACAAGGTACATTTATGCTATAAATGAGTTGACGTAAAAGGTACATCGCGCAGACTTCGCACTGCATCGAACGTCTCAATGTCCCTTATAAGGACTTTTGTGCTGTCAATCATGGCGTTGTCAAGATAGCGCCCTCGTTTTACAAGGTACATTTTCAGACACACCCCACTTAGGCACGCCCCAGTTCCATATATGGGAGGCTTTCAGTTTGCGATTCGAATAGCCTCTCCCATTACTATTAAACTCCCTGACTGCACTGTCATGAATGTGTGTTAAAGTTTGTATACGCGTATTCGTTAATTTAAATATTTATTCAATTATCAATTTGATCAATTAAAATTGTTGCAGATGAAAACAATGATTATTTAAATCCTCATCAGTAATTTATTATTACAATTATCTTTCTCAATAATGTTGGTGACAAAATTATAACAATTTTGAATTTTGAATATTTGTCTAATATATAACAAATATGTAGCCCCGAGGGGGGGGGGGTACTCACGTATATTGGCCATACGGGTATGTGCGGCTGGCAAGGACCCCTTTTCACGCCTTTTGGCCGCTCCTTAAGACACCCTTTTCATCCACTGGCAGTTCCATAAGTCCCCCTTTTCATCCATTGGCAGTTCCCTTAGACCCCAAATTCAACCAAAAATCATACAATGTGTGAAAATCTTATGAATTTGAGTTATGTAGCCTCAAATTTTGCCTAAATTCAGTTCATAAGGCAAAATTTTGCCTAATATTCAGTTTATAAGACACAATTTTTTATAAGAATTCAGTTCTCTAAGACCCCAATTTTGGCGACCGTTCAGTTCGGTAAGTCCCTGATTTGGTGCCCGTTCAGTTCGGTAAGCCCCTGTTTTCAGACTGCCCAGCCGCACACCCCTACCCTCTTCAAACGAGACTTTCAAGGTATTTTTGAACATCGGTCCAACATCCATATGACGTCTTAATCTGGACGTCCTTTTCAAAACGTCCAGCCGACTTCAACGTAAGGACCCCGATCTTTCCCCGACGTCGGGCCAACTTCAGTGTGCTATCAGGGTAGTACTAGAACTTTATAGTTCATGTAGTTAGAAGTAGATTTAAAGGACAAAAGGTTTATTGGGGGATATTTTGGAGGCCGCGCCCTCAATTTTGATACAAACCAGGATTTGAACAGTTTTACAATTTTCATTTATGAACTTCAACTTGATTGAAAGGATTCAGAAAAATCAGCCTTTTTTTAACAACAAAACGATCAAAACAAATGCTATCCAACATATAATTATTATCCATGACAATCGGTATTGTTGGCATGCAAGTGCTACTATACACACGTATTTGCCAACCAAGATAATAATATGCATAATAACTTGTATTGTATGTTTAACATTTTCTTTGGTATTCAGATAAAAAAGAATAGTGGAACCAACACGCCTTGATCAATAATATAATGGAGTTAGGAGGAGCGACACTTAACGCTTTAGCTGGCCTGTTAAAGCCACAACAAGAAGAAAGTGATGATGAAGATCAGGTAATCTCAATTAAGATAGTATAGAGTTGATGATAACCTAACAGTAACACACAGCCTGCTGGCCACGGAGGGATTTGGAGATGTAACATGGAGTAAAATGACTGAGACAACGGCAATCAAAAAAAGTGCAATGATATTAGCACTGGGATTTTGTTTTTAAAGTTCAGACTGGGAGGTGTTCTCAAATGTCAATTATTTCTCCATTCTATGCACTGATTCTGACGCTGTTACAGTACAGCAGCATGCGGCAATTAAATGATGCGTTTATATCAAACTCGCACAAGGCGCACCAAAGCATGCAGCTCAGTTTGCAGTGAAGAACTTCTAAATTCGTATGGCTGTATATTTTGAACTTTGACAATGAAAATAAATTTTAACAATTCCCGTTTATATATATACATGTGGTAGAGCACATTCATAAGTTCTAATAAATACAGTTTACTAGGCGTTTTAAAAGTTTGTTGTTGAGGAGAAATACATTGTACCTAGTGATTTATTCAACATTGTTTTGCCTAGAACATGATAAAAATAGATAAAAATATGAGATTTCCGACCACAAAAATCCTTCTCAAATAAAACACAGGGTGAGTCCACATCCAAAGTTCAGTGTAATAGAACAAACATAACACACCTAAACTAATCCAAAATATAATGACAGTCGATTGATCATTAAAAGGAGAGAATTCAGGTTTCAGTGCAATTTATAGCGCATGCGCAGTGTATGAGATTGGGTCCGGAGCCCAGTGCAAAACAAAAGCAAATCATATAGGATTTATCCATGAAAGTTCCCTTAAAAATCACCAACTAAACTTCATACAGAACAGCAAAGGTGTTATCTACCGAATGAATGTGCCGTGTTATGATTATGTTATGATTTAATTTCTTATTTTCATATTTAGAGTTTAAAGTATGCAGCCATGCAACTTTGGCAATAAACAAGTCCGAAATTAACTGCGTAGTGATGGTGCTACATGTAGCTGCGTGCATTTTAAAATATCAGCGCGACACACCACATGCGTTTGTACTGGCTAAATCTATCTGATACATTTAATTACTCTTGTACCATCAAATTCATTTGAACTACATTTTGTGCTTATGAAGTACACGCCTGAAAATCAAATGGTATAAGCTGATAAAATGAATTATTTTTCTTCTTTTTTATATATTTTTTAATAGCCAACATCTTCAGCAGCTAAACTTGGACCTGGCTCTATTGGGCCTCCAGCAACGCAAGGAACAAAGAAAGGTAAAACAAATGTTACCATACATTGTAGAGTTCATGCATGCAATTCGTCGCTGTTCTGACATAACGACACATCACAACAGAATTAAGTAAAGTGATGTGTCGTTATGTCAGAACAGCGACGAATTAGTCCATTACTAGACCGCACTGACATATTGTCAATGGGCAAGAGCATTACATCACAGGAGAACATGCTATCAGCCTTTGAGCCTAAACCATTATTTTGAAGAGGCGGATATGACATCTAGGTACGTTGATGACTGGAAGTTATTGATCACTCCAGAAGATTTATAAGTAGAAGATTATAGTCATTCATACAATCCCAGCAAATTGATGGGAACAAAAAAAGAAACAATAAACTTACTAACTGGGAAGATGTTTTATGATGCCCTGTGGCCTGTGATGAACAAAACAATATCAACCCTTTCAAATGATCAATGATTTCTATTCGTCAACTTGCTTAGACCATGGTTTTACACACTGAATTCACAATCTGCCCCACACACAGGCCAGAAAATAATGTGGAATTCAGGAAGCTCCTTCCCGGGAAATTTGGGTGATTCTATAGGAAAATTTGGGTCTTTGGAGGGAAATTTGGGTATTTGGAGGGAACTAATTTTGTTTGCTTCACGGGAAATATACATTTTTGCAGCCCTGCCAAAACACCCCTACACACAAGAAAATCCCCATAGCCTTATAAACACTGGAGAGGTCAGGTTGCATACCAAGTGTACATTTGTGTAGTGTAATCATCATTGTTGAATGTCTGTTGTGTAACAGATGAGGTGCACTGTGCAGTCAATGCCTGGCCGTTGGTTGGTTGACAGCAAGGCTCAAGATAAGTGGGCGCTGGGCAATTTTTACCCCTCGGTCCTCCTGCCATAGCGCCCGGTAATGCTAAAAATAAACAACCGAGCGCTGATATTTTGTCCAAACCAGCGCCCGTTGATGATCGGTAAGCTTGCCTAAGACATCGAATTTCGATTTGACAATACGATTTAATAAAAGTTAGCTCCCGGTAGACTGAAAGTAGCTCCTGGTTCTCAATAAATCCCATGATCCGGGCGCTACTTTTGGAAAAAGTAGCTCCCGGTAAAAAAACTGTTATCTTGAGTCTTGGTTGACAGAGACTATTGTTCTTTGCCCGTCAGTATGCGCGCATCATGTTTTCATTGTTTTGTTGAGGACCCATGCTTTTGAAACTTGCACCAAACAAAGTAGTTGGGACAAAGAGCATGTTGAACAATGTAGTGGCAATTGCAGATCTCTCGAGCAAGGTCAAAGACCTGTCTCTGGGTATGTTTGTAGACACAACATTGTCACCGCATCGGTATAAAAGGTTTATCATCAATATGCATTTAGTAATATTTTACTAAGTAATAAAATGTTATTTTTAGTTGCAGAAAAGAGGAAAGAGAGTAAAGACATCTGGGATGCAGAGGAGGTACCTGAAGGAGCAGAGTTTGAAGATGGGTATGACGACCCTAGACCACAACCAGAGTAAGAAATAGGGACATGAGGACAACATTAGGATCCAGTCAAGCATCAATTTTATGCTAGAACAAGTACCTTGTTTTAACTAAATAATGAACTTCATCATATACATGCCATGGACCATTTGTTTTTTAAATGATGAGATTAAACACTGCTTGATCATGTGTGATGCTTTTCTGGGGTGAACAGGCAAAGATATGTTTACAACACGGTTGGGACCCATGACCCTGCTCATTCAAAGTTGTGGATAACCTAAAGATAGATCTATAAAATGGCATGGAACAGTATGATTTAAAACATTACATCTATTTGTTAGCTATTGTTTACTTGAAAAGAGTTCCATCTCACTATAACATATTCTCATTTTAGAATTACCTATCAAGTTGATGTAGTTTCTCATCCAGAATTCTACATACATGTATAGGGCATTTGTTCATCTGGTCTAGTGTAATAGTAATGTGTAATAGCAACGTGTAAATTTAGCAATAACTGTGACTGATAAGTTTGCAAGACTTCAGTGGACTGCTGTTATAATGAGTTCTTTATTAAAGAAGGCATAACTCTTGATAGCAAGGATCAATTTCGGTGATTCTTCTTTAAGATGGGTGGAAGAATATGTTCTTTGAATACACGTTTCATTGGTTTGTCAAATTTGTTTCATCATCAAAAACAGCAACAGATTTTGGATATGGGTTATGAATTGGATTCTCATGTTTATTTGTGATTATTGAAGAGATTGGAAGAATAGTGACATATGTCTGTTTCTGTTAATACCATGCATTTATGTTGGAGGCAGTAATTTGTTTGATTTTCTTCTATTTACTTATAACAGGTATGACATCATCTACAAGCAAGCAGTCACTACAGAGGACATGTTTTTACAAATGGGGAATAAAACACCAAGTTCAGTCTGCTGCGAAGACATGTTGGTATGTTTTATCCCAAATAAATAGCCTAGTTTAGAGAATGATAAAATGGTATTACATGGTCATGACTTATATCTTTTGAATGTAATTTAAGTTTAAGCTTACATAACTTTTTTGAAGAACATATTTTTATTAGTAAAAGGCTTGATAATAATCTACGAAACTCATGATTTTTAAACTTTTTTATCCAAATCAAATGTATAGTATATGTTACACATCACATAGTGCAATGCTGTCAGTGGTTAATATTTTGCAGTTCAGTTCTGCTGATTTTGTTTACCATTTTGCGTGTTTCAGTGGTAGATGTTGGAACCAAGAAAAACACAAAGATTATGTACCGGTTGCGCCAAAATTAAAGAGGCACAAAAAGTCTCCATTTACATTATATTTATGGACTATTATCATATCATGTATTATTAGTTCAGCTTATATTTCCTACCGTTTCCATTCAAATAACAGGTTAAAATCACACTACCAGACACAAAACTATCCGATGTAGATCTTGATGTAAAAGACAAATTCCTGGCATGCAGAACACCAAAATAGTAAGTTGAGATGAAGAGGAATATTTATTGAGTTGATTGACATGTAATGTTGACAATATTTGCAGCAAGACATGTTACTTGTATACACAATTCATTTATCGCTGTGATTTTAGTGTATACTCAAATGATAGATGCAAAATGTATGGGCTACATTGTAATTAAGAGATATCAATTTTCAGGCACCTTGGTTAAGTCAAAACATTGGGTCAGTCAAGTGAAGTCATTCAACATAATGGTGTGAGTTACATGATTACTAGAATACACTCAGATATCAATGCATAGAGAGAATTCAATGGATTTCAGAAGTGGCGTATGCTATCAGTTCCAAATTGGCTAGAAATATGCATATTTTTATCTCTCCGAAGGTTAAAGTACTCCAAGCGTACTCGCACTAATTTGGCATATGCAATTAGTGTTACACATACGATTCACGATGTACCATGTTGCGCCATACGAGCGTTTTTGCCCCCATTCTCTTCTGAGTTAATTCACTGCTGTAAGCAGATTCGCCAATTTGGAACTGATCCAACTATAGCGGGTGCAGTTGTTAGGCTTTTAATATATCTTGCAGAGATGACACAATAAGGATTTGGGGTGTCTTTTACTTCAAAATCTACTTGCTAACATTTCACCAGAAATGTGTTATTGCATCTGTGCAAATTATTCAACCCATCGATCAATTGATGGATGTTATACTTATCTCTGAGATACATCGATACAACATTTATATGTTGAACAAAGCAATAATGTTTATATACTGATAATAATATGTTAATGCCTTTTTGTTATTGTATATCTCTTCCATTGTAGCAAACTTGGCTTGCATCTCCCTCATCCTGTAGACGGCAAGAATGGCAAAGCCCAATGGGATGGCAACAAAGAACTCTTAACAGTAACACTAAGATTAATGAGAGAATATGATTTCCTCACCCACTGATGATACTATGCTACATGCAATAATATCTGCAGGTTTTTATAAATGTTGTAGAGAAATGTTCTACAGAGTAAAAACATAGGATATCTCAGGGCAATTACACCAAGGGTCATGTAACAGTTCTTTTACACCCATAGTTCAACCGCAACTTGTGTCCTTGGACATATATTTTAAAAGCAAGTCATTTTAAAGGCTGTGCGTTTAGAAGCTGAGATTCAACTTATTAGACCAATTATGTATTCATCTTACAAATGATGACACCTCATAATGTTTTAAATTAGAAGGTTGCTTTTAGATCTGTGTTGTCATTCAATTTCAGAGTGCATATCGGTTTAGTACAAAATGATTGAAAATAATCTATGAAAATTAATAGTGCATGCTTTTAAAACCAATTTTATAGTCCATTCTCATAAGAATGGAAACGATGCTACTGTAGAGATGATTTGTCAACAGCTGTAGTTTAAGTTGTTCCCTGCTAACATTTTTACGTATAGCAACGTTGTAATAAAGTTGCAAGTTCATGAAGTTAGTTTTGAAAACGTTATGATATAACGTTATAAAATTGACATCTGGGGATGTAGCCTACCCCAATGTTTGAAAAATGCTCATCACTATCACAACGTTTGGTTAGTAACATTCTTACAACATTGTTATCACGATAGAAGGTGCTAGAAACATTCATGTAACGTTATGTTTGAACGTCGTATAAAAGTGCTAAATTAAATGTTTTCCATGACCTAAAACTACAGCCTACAAACTTGAAAGGTTGTGATAACATTACTTGTTTGCTTGGTGACTTTCATTAGAAGTCGGCCGATAACCATTCAGTCAACAAAGTAGCCCACAAACAATAGCTGATCTGCAATGTAAACCTGTTGCTTGTACATGTTTTCTTACGAAACACACTCACATGTAGCGGTTCCTTGGTGTAAGACAGCATGGAATTAACCTAGCGCAAAATCCTCTCTTGACGGATTAAAGGATTATACAGCTTTTTATTCCGTAATGAGGTCTTTGCACTAGTCTAACTTATGAATGTCTTACACCAAGGAAATACCCATTGATATAATTGATATAAATATCATGGAAGGCCATTAGGTGAAATTGTCTTCCAGATAACATCATATACAAAACATTGTAAAAAGGCTCAGTGAGAATCTGCAGGGCCACATTTGGACAGCTTTTCATATTGAAAAATATAGCGTTTATTCCACGTTTTCTGAATCTGACGTCATTTTCCAGGTGCAACATTTACGCACACACAAGTAACTTATGTCGTTCTACTTGCATTAACCTGGACTCCTGGAGTAGGCGCCCGCATTTATGGTATACTGCAAATCAGTGAATGATGCAGATTACATCATTTGTCTCATGGAAGTGAAATAGACTATATAGAGTTGCATTTCTGTTTTGTATTGTTATGATTGGACATGCATTATGGATTAGTTATCAAATCCAACCACTTGTTTCTTCATGATTCACAGATATAGCGTCTACTCAAATTTAAAAACATGCTCTGGTTTGGTTTGATACTCTACATACTTTCCAAACAACCCCAAATTATTGAGGTTTTGCTTGCAATTATTCTTCAATAGAATTTATTCAATTATTTAATACTCTGTGTTTTAATTTCTTTCATTGAAAGATGTCTTTTTTCAAAATATCCCGGCAAGTATGTATAATTATTTTGTAAACCGGATATTGTTGCTGTTATTTTATATTTACCAAGTTGTTGAAATGTGTAAATAAAATATTATGAATTATTGGATATGAATATCGTAGCTGTATTTTGATTTCATGATGTCAGTTAAATCCATTTTCAGTAGATGCGCATTGCTCTTGTTCCAAAATAGACACAACAAATGTTAGAAAAACACAAGGACCATTTTTCGCGGGCGTTTGGTGTACAACTTGCCCTTACCCCCCCCCCCCCCCCCCCCCCCCCTCCTCTCAAGTGTTCTGAGCTGACTGAAAAAAATATTTGGGCACCAATTTCTGATCTCCCCCCCTCCCCCCCCCCCCCCCCCCCCCCTGAAAAAATCCTAGCTACGCCACTGGTTGCACGTACAAGTTATACGATAGGCATCAAAGTAATGATGTGTGTCAAAAATATCCCATGTATGTATTTAGAAGATTCATAAGATAATTCCAAAATTGAACTTGCTGTTCCAGACAGTTTCGACGTCCGATGTCTTTCTCAATGGTGTATGACTGTTGATCCAGTGTTACCAGTAGTTGATTTTCTAATTCTGTTTCCTTGGATTCCTGATGAACCTATTCTCTATCCCATGTATGCATTTTAATTTGTAAAATGAATTATTGTACAGTATCACAAATTGCGCAAATGTTGATATGCTCACATTAGCACTCCACTGCCGAGTCGTGCCATTATTCACACATCAACATCAGCGCGTGTGCATCCCGGCCCCCCAACTCAACACAAAAGTTGGTAACCATGACTGTTCTTCATTTTTTCAAAGTACCCCTTTGCAAGGATTTTTCAACAATTTTACCCCCCTTTTTTGACCAAATCGAGGACAAAATTGGAGTGAAAAATACCCCCTTTTTTTGCATTTCAATGACTATAATTTCAAACACCCCTTTTCAAAGACACTTTATACATACATTAAATAGATAAAAACTTGTTGCTCTTAACAGTAACAGGCGTTTATGGTCATTTGTTAT
Source organism: Ophiura sarsii (assembly GCA_035610835.1). Lineage (NCBI taxonomy): Eukaryota > Metazoa > Echinodermata > Ophiuroidea > Amphilepidida > Ophiuridae > Ophiura > Ophiura sarsii. The sequence goes on from CM069450.1 coordinate 58,622,784, forward strand.
AAACTGGTGTACCCTAAATGGTATATTTGGGTTGTTAACATGTTCTATCAAATGATTAAATCCATACTGTGATGTTTTTAGTTTTTTCCTCTTCGTAAAATACCCCTTTTTTCGAATTTCGCGGAGACTAATTCATGAAATACCCCCTATTTTCATGATTTCGCTGTCACTAAGTGTCAGCGCTGACAATTGAAAATATACCCCTTTTCCGCGATTTTTAGAACAGTCATGGTTACCAACTTTTGTGTTGAGTTGGGGGGCCGGGGTGTGCATTGATTTTTCTAATTTCTCTCGAAACAAACTTATACGCATTTATTGACCTATATATCACATTGTTCATTATCAACCATTGTAATTAATTATGCTCATTATTTTTGACGGTTGTATATTTAGAAAAGTGTACTTTAGGCAGTGACGTGGCATGGCCAGGGGGTGGGGGTGTTCACCTGTGACAAAAATTTGGACCAAGAAAATCAGGAGGCAAAGAAATGGGGGAAAAGGAAAGTACATAAAAAAGGAATAAGGGAACCAAGCTGGAAGCATCTAGGACGGTTATGCTAGTCCATTGTCTAAGAGGGGTTCCGTGTACATTAATGTGGCTCTCGGCTACTCTTTCCATCAATGACCTAGACCATTAAACAATAAACATACCAAAAAAGTGAAGGTAGACAATTGGTACCCTGCCAGTTTGTCCACTAGAGGGCGTTTTCAAAATGGCCGCTAACTGCTCAAATCCATCTATTTATTAGATCTTTGGTGCTTGAAAAGGCTTTTATGGTTAAGATGAGTTGATTACTTTTTGGAAGTATGGCACTTGTATACACGGCTTTAAAAACATTCCATATAACTTTTGAAATATCCAAGATGGCCGTCAAATATTTAAAATGGTCCCAAAACGACCGGAAAAAATGTTTCGACACTTTCCTGGTATATATTGGTGATATTACAAGGTTCAAGGGATATGACCTGAGACGATTATAACAGCATTATGACGATGGGAGAACTACTTGCATTATGATGAATTTGCATTATAAAAGGGTGACTTTTGCGGTAGGACGACTTTGCGGAGGACGAGTTTGCACTAGGCCGAAGTGCCCTATCCTGTCGAGGGTTGAGCGCCAGAAGGCCGTAACCACAGATTTATAACTCTATGGCCGTAACTCAATTTTTGGGCAAATGGATATTTTGGTACAAAAATAATCCATATAAAAACCTAGATTTTCAGAACGAGAAAAATATGGGGATTCTTCTGATATCAAAATATCTTGATCATCAAGATAATTATTTTTATTTTTTTTGGCTATGATTTTTTGTTCAGTGAACAAACAATCATAGCCAAAAAAGTGATCAGAACATACACCTTTAAATCTTACTATAAATCTGGAAATGGTATTTTCCATTAATCAGGGGGCACAGTCCCCACACTCCCCTGTCCGCGCAAGCAGCGCAGCACTGTTTGGTTACACTTTTGCGTTTTGCCAATGATATTTAAATATTTCCCCCCTCCCCCCTAGAATTATCTGGATCTGCGCCTGTCCATGATAGGGTAAAATTGGCTAAGTGGGACACTGGCAATATTTTGGCCTCAATCAAGAACAAAATCTGGCAACATACCACGGAGTGTCCCACTTACCCCAACGCCATACGTTTTGCCTTCATTTCATGCCAAAACTGGGTTTACCACGCATTGGCGGATCAGAAAATGGTGAAGGTTGAAACCAACCATATTGTTCATTGAATAAGGGCACCAGTTGCTAAATCTTTGATTTGTTTTCTGAGAGCAACATAAAAGATTGAAAATATGTTTGTTTATCTACGATAAAATAAATGTAGGCCTAACTAATGAAAGTAAATCGCAAAAATTTAATGAAAAAAAAAATGCAAATTGATATGTAAATGAGCTAATTAATTACTTAGGTCCCACTTACCCCAACTGGATTTCGTTTGGGGTAAGTGGACACGCTTGACTGATTTTTTTTTAAAACAAATTTGTAACATTTTAAACATAAAGTATGTTGTTAATAGGTTTAAATATCAAATTATATACTACAAACAACTATTTCATGGCAAATATTTCATTGTGCATCTAAAAAACACCTTTGTGACTTAATTAGGTTGGGTATAAATTGGGGTAAGTGGGACATTTCCAATTAACACATTTTTTAATTAATATGGGTACGGTATTTGATCACGAGACAGTTTTAAAAGCTTCATCATGAGCCATAGATTAAATCAAAACCCAAGAGTTCTCTGAATTTTATATACTATCTTTGTTTTAAGTTGATTAAAGCTTAAGTGTCCCACTCCCACTTACCCCATTTTACCCTAATTGTTGGGAGTGTATTGGCAGGTGCCTCGGCAGGTGCATCATGCCTAAATAGGTAATTTGTGGCCTTTCTTACACGTACGTTTACCCAAACGCTGCAGTGGGACAAAAATAATATGACCCCTGTGTGCGCTAGCACGGAACGCAGTCCTGAGCTGCGCACTGTTTGATGACACTTTTGCCAATAATATTCAAATATTGCCCCGCCCCCTAGAATGATCTGGATCTGCGCCTGTATAATTGTTGGGAGTGTATTGGTAGGTGCATCATGCCTAAATGGGCAATTTGTGGATTTCTTACACGTTTACCCAAACGCTGCAGGGGGCACAAAAATTAATAGGACCAACAACCCGGGCCAACAACATACTAACATAACATACAGGGTGTATCCGGACTTTGCGGTAGGACGAGTTTGCGGTAGAACGAGTTTGCAGTAGGACGAGTTTGCACTAGTGCAGTTGATAAGTTGAACGAGTTTCTGGTGGGCCGAAAAGTGAAAGGAAATGGCTATTCGTACAACTGTTGTACGAATTGCACGAAGATTTCTGTAATTCGCACAACGACTCTGGACCAATGAGATTCGAGCATCAAGCCTGCATCAATTAAGTATAGATAGATGGTTTAAAAGCTCAAATAGGGGAGGGGCGTCTTAGGGGGGATGTTCCCCTAAAAAGCTCGAACAGGGGGTGTCTGAGGGGGGCGTCTGAGGAGGGATGTCCCGAGGGATGTGCCCCCTCGCCCCCCTCAGAAGTAGATTTTTTTTCTTCAATTTTCGAACTCATTTGGTGCGATCTGGTGTATATCTTTTGATTCCTTTTGACCAAGTGACCAACATTTTATTGCGACAAAAGTTGAAGCCACCTCTTCATTTACAAACAATATTTTGGTTTTTTTTATCAATGCAAGAAAGAAGTTGAGCATAGGGCCTACTGATATTTTCTTGATTTAAGTATAGATTGTCTATAAAAGCTCGAACAGGGCGAGTCTGATGGGTGATGTGCCCCCCTCAGAATTGGATTTTTTTTTAAATTTCAAACCCATTTGGTGCGATTTGGTGTGTACTTTTAAACAATATTTTATTGAAATGCAATATCACTTTATTTCATTTTGCCTTGGCCATCACATATAGGGCCTACCCAAAGAGTTATTATGTTAACTATGATAGTAACTCCTTGCATATACATTATATGAAAGATCAGGGGGTGATTACATTGACCCCCCCCCCCCCCCCATACAATAGTTTACGAATTAATAAAGGAACCCCCCCCCCCCCACATGGAACCCCTATTGAACAATAGTACGGTACGAATTACAGGGACTCCCTCTTATTTTAATGTTTTAACAATGAATGAGAAGGGACCCCCCCCCCCCCCCCCCCCCCCCCCCCCCCCCCCCTCTTGTTGTACGAATTACAGAGACTCCCCTATTTTTTACAACAGTTATACTAAGATACTCCCCTCCTAATTATAATGTACATGAACAATAGTTGTACGAATAACATAGGCGTAGCCAGGATTATTTTATCCGGGGGGCACTCAGGCTCAGATCCAGAAAAACTGAATTTGATAAGGTACCATCCAAGCGGTGCGCAGCACTGCCCTCCGAGCTATGCTCGGACAGGGGGGTGTCTGAGGGGGGATGTGCCCCCCTGAGTAGTAGAAGAAAAAAAATCAATTTTGGAACTCATTTGGTGCGATCTGGTGTATACTTTTGACCAAAATTTAATCGAAAAGCCACCTCTTCATTTCCAATAAATATTTTGTTTTTTATCAAAGCACGAAAGAAGTTGAGCATTATACTGATATATTCTTGATTTAAGTATATTCCCCCTCAGAATTGGACTTTTTTCAATTTTCGAACTCATTTGGTGCGATCTGGTGTATACTTTTGACCAACATTTTATCGAAAAGTCACCTCTTCATTTCTAATAAAATTAAAACAAATTATCAATGCACGAAAGAAGTTGAGCATAATTATACTAATATATTCTAGATGTTTGCTATATTACTGGCAATAAAAACATTTTCTTTCGGGTAATTCTATCTTCTTTTTTGTACGTTATATGAATATCAAAATCTTAATTTAAAAGAAAACTAAAGCTGCAAATAAAAATCATATATTTTTGAAATTATTATTAATCAGATACCTATACATTGACGAAGTAAAGAAAAAAGTGACCTGATACCTTAACAGGCGCGCGTAGCGCGCGAAAAATATGCTATTTTACTACAGTTTGCTATGATTGAGGCTTGCCTTCATAAAAGTTTCATAAGATAAAGTTAATGTTTGAAGTCACATTAGCGCGTAGCGCACAACATTTGATACTAATTTGTTATGAAGCTAAATGTAATGTTTGAAGGTTCATGCGAGCTTAGCACGCAAAATTGCATATTTTACACTAATTGAGCGACTTTTTTGCTGATAACAAGCTTCTAAAAAGAAATGTAAATATTTTGAGGTTCTAAAACATCCACCCACCCTTCACACACCATTCACCCACCAGCTCGGGCTCTCCCGAAACGGACAACAAGAAATGAAGTCACACAAGGACTGGTCCCAAGTCTTATCGTTTGGGGCATGTGCGTGCGTAGCGCGCAATTTTGTTTGCTATTCTACATATTTTGCCAATTTTCGCTGGTACAAGCTTAAAAAAGCAAATATTTGGAGGCACATGAGCAAAACGCGCAAAATATTGGCTTCTTAAACTATAATTTTGTCATGATCGAGATACATTTTGTCTAAAAATTAGATTCCAAAATGAAAGTTAACGTTCATGTCACGTGCGCGCGTAGCGTGCTAATTTTTTGGGGCTATTTTACATAAATTGTGCCGCGATTGAGATACCAACCACGCAAAATTGACTTCTTTACATTAATTTTACCAAGATTGAGATACATTGTTGCTTCTATTAAAATGTCACATTTTATTTTTATTTTTTTACGAAAACCCCAGGCTTCTTTATACTTATTTGCCACATTTGAGATATATTTTGGCCTTATGACACTGCTTTTATTGTTAAATGTTTTGCTATTTTACCCGGTTTTGCTAGGATTGAGGTACATTTTGGCTTCAAACTATCTTCTTAATTTGCAATGAATTTATTTTTTGGGGAAGGGGCACATACAACGAAAAATGCTATCTTTGTATTTGAACGTCATAATTTAACTATGATTTCTCTTATCAAAATTGAGGCGACAATGGCAAAATTGGGTGACAAGGGAGAAGGAGCGGTCGGCCCCTTCTTAACCCTCTGGCTACGCCATTATTGCCTTGATATGCCGGGATCTGTGCCGGGAACGTACAAAATAAGGGGTGGGGGCATGGACACTTACTATGTAACAAATAAAGAACTCTATACCATCTACTATTTCTCTTTTCTTTCTTCCTTTTTCTCTCTTTTTCTTCTCCTTTTCTTTCTTTTTCTTCTTCTCCTTTTTTGTGTGTGCCAGGGACCCGGGGGGCACGTGCCCCCCAGGCCCCCCCCCTGGCTCCGCCAATGAATAACAGGGACTTTCCCAGAGGGGCCTCCCGTCGAATTATTACAATAGTTGAAATAGTGTAAGTATAATATTACTCCCACAATAGTTGTGCGAATACGGGGACTCCCACAAGAAGGGACTCACGTCTTCTTACAATAGTTGTACGAATAACAGGGACTCCCCTTTTATTTTACAATAGTTGTACGAATAATAGGACTCCCCTTTTATTTTACAATAGTTGTACGAATAACAGAGACTCTCGTCTAATTCGTACAACAGTTGTGCGAATTACAGCGATACTCCCTTATTCGTACAACAGTTGTGCGAATTACAGCGATATCTCGCTTATTCGTACAACAGTTGTGCGAATTACAGCGATACCGCGCTAATTCGTACAACAGTTGTACGAATAGACTCAACGTGTGTCGTCCGTCATACTCATGTCAACGATTTGTTCGGAAACTTTCTGAACCGTTTTACATACCTAAATATTTGCGGAAATGGCGATTGATTGTTATAAGATATCAACGATTTCATTCTTTTTATTTTTCGTCATTGTCTTTGTCTGGATTCTACTGAATTTCTTACATTGGATCATTTTTTGACCAAACAAAATAGGTAAGGTGCAGAATTCGACAACTTGTTTTTATAATGCGTTTAGGCCCTTCTGTTTTTTAGAATGAAAGTTCATCATGCGTTTACTGTTTGTATTCTTTATTCAATTTTCAATCATTAAAATCATTAGGCTACATACTTGGCAATATCCTCAAATAGGTCTTACATACAAAATAAAGCACAAGGGAGCAATTGATTTGCCTTTGAATTACATTGATTGTAAATAAATGATAGCTGCCGTCATTTAAATCCAGCGAAAATGGAATACACAAGCTGGGATGTATTCACTGATGTTTAAACCACACACAAGCAACTGGACATCATGATTTTAAAGCCCTAACATTAACAAGCTTAAATAGTTTAAAATTTGCATGACTTGACCAGTTTTAGCAATATAAGGCAAACTACTCTTAGTCTTGGTTATAACTTTGTGATTATTCACCCTGCTGACATGGTTGAACCACCAGTTTTTATTGTAAAGTACTTCGTTTCCATGGCATGTATTCCATTTTCAAAGAGATATTTTTATTTTCAAAATGTTATGAACATGCCTATTAAAGGGGCACTAGAGATGTGTTGGAGGCTACGCCCTCAATTTATTACAGGGTTCCCAGCCACTCAGGGAAATCAGGGAAAATCAAAATAACTTTTTCCAGACAGGGAAAACTCAGGGAATTTGAAAAAAAGACAGACACTCAGGGAAAACTCAGGGAATTTGATGGCTCAAGTGGGTAATTATTTTGGTATTTTTCTGGCTAAGTTTTATCCATTGACTGATACTGGCTATGGTGGCTTTTTTGTGTGCATATGTAGTGTGACCTAACACATTTCCAGGCAATGAATAGGTGTAAAGTCAAAAAAATTCGCGCTCGCGCGCATATCTTGGCTCACAAAAATCTTGTCGGTTCATTTTCATTTCTCGCCCCCCCCCCCCAATATGAATAACCGATACGTCACTGCTATTCAAGCTTAACAACATGGTTTCAGGAACGTTTTCTGGACCATTTTAGGGGAAAAACTAGAAATTTTGGCTATATATATATGTTAATAACCAACCCACATAATTATTGCCTTTCCAACTTCCGATAAAGTGAAAATATTTTCTCAGGGAATAATATAAATTTGTCAGGGGAAAATCAGGGAAAACTCGGGGAATTTTGGTCTTGTGAAATGCTGGGAACCCTGAAATATGATAAAAACTGGTATTAGTATATTTTTATAATTGTATTACATGTATGAACTTACACCTATAAAGAAAAATCAGCCCTCTTTGTACAAGAAAACGTTGATTCAAAAATGCTCGTACAGCCGGGACGAGCATTTTACGTCCGACACTCCCACTGCAGTTCGTGTGATACATAACGCGAACCATATTTGGGTAGAGGGCGTTTTTCAATAAAAGAATTCGATGATATTGTTTTAATCAAGTTTTGCTGTGTTTTTGTTAGTAGAAACAACAATAATTTAGCAATTTTTGATGTTCATCTTGAATTCTGAAGTAAATTTTTAAACATTTAAAATTTTCAACACCACTTAATGTCGATTTAATCATTAGGCCCCCTACTTAATAATTTGGCCAATTAACCAATATTATGTGTTTCACGTCCCCGTCTGCACTGATTGTTGACGCCGCTCCAATATTTTTGTTATTTGTCATTTTCAAAATTCCAAAAAAAGTTCGACAAAAAAAAAAATCAAAAACCAGGTCTGTCTTTGTTGTGTGTGAGTGTGTCCGTCATTTTCAACTATATTTCAATGAAAAAGACACGAGAAACACTCGTTGACGTTGGCATAGATAGTGATACGAATATCGAAACAATTCTTGCAAAAAGTTTGTAATTTGGCTTCTGAAAAATAACAAAAAATTCAAAAATAACAAATATTAGTAAGGCCCCCTCACTGATTTAAAAAAGTCCGGACGAGAAACACTTTATTTTTGTTACTTGGCCTTATAATATTTAGGACTTGTAACTTAAGTATAATTAGGAGTGGGCTATAGGTCGGCCCTATACAATCCACAGTGCCATCTGGAGTTCCGCAAGGCAGTGTCTTTAGAACCCTTACTTTTCCTGATCTACATTTAAACGAATTGCCCCAATGTGTCAAATCTTCCACTACCAGATTATTTGCTGACGACAGAGTCCTATACCGCCAGATCTCTTCCACTGCTGACTGCGTAAAACTACAAGAAGATCTTGACGCCCTCCAAGTCTGGGAAAGGAAATGGCTCATGAGATTCAACGCTAGCAAATGCCAGGTCATTCACATCACTAACAAGAGGAAACCTATTACATCTGATTACACTGTGCACGGTCAAGTCTTAGATGTGGTCACGTCAGCCAAATACCTTGGTGTTCACCTGGACAGCAGCAAACTAAACTTCAACTCCCACATTGATGCCATTCACCAAAAAAGCCAATGGCACAAGAGCCTTCCTGTCACGCAACCTTGCCACTGGCCCGAAAGTGATGGAAGTTGCCTACACCACGTTCATCAGACGGTCTGTCAAATTTGCCTCTTCAGTATGGGACCCACACACCAAAAGAAACATATAGGTAGCTGGTGACTTCCGTCGCACCAGCTCAGTCTCTGACATGTTAAGCGCCCTCAAATGGCCTACTCTTCAAGACAGACGACTCCAAAGCCGGCTTGTAATGATGTACAAGATTCGTTACGACTTGGTCGACATTGATTGGCAGCTGTGAGCTGTGAGATGCTGCTTAGCAGCATCTCACTCCCCACCAAACGAGATAGGTAGAGCACCGACTGTAGCTAGGGTCATTGCCAGCCCATTAACAATGCAATCCTAAATCTCGCTCTCGAAATTGTGTAAAATTACAGATGAAACGCCAAATCTTTCAAAACATAGTGAATTCAATCAGTTATAGGCCTACATTAGAAATGTAGAAATAGTTATCAACTTTTGTTTTGGATCTTAATTACTTAGTTTTAAAGCTACATAAGATCAGTGTTAAAAATAAAAGACAGCAAAATAATTCTCTGGAATCAGTAATATTATTTCAGGGCCTGTTGCCGCAAGTGGTCGCGTGAAGCCAGTTTTGCAACCAATTGCAGCAACGGTTCATGAATTAATTTAGTGGATTTGCAAATAGAACGGCAAATTAAATACAATTTTGTGGTGTATTTTAATTTTGCAGGGAATTTCGCGAGCTACAACTCAAAATCAGCCCTTTTAGGTCAATTTACAATTTTTGACAGTGATCATAAATCCCGCGTAATGAATATTCAAAAATCCCCCACTCAGTGATGACGTCATGGCTAATCAAATGACTTCATTTTCTTGACGAGCAAGGCGCTCTACATTGTACCTTCATCTATCTCGTTGCTCCCCACTCATCTTCCACCACAACTCTCAGTTCTTCGTTCCCCACACCCTCTCTTCAGTCTACACCAGCTTGTTCTTCCCTCACACCATCAGGGATTGGAATATCCTCCCTAAAGATCCACACTGTCCGGACAGGGGTCAGACCCCCACCCTTTTTATTTTACCCCCACCCTTTTTACAGAGCCACCCTTTTTATTTGGGAATGTTCAACCCCCACCCTTTATACCGAAAAATGGACATTTTGGATCCCAAGAGCTTTTTAGGGGTCCATCAAATTTGCGTCATGCATGCAATGTATTATTAAGCTAAAATAGTGTAATGCTTCCGAATTCGGAAGTTGAGATATCAAAATACTACCTAATTTTGGCACATTTTCATCATCAAAATAAATCATTCTAGGGCACAACAGTAATATTTTGGTCTGTACCAACATAACAAATTAAAAGCTGGCTTTGAAATATGGCAAAATAGAGCAGAATTTACGATATGATTCATGGGAGACGGGCTGTCCGTCACGAAAGTTCGTCGGAAAATGTTGAAACTTGGTTGAAAAAATGCGCTGAAATTGGTGGCAAATGTCCTATTTTTTTACAATTTCTTTCAAAATGAATTAAACTACTATATCTGCATGCGATTTGTTTAACCCCCACCCTTTTTATTTTATCTCCACGCTTTATACAACTACACCCTTTATATGAGAAATATTCTAACCCCCACGCTTTTGTTGATTTTTTGATTTCTGGAGTCCCACGCTGTATAAAGCGTGCCGTCCGGACTATGATCCAGCTGCATACCCATTCCTTGATGCTTTCAAGTCTGCATTGAGGAAACCACCTAAGTAGCTCCAGCTTCTACCAGTTTTTACTTGCACATTGTACATATTCTGCACCTTTTGCATCTAGTCGTCGATGTAATGACGCATGCACACACCACGCATTGCGTCATTCTTCGTTTATATGAAGTCTGCACTTTATAGGGAGAAAGAAAGAAAGAGTGACGTCACATGCCGTTGACACACAAACCTGAGGTAAAAATAAAGGCCTCTTACACAGTGAGACGCAATCGCTTGGGTTTGATTTACTTTTTATAGTCGACTGATACGCCCTGTAAAAACGTCTGTCTGGTTTGTTGTCAACAGCAAACGGTAAAAAGTATCCGGATGACTGGGCCGACCTATACAGTTTTTTCTATTCCAATTGACCTATCTCAACATGAAATAACAAAATTTTCAGTCGGGGGTCCGAGAAAAAAGTGTGCAGCGCTCTTGTGTCACCATACCTCTTTTTGTGTGTTGGGAGTGATTTGTAAGATTTCAGTACAAAATCCTTCATATTACTTGCTGTCTGGCATGTTGCTGTGATTTTGGGGTCTAAATAAATGTATGAGTTCAAACTACCTTATTTATTTATGGCCCACTCCTACTATTTACGACGTATGGGACACTTTCATCAAAATATACTTTTTAGTTTGTTTAGCTTCAGAAGACGTACTGTATTATCCCTATTAGTATTATTAAGCGCCCAGGACCTTATAAGCGCCCACCCCTATTTTTCTCAATGACTACCAACAAACAATCCCTTATAAGCGCCACCTTTTCAAATGGTCAGCATCCTCAAATGACCACTTGTACATATATTTCATTTAGTACATGAATTAGTCAGCCTCCTCAAATGACCATCAAATGGTCAGCATCTTCAAATGACCATCAAATGGTCAGCATCTTCAAATGACCACTTGTTGTACATTTTATTTAGTATGATAAATGAGTTTTAAAAAGGTAACATAATAAGCGCCCACCCAAAATGACTTGGCTAACCGCCCTGGGCGCTTAATAGGGATAATACGGTACATTCAAAGTTACAATCACTGTGGAACCTGAAACACCACCAAAAGTACGAAAATCATGTAAAGAGAACTTGCCTCCTTTGCAACTTAGATTTTGTACAGTAAAGAGATAGGGCAATTAACGAAAACCCACCACAAAAGGAAGTATGGGACGAAATAAGAGACTGAAAATCTAATGCAGTCTGCGGATTGTTTTTTGGTGTTTTTTCAATTCAGACTTGAAAGTTGGCTGATTTTTGAGGAAATGAAAAGGAAAATAAAACAAGAAATGAAAAAACAATGAAGAAAAAAGTTAACGCGTGGCAGTTTTGACAAACTTTTTTTTTGTTGCCTAATATATACTGTTAGCCATATGGTATTGGGCCAAGTGGTGACAAACGTCATGTGCAGTGCATGAGTGACAGACGAATAGATAAAGACATTTTTGTATTATTATATGTGAAGGCCTTTCATTCATTCATGGACAACACATACAATACAATTCATTAATTAGGACAAAGTTCGGTGAGGCGTGGTACACATGCACAGTCACTGACAGTGACAGTAGAAGTCGAAGGTTGCTGGATATTGCGTTGATTCATGAAGTGTTCGATGGCTTTCAACCAATCGGTGTTAGGGATGGATGTGTATAGTGATTTCACATCCATACTGCAGATCAACTTATGTATGCTGGCCTGCATGCCCTGTAAAGTGGAAGTTATTGAAGATTTGGAGGGTGTGTGAGGGGGGTCTACCCTTGTTTTAGGCTAAAAACAATTACAGGTGAAGCGGCACATGGCGGTGAATCAATAAAAGTAGTTTATATCAAAATTTAATTAGTTTAGGCTAGGCATAAGGCCTATCTTTAATTATCAAAAAAGTTGCATGCTGTTGGACATACATGTACATGTAAGCCCAAAAAATGTTGAATATACACCCACGTCCCTCTATATGTTGGCTTGGAAGTTGGAATGATGTCACATGCCGTTGACAACAAACAACATGAAGTCAACTAATTTCAGATTGCGCCATGTCCATTACCAAAACGGCCAAAATATAGCCCAAGGGATTCCTTTAAAGAGCAACTCTTCAATGAAGTGTTACATTGACAGCTACATTGTAGACTGAAACGCTGTTTAAAACCTTTAAACAACTGGCGTTGTTCAAGTATCCTGCTTAGACGAATGTTTAAGGACTGAAACAGGTGATTGCCATGAATGAGGTATTGTTGGAAAGAGGAACACTTCAGCTTTTCATTGGTATGAAACGCAATATGAATATATCACGAAATATTTGAGAAATTGGCGATTGAAAACAAATTTCCGAACTTTTTTGAGCAGTTTACATATTTGTTTGTATTGTCACATTCCATTGATACTATATTGTATCCTTGTTTGTTTCTGACTGACTTGATGCTAGTCTGAGAATATGTTTATAATCAGTTCTTTTCAATAATGCAAATGTTCAGAATTTCATAGTACAAGACCAATTACCGTATTATCCCTATTAAGCGCCCAGGGCGGTTAACCAAGTCATTTTGGGTGGGCGCTTATTTGTATACTGTAGGGACAGGTAAAATGCTCAAAAGCGCAAAAGCACCTAAAAAAGCACCTTTTGCCCAAAATAGCACTTTTTGCTCAAAAAAGCACTTTTTCATCACATAGCATTTTTTTTCAAAAGTTGTCTAAATATTTAACAAATAATGTCCATTTACCTGTGTAAGTGTTTATTCTTCACTTAGTAGAAAAATAATGGTTTTGACAACGAAAAAAGATATACGTAAACATGGAAACATGCAATACAATCACTTTTGGATTTATTTTTAACGCATGTGGCATAAATTTGGTAAATAAAAGCACCTTTTACTAAAAAAAAGCACTTTTTACCTTAAAAAAGCACCTTTTGCTCCAAAAAGCACTTTTTCCAAAATCAAGCAGCACTTGTAGTGCTTTTAAAAAGCGCAAAATCCCTGTCCCTAGTATACTGATTTACAAAGTTGTTGACCATCAAGGTTGCAAAATTCAGCAACCTTTACGTCCAAAGACGATGTTTTGCAATTCAAGATGGCGGCCTCCATGAATGACAACAAACACGAAACGTGCGTATTTCGGATGGTTTCTGTTGCTGTTTAAAGGCTTAACACATGGTTTAAGTTCACTTTTGGAACACAAAACAGTATGTCAAGTATGTCTGAAGTTAAAATAACCATAATTTCCCCTTTATTTTCAAGCAATTTGTAGTCCGAGATTTAGTGTGATGTGAGTAATTTTTAAGTAAGCTTATTTTTTAGGTGGGCGGTTAATTAGTATATATTTTTAAAGTCACCTGAGAAAAAGGGGGTGGGCGCTTATAAGGTCATGGGCGCTTAATAGGGATAATACGGTAACTCTAGTACATTTTGTACATTGTTGCCTGCACGTTTTTCGTTGGCCAAATCAGATGACTTCATCAACTGTGGTTACACTAGTTCAAACATTACCCACAAATTTGATGCATGAATATTAAATGTGCGATTTTTAATGTTAGTCAGTGTTCTTGTAAAAGTCTTGGTACCACAACTTTTCTATGCTCTTCGAAGAGCATGTAGAAAAGTTGTGGTAAAAGCTCTGATCATGTCAATAGTGCGTTTAATACAATTCATAGATAGAGAGAGCATTTAAGACCCTTCATTTTGTAAATCAATATCAATTATGTCATAAGCATGATATGAAGTACAATTTCCCTGTATTCAAGTATGTAATCATACACTTTCACGTTACCTGTGTACTGTGTGAATTTCATTGTTATTACAAAATCTTTTCAGGATTTTATCTTTGATAGAACGTACTTTGCAATGAAATGAATTTGGTCATGGTTCAGTGAATTTTAACAACTGGGATCAAATCCACCCTGAACGAGAGTCATCATTTTTTGATACACCCGACCCTGTACATTGACTAGTTCTACATCAAGAATCCAAATACATGTCAACTATAAGTTGAATTTCATCAAGAATTTAAATCAATTTTTAAAAAACTTTTTACAATTCCTAATACTAATAGTTTTATTTACATAGATCCGGTCTGGGTTTTCGAAAATTTAGCACAATAGTATTAGAAATAATGTTATCACTTCAGCTCTTTGTTTCCCAGTTTCTTCACAAAAGAATCAGACAAGCTGACAACCATGGCGACTATAACTGAGTTGCCAAGTAATGAGCCATCAACAAACCAGGACCAATCTGTCAGCAATGAAGATATAGAGGGCGCTGTTGATAAGTGTTTAGAGGTTCTACGCAAAGCTAAGACAGATACAGAGGTGTTTGCTGCCTTACTACTCGTGAGTATTATGCAGAGTGTTTCAAAAATTAACTTGCCCTATTTAATGAAACGGAGAGTATTCAATTCATAGACAGCTAATAAGTCTTTTACCAAATTACTGAAGACAGTTTTCCAAACTGTAAGATTTCTTCCTCATAAGAAAGTGCTATGCAAAACCTAACACACTAAGCCTATGTCATAAATTCCCAAATTATGGATGGAATAATAATAAAATTAGTCACTAAATAAAATAGAAATATTGTATTACCTTCCTTTTTAGCCAAATGATTTTGTTCTTCTCAATCCAATAAACCATAGGTTACCAAGCTTGTCCAAGCTGAACACACAGATGCATCATCTAGGAGAAATATTTTTGATGCTGTCGGATTTACATTTCTCAACAGACTCTTAAAGACAGGTGAGTTAAATATAAAATCTGTGGTTACTAATACTTTCCCGAACTCCCTAGGCGTGTTTTTGTCAAGTAAACTACCAGGGGAGACAAACAAGTCAAATTTAGGGGGAAAGATCACTCTTTGTCAGTACCAGGCATTAAACCCGGGCCGCTGGTGTGGAAGTAAGTTGGACGCCAAACATTGCGCTAACGGGGAGCTGATGGTACCTGATCCTTTGTAGGTGAATAATGTCGTAAATGCCTGGTAGATAAATAGATTTCTCTTGGATCTGGCAGGTGCAAATACTGCCAAATTAAAGATGCTTGTGGTACTTCTATGATATAAGAATAAATATGTTGTCACTCTCCTATCTTGTGGTACAGTGTCATGGAGGAAGTATTTAAAAGGCCTACACATTGAACTAAGACCAATGCAAATATGTGATGTGATCTGTGAAAACCCGTCGGATGTCGCAAAATGTGAAATAGGGATTATGGGTAAAATAAAAAATTAAATTAAAAAAATTAATTTCCAATACTTTGTGTCATCTTTCATGAAATTTCACCTTCAAAAACTTACTTAAGGGGGAGCCAAGTGTCATTTCGTATTTTCCAGGAATTTCACTTTTCTTCATTTTTCAAAACTTCAGAGTGTTATCTACCAGTACATGCAAAGAAATTATCAATTTTGAAATTCCAAAAGCCTATTTAGAAGGATTTAAATCCTTATTGTGATCATTGACAAAGTAAAATGGAAAAGTCTGCCCGCAGGGGATCAGCGAAACCTCCCATGCGCCGCGTATCCTGTGTTTTGTTTTTCACGCAAATTAGCACGCGCCAGTTCGCTTAAAATACGCGACGCTGTTGTTTCGAATGCCGTCAGTGCGTGCTGCGTTACACGTTATGTTTTTGGCGCATTTGAGGGATTGTTCACACGCATTGTTTACGCATCAGAGGCCCGACTAATCAAACCGTCATTTTTGCTGGGTTGTGGCTGAGCCTGAAGCAAATAATATAGGCCTATTAGTAAAACAAGGCTTTAGCACAAGTGTTAGTATCAAGGAGTTTGGAAAGAGAGAAAAGATAAAAAATAAAGGACAGAGAAAGATTTTGAATCCATGGTCGGAGTGAAACATTGTAAGAAGTATCAAAAAGACTTACACCGGGTTTTATCAGAAGACGTTAATGTTTAGTTTTTGTTTGGCCTTTCGATGTTGTACAAGTCCGTCCCATCCTCCCCGTCCATCCAATACCACCTGTTTATTTATTTATTGTCATTACTGAATTATGGTAGGCCTATTACTTCGTATCGTAGCTAGTTCTGAATTAGTTCAACCCGGTGTACTAATTTGACATTCAGTTATATCAAACATAATATCAATTATAAATGCCATTTTACCTAGGCCTAACATATTATGGATGGGCATGACCGGAGTTCAAGCATCCTCGGGCCGATGAGCCGATGCTATCAAATGGTTCATGGTTATCTTATGGTTATAATATAGTCTAACTTTGTATAGTTATGTCACATGTGCACACGCGGCAATCAAAAACACGACATGTGGAGGGGGGGGGGTGGGGGGGTATAGGGCCATGGAGAGCAGGGATGGACAGCCTCTCCTGGCATGTATTTTTTTAAATACTAAAATATAATACGGTATCCATTATAAGCTCATTTATTTCAGTTTGCGATCGGGTCTAAGGCCCCGCTGTTAGGCCTACGGTTTGGTGACGTGCCAAATGAGACAAAATAAGTTCCAAGATAACCAGAAGTATTATAGGCCTATTATATACGCCAAACAAGTCATGTTTCTAAAAAAAATCCTCCTAAAATGTCATGGTTAAATTGAATAATATAAAATTCGGGAACATACTAAATGAAATTCGGACTGAACAAAGAACAGAGATCTTCCCATTTCGATCGCTAAATGGCCCATCATTCATATTTTTGAATCAATAACACGTCCGAATGTTCTAGAATGAAAGCAAAGGTGAAAGGGATGGGATTATGGTGGGAGAGGATGCTCTATATTGCTGCCCCTCGGACCCACCCCAACAACAACAAAATGGTTCAAAAAAAACCCATGCAGTAATGGAAATACCCACATTACTGTATATATAGGCCTACTACAGCAAATTGTTAATAATGACCGTCTTTTCACCGTTATCATTGTTATCTTCAGTAGTAACTACTTTTAAAAGAGATCCAACCGAAATGCTTAATAGGCCTAGAGCTATTGTTATAACACTGAACAATCACTATTTAATAATTATCTTCGGTAGATAGCAAACCAATTTTAAAAGGATCCAAGTCTATTCTAATGGAAAATACTCATCATTTAACTACTGTGGAATGTGATCCATTACCCGCCAGTGGCGTATTTGATGAGATCGCTTGTCAGAGAGAAATGGTATCTTCCCGGTAGGCTTTAACTTTACAGGCTGAGGATTGCCGCCGCCGAGTCCGACATTTAAAAACGGGGAGGGTGGGGGTGTCCTCAAAATCCACCCCATCCGACTCAAATTGAGGCCCTTGCTCCCCCAACCCACTGTATTTATAGAAAATAAAACCTTTTAGCCCGGTAGTTTGAGCTGTTCCACCTGGTCAAATCCGTTGAGGGAGGGGGACACTCTGCTGATACGCTACTGTTACCCGTTCGCTTGACAGTTCACCCATAGACAATTCCTATAGTCATTTTACAAACCGTTAATTTTATTTTCCTGCTTCATTAAACAATTAATGATATACCTAGGCATATATATATTTCAGTTTCTTTTTCAAGTGGCGCTGGCATAACGAGGATCAAGTTCAGGTGGCATGTTGTGGCCTTTTACTATATGATGAAATCACAATTCGTGACGTGACTCAAGTCATAAGCCTATATCATGTTAATCAGAAGCTTACCCGATTCCGTCTCTTTTAATATCTGAAGTAGAAGAAGAGAAAACATGTAGGCCTACCAAACGACAGGTCATAATTAAATCTTCTTCCCCATTTTTCGCTTTCTCTCTAATGTTTCCAATTTTTCTCTCTCCTTTGCTAAGTCCTTTATCTAGGATAGGTGTTGATTTTTACACCCAGACTACTCACTAACTGCGCCACGGTGCATTTTTAAATAATCACATTAATAAGACTCTACTACACCGGGCCTATATTGAACTCTGATGATAGCCTCAGATGTTGCGCACAGAGATTAATACACGAGCGTCTAACCTTTGTCAACCGGGTCAACGCGCACGCGCCGCCATTTATTTTGCCAACTCAAAACATTCCACGTGCGTCTGCGCTCATTGTCGATTGATGCACGCGCTTTCATGCGTTACGCTTCCCGGAAATTGTGAACGCACTTCGAATGCCCATGAAACGGTATGGCTTCTTTTTCAAACTCGACATCATGAAAAAGGTGTTTTTTAACACACATCTGAGGTTATTTTGATACCAAGAAATGAACGGTTTGTAATGAAACTTTGCACGAAGTTGGGGATTTATATGCTTCCCACAATATCTAAAGAACAGAATTTGAAATACGTGTATTTGCCCGTAAACCATGATCAAACGGCGGTATTGTCACTTTTCACCTTCATCGAGTGATTTCATTATGTTCATTTTTGAGTAAAAATACGATTTACAGACACGATAACTCAATACAAACTGCATCTGATGGACAGCAAGTAAGTTTAACGCAACAAGCATGATCTTCGCCAGGTTCCATTTTTTTTGTTTTTTGTTTTAGGCCTATTTTCAGATTTTTCGGATCATTTTGTGGAAATTCACGTTTGTTGGATTTAAAAATCCCATTTTGTTGCCTTATTTGGTCAATAAATAAAAAAATATCTCAGATATCAAAAAACAAAAAAAATGGAACCCGGGTAATTTTCTTAAGATTACAAAAATCGTAAAAGGACAGATTTTCAGAAAATATGTTTTGGGTTACCTTGTCCGAATTGAAGACTGGTCAAAATTCTCGTTTTTTATGATTTTCTCCAAAATGGTCCTTTTTAGAGCAATTTCATGTTCATGGTTAGATTTATTGAACCCTTTCCTTCAAGAAAATGTATACTTTTATATGGAATATATGAATAATGACGTAGTTACGGCAGTTTTACGAAAGCTATTTCTGACACTTGACAGCCCCCTTAAGTCAATTTTATTATTAACCTTATAATGTTATTCTATTGAATTATGTATCTTTTTGGCCTGTTTTCATGATTTCTTGTTTTGTAGCTTTTTATGACATCACAATCATCATTCATTCATAACTTTTTTTGTAGTGATCGTAGAAAAATGATCGAAACAGTTCTGTAATCAGCACAGTTTTAGCTTTCTTATGATATAAATATCTCCAATATGAAAAATGCCACCATGTGGCGGGTTTTCACAGATCGCATCACATATTTATATTATAAATTATATATCATTATGGAAATATTTGCATTGGTTTAGTACAATTCTCATTGATGCTTGTACATGTAAGTATGATGATGCGAATATTACTTTTGCGATTATCATTTATAAGTCAAGCATTAAGTCACTGATACGTATGAGCCGTACTATGTACTAGTTTTGCCATGCAACCGAAATACATGCTATAAATTTTTTTTTATAAACTATAGTTTAATCAGTATCAAATTGGTGAGAAATATTAGGTTTGATCTCTCCACGCGCAAAAGTAATCCAACCGTACATGCACGATTATGGCCACACACACTCAGTTTAGGTTGCATGCACGCATGATGCACAGTGCGCTTGTTGCCTTCATGCGCACCCGCGTCCTACTGTATTCATTCCCTGCTGCAACTTGTAAGGAGGCTTTGCCAATTTGAAGCTGATCAAACTTTAGTGTGAATATTTTTTTAACTCGTCTGTAAAATGTGTTTACTTTTCAGATACTGTACCAGAAGGGTGTGACGTTAACCTATACCAGTCTTTGGCAATCACCTTATTAACCTGCTTCAGCAGTGATCCTGAGTTGGTTATTAGCACGCAAATGCTTAGCAAGATTCCGTTATTGGCAGACATAATTATGAATACAGAGTAAGTAGTACTTGTGTGATTAACAATAAAATTCTATAGACACAAGAAATCAATCCTGTAATCCATCTCATCCCAGAATTCGTGATTTTGAGATTTAAAAACAAATTCTTTTGTTCCCTCACGCCTCACAGCACATTTGTTTTAATTAGACACTCTTGGCAGTTATGGGATTTTGTGACCTCTTGCATACGTTTACCTTCTCAGTTTTCATCTTTAATCTTTTCGCCTTTGGTCTTATTAATCTATAATCTGTACCTTGATCATTTTGAAGAAATAAATAAATTAAAAAGACACACACACATATATTGGGACGGCTATCTCCAATAGCGAGGGGCCGATCCACCCAGATCGTTAATTGCTGATCCCCTGATCCATAATTTGACAGATCGGCCGATCCTGA
This sequence comes from Ophiura sarsii, assembly GCA_035610835.1. Taxonomy (NCBI): domain Eukaryota; kingdom Metazoa; phylum Echinodermata; class Ophiuroidea; order Amphilepidida; family Ophiuridae; genus Ophiura; species Ophiura sarsii. The sequence continues at coordinate 58,643,502 of CM069450.1, forward strand.
TCCCGATATTTAATTTAATAAAGATTTACAGACATATTATATCCTCCTTGGATCCGACTCTGAATAATTTACGAAATACAATGCGACATAGCAATTATCATTATCAGGTCAAACTCCCAGGAAATAAACTCTCAACCCACAAAAAGAACACCTTTAAAACAGCTAACTTCGAACCTATCAGCCGGCCCCAGCCATTCATAAAATAATAATGTGCAACGTAAATAATTTAGCAATAGCGATTCAAGGTGGCAATTATTGAGCCCCTCAAAGAAAATCATACGTTTCTAGATTTACAATAACGTTTCTACTTTCTAGAAATTAATAGTGAATTCCTAAATTTTAAATTGCGAATTACGATAATGTGTCTAATTTGTAATTTAATTCCTTAATTTTCGATAAATGTTAGATTGGATCAGTAAGTGAATGTGATTTTTGCCGATCCCAATCCCAATTTATTTAGACAACTTTTGAAAAAATGTGCTGTGGGATGAAAAAGAGCATTTTTGGGCAAAAGGTGCTATTTTGGGCTATAGCGCATTTTTCCTGTCCCTGTATTAGCCCAAAGAAATCTATGTGAGCCTTGTGTACCATATCAATTACGCTAATAACAGGGGACAATGAAAACATTTATCTTTTTTTTTTCTTTGCTAGAAACTCTGATGAAAATTCAAACAAAAAGTCACTTATAGAAGATACTTACCAGATATTTATTGCCATGGCAAACCAAGAGGTTGGTCGCAATCAGCTTATTGAACATGGAATGGTGCTGATCATATCTGATATATGTAGCAACTTTTACTTAGGTAGGTTAAATAGTTGTTGTGATATCTATAATATTTTATTTAAAAAGGTGCAACTTTCATTTTTGCACTCTGGCGTGATAGTGAGACAGGTATGTGTAATTGCTGCATTGATCAATTGAAACTTCCCAATCCTCATCTTACTATCAAGTAATAACCGGTGAGTTGCCGCTACCAGTTAATTAATAGTCTACCTATTGCTACACAGAGGCTGTGTGTAGAAAAAGATACAATATCAGCCTACATGCTGCTATTCATATGATATTTTGTCTTTGGTATAAAGATGTAAATAATGGAATGTTTATTATCGCGCTGATCCCGAAAGCTACGGAGCTCAAAAACCATGGTTCGAAAAAGATATCTAATTAAAAAGTTAATCTTTAAAACATGATCGAACACAATATCAGCCTACATGCTGCTATTCATATGATATTTTGTCTTTGGTATAAAGATGTTAATAATGGAATGTTTATTATCATTTTCAGGATATGAAAAGGCTTGTGATCTGTTAGAAGTATTGCTGCACTACAGTGGGGAAGAGATTTGGCAAACAAACAATGAATGTCTGAATCAGTTAGTTACCACTATGGCGTCCAAATTCCAGCAGATTCAGGTGAGATAGGGAAAAGGGTGGTAGCAAGAGGACAAGTCATAGTTGGCAAGCAATGCACTATGTAAAACGGTTACAAACTTATTATATCCCATAATGCATAATCAAGTGTGTTCTTCAGATGTATCAGTTCATTGTGAGTACAACAAAGTATCTTCTCATAATCATGCGATCTCTACCAGGGTCTATGCCTCTACACACACTCTTTACAATGTTAGTCCTTTGCCCATCGTCATGCCTTGCTGAACAATTAAATGATCGTGTGAACTTTAAACAACAGGTGTATCCATGCGGTGTGCATTCAAACCCTTACAATCACAAGCATATTACTATTAGCCTTAATATTACTGTCAGTGAATGAATAGTTCTAGGTCATAATAAAAGTGTGTCGACATACAAAAACAATTTGCTGGATTCTTGTACCTTTTTTTCATAAATCCAAGAATAGGTTGTTTTATATTGGTTCAAATTATAGTTCAAAACAGTGATTATTACTGAAAAGAAAACCAAATCTTGAGAGAAGAAACACAGTTCTGATGAATCCACTAATGATTAGCATTTAGCTTGTCAAAACCTAAGGCTCAACATTGCATGTTTATAAGGGAACCTGTTCAACTCGATACACATGTTATTTTGATTTTGTTGCCATATTTTTAAATCGTGGTGCATTATGTGCCTACTACAATTTCGCCTCTTGGTGGTAGCAATGGTTGTGATCACTAGCAATTTCCATGTAAGATTGTTACTGCAGACATCACTGGGGAAGTAGAGAACCTGGTTCCCAGGATGTTTGACTTTGGATGGATATTTTTGGCATTGAAGGGAAATTTTAGGTATAAAAAATAAAGAAATACATAGAATTTGAAGGAAATTTCCTCCATAAAGGGACATTTTAAAGTAAGGTTCCTGGGAAATTACATTTTTCTGGCCCTGTGTATGTAAATATTCTTAAAATGGAACTTGTTTGTGTAGTTTCATAATATACACTTTTGTATGCACATTGTCTTCCAAAGATACTTTGCCTACATATTTCACATAATCATGTAATTCATAAGCTGCATTAACATCTTAACATTTTCCCAGAAACTTGCGCCCCTTGAACAGGAATGCATTTAACTTGAAATAGGATCTCAAGATTTTACAGTGTTAAATGTATATTATTATTATTGAATCTTTCTTTATTGAGGGTAAACAGCTTCAGTGTCAAGCACTGCTTTCCAAGCATGCCCTCATTTCACAGAGAAAAATACATAATTATTTACAATCAGGGATGTAGCTACACTGGTCGGTGCCGATTGAGTAAATGTGCATAAAATACCACAATATGGCTGAGAATGCTAGAGCGTGGCGATAAATGTGTGAGATTTTAGCCGGCACTAAAATGTGGCTAGCTACAACCCTGTTTACAATATACATGGAATATAACAACTATTTACATAAATATATATTCATAAGACAGATAAATTCAAACTTGATGCAATGCAATGCATATATCTTACTTTATGAAAAATAATAATAAATAATCAAATTGATTAAATTCTTGCATTATCTTGAATATTATATCAGTAATGGTCACATTTTATTTTGCCTTTCCAGGATCAAAAGAAGTTTGTACTGTGCCAATATTTGGCTGTCATTTTATCTTCCTCTACTGAATTGGTAAGTGTTATGGTCAGATACTGATATCACTTTTTAGAATTCACATTCAAAAGATACTTGCAAGGATGGCCATTGGTTGTATCAAATATTTGGAAACATTTATTTAGGTCAAGGAAGAGAAATCAAGTTTTACAAGCTCATCCAACCCATATTTTTCAGATCTTTTTGCAAAATTCATTTAAAGGTTGTTGTGCCGATTTATGACCCATTTTTCAACACAGAAAGACGGAAGATGTGCACGCGTACATAAATGTTGTGCCTGTAAAGTTAAGTCACTGTTCAGAGGAGAAGGAGAGTAATCGTAGAGTATAATATCTCAGAAAAGACCCCAACATGGATTTGTGTTTTCATGCCATGGCGGGCAAATGAATATGTGCATTAATTCATAATTGTTTAATTTACAGACAGTACCAAAAGAGCAAGCAACATGGCTGTGGGATATACATCAAGGATTATCAGATATATTGAGGAGCAAATCGGGTAAGTCTTATTCTATTTACTCACTCAAAGTTTTCATGATATGAATCAATTTAAGCGATAGCCCCTTATTTTATGTAACAGGCTTATTGTCCTATTAACAATGCATATATATTTTTATTTATGCTTTCTTTATGCTTTAGTGACTATTTCGATACATACATAAATACATACAAATAACAAATGTTACAGTGTTTAAATATAATACAAATTATGATACTCTTCAATGATACTTTACAGTGGAGATAGAGGATTTGAATTGACCGAGTGACATATTTTCTAAATCAATACGAATAGATGGTGATAAATTGTTCCACAGATGGCCAGATCTGAAAAAAGTGCGCATACCAGAATTTGAGCTGATTTTAGGAATGATTAAAGTATTACTTGAATGATTCCTGGTAGTACGATTGTGACAGTTATGTAAAAATTCAAAATTGGATGATAAATAGGTTGGACTTATATCTTTTAAATATTTGAATAAAATAATAAGCATTTGAATTTTCCACCTATCACTTAGTTTTATCCAATGAATTAAGTTCATCATATGATTTATTGGTGTTCGTATATCAGCAGATAATATTGTTCTGGCTAAACGGTTGTGTAAGACTTGAAGTCTTGATGCTTGTAAGACAGGTGGGAATTGACTCTTATTAACCTGTATAGGCTTATTTGGGCAAAGCTATAGGGCGAAATCATTTGGAATAGAAATGCAGGGAAGGAATTATGATAAGATAAAGCAAAATTAATTATGAAGCTAAACTTTCGATCTCAACACAAGAAATAATTCCCTGGAATTTTCAGGTGTTACTACACCTTTTATCAGCAGACTAATGATTTGACTTGACCTTTATTATTTATCACCAACACAGATGAACTTTCATTCTAATAAAGCAATATTGTTGTAACCGACATACTCGTAATGGAATGTTTAGCGTGACAAGGCTGATATGCTCCCTCAGTTTTTAAACATAATTACAAACATTGTTTCTCAAGAAGAACCTACTTTTAAGGATGGCTCACTCTTGATAATCAAGTAAGAGGACTGTTTCTTTCAGGTTCAATGTTAGGTTAACAAATATTGTAACCAATACAGGTCCTGATATCAATGAGAGGTTGCCCTAAACTTTATCAGCTCAGCATGTTATGGAGTTGCCAAGCAAGCCTCGATTTAAGGAGGAGCTGGGAGTTTTTTTACCCCTGGTTGCCAAGTTTTAGCTCCCGGTATTTTCATATTTCGCACACCAAAGTATAGGACCGGGAGCTACTTTTGTCAGAAAAGTTACGAAGTAGCTCCTGGTCCACATATCCTTAAATCGAGGCTTGTTGCCAAGTATATAACATAATATCATACATTGTCTCCTATACAGGTCCGAATCAAAGAGAACCTGCCATAAAACTTGCAGCAGTCATGATAAATCAGCTAGGAGTGTTATGGTCTTTGGGTTCCAATGGTGACGATAAGAAATTACTATTGCTGCTTATCAATCTTGCATGTGTGGAAGTCAGAATGGGCTTAGAAGACAGTACTAAGGTAAGGCCAGGTTTACTCTTGTCTAGCCAAGGTCTAGATCTAGTAGGTCGATATCAACGAAAGCGTTTACTAAAACTTGCGGTAGTCATGATAAATCAGCTAGTTCAACATTGTGTGCGTTTTGCCTTACATTGGATGATCGCGAGCACTCTGATCGACAATTATTTGTTTTGATTATAGTATTTAAGTCATAGTTGTAATATATTTTGCTCCAAGACTAATATTCTTCTTTAATAGTGCAAAAAACATATTTGAGTTGGCATGATATTATATGAATACAAGAATAATTGCTGATGTTACCGCTAGACTTGACTTGCGTAGAGTTTATGAACTTTGGGTCTTCTCTGACGTTAGATCAGAAACAGAACTTACTCGACTTGAAGGTGGATGTTCCGATTGCTGGCCCGATTTTCAACTTGATGTTTTTTTATTCTACACGTAGGATAATCCTTAAAATAGTTGTATTCCAAAGTTTGAGTTTGCATAACTCCAATGGTTCTTATTTTAAAGCATGCACATGGTGAAATAAAATTTGCTCTTTGAGTACTACACTAAATGGCCTGGTGGTTTGCCATCTTTGGCAGTAATTCACTGCATTTTGGTCTATAATACGTCTAAATGGAACTTATACTGTGCCAAACATTTCAACGAAATATTGAGAAAGTATGGGGTTTCTTCTGATATGTTGATGGGCAATAAAAGCTCAAGTGATCTAAACATGTCTTTTTTATGTTATGTTTTAGAAGCCTACCAATGTCAGTATCCTGCCCTCATGCTACAGTATCTTGGAGACTTGTATAGAGTTTATGACTTGTGGGCCATCTCTATTGCTAGATCAGAAACAGATTTTACAGTTACATAATGCAATGACTGGAGCATTCGGAGCAGTTCTGTTTTTCTTAAAAGAGAATCAGTTAGAACCAGAAAAGGTAACATTTTATGTTTCAATATATGATATAAAGGCTTGCACGACCTGGTCACCATGAGTCTGGATCGCGACTATTGGCACAAGTTACGACTGCGACTATGTACCTCGGAATAGTCGACATGTAAAGTGTACTTTCAGAAGTCCTAAACATGCATACTGAATGAGAAGAAAAATATCTGCTCCTAAGTAATTATTACTGACGCATGTGATATTATGCCACCTTAGATATTCCTGGGCAATTTAGTCTTCAAGTCAGAGGACAAATAAAAGTATATAAAGTCCTTTTTAGAAGTTTCAATGACGAATCTCTCCGCATATGCCAATAATGTAGTGTTGAGATACTAGATATCCAAATGATAAACATTGTGATTTGGTGACGTAAATAAATGATCGAAAACACTTTAAACACAGCAAACGGTATGGAGCGGAACTTTATTATCATAAGGACAACAACCCCTGATTATTACATTTACAGGTGATAATTTTCAATGAAATGAAGCTGCTCAACGAATTTATGTGACGATAAGGCCGGGATATTGAAAACATTTCCAACTTTTAGCCCAGTTTTCAGAAAATATCACCTTTCCTGCTTCACAGTAAACAAATATAATGGATACAAAACATGGAATTAATTACTATGTAGCCATGTAACCTCTATTTATACCCTTTCAAGACTAATTGAGCATCAAACAGAATTTAACATCCAATGGACGTCGACTAGTCACGACCATTTGGTGGCGACTGGTCAACAAATCAGATAGTATCATTGATAACTGTTTTTGACTGCCTTGATATGCTGTTGACAAGAAATGTACCTTTCAAAATACTAGTAACCAATACAACAGCAAGTATTGCATTTTTATATACCCTCAATAGTAACTGAGAACTGTGCCTTTAATCTTAACTCTTCTTGGTCCTACAAAATCATACAAAGTCCCACTCTATCATACTAAATCCCATCTATTTGATACATTTTTCTGCCCTGGTAGTTAACTCCCCAAAACCATGCCTATAGGGAGTTATGATTAAAGGAAAAACACATCTCATCCTAGTATAATGGTTATTTTCTTTAGTGGTATAGAAAAGGGTTGCATTTTTATACACCCAATTGAGTCACTAAATTGAATTAATGTTGAATCTTATTTCTCCCTTCTAGGTTGATGATCCTATAGTTAGGGCTTCAGTTCGTGTGTTAAGTGTGTGGCTAGCAGAAGAGACGGCTGCATTAAAGAATCAGGTTCATGAAGTACTACCATTTGTACTTACAGTCGCGTAAGTTTAGTTTTAGTTTCTTACATAAGATGTATATTTTCTTCTACAATCTTAGAAAAAAATGTGCTCAAACACAGACCATATTAAACAATATGTTGAGTGCAATATTTTTATATCAAACGTGTGTATTCACAAAAATAAGACATTAACAATATTATCATTATTACTTATAACAGACTGTTTTGATAAAAATAAATAAATTAGTCCAAACTTACATTTATTTCAGCGAAATTGAAACAGTGATCTCAAAAATGTACTTGGGCGCATCATCTGTGCATCCATACTCATGCGCACAATATCTTTTTAATATTGGTCGCATCTCGGAACTTTTGGTTATAAATAATAATGTCTAACATTGTAGATTGTAGAGGGTGGAGTATTGGATTCACCAACAATATTATCCAAGAAATTGGAGCATGTTGAAATTTTGATAATTAATCTTTCCCTCGTGATGGTTGAGAAATGAAACATTTATCCCTCTGAGCTCTCGAGGCAATTGGTATCGAAGCGTTAGAAATATATATCTAAAGGCTTAGGGGTTCAACTTTTATATTTCCAATAAGTAGCTTTGATGTAAAATATTAGTGTAACAGAATTTGAAAGTTGTCTCCAAAGTGCAAAAACCCCATAGTGAAGACTGTTTCTTGAAATGAAATGTTGAATTAATATCTAAATTTCAACGTTTGCATGTGTGAATATATATAACTTATTCATATTCTAAAATTTATCATCCCCAAATATTACCTTTCAGTGAGAAGTCATTTGAAGATATTACAAATGCATCATTAAATTCCTTGAACCAAAAAAGCACTTCTGTGTCATCATACCCTCTGTCAACACCATCTGTAGCTGATGCTGATCTATTACGCCTATTGTTACCAGCATTGTGTCATCTAACAGCCGAACAAGAATCAAGAGATTTACTGAGAACCCAAGGAGCAATGGAGTTATGTGGCAAATACTTCAGCTATCTTTGGAAACAGTTTGAGGAGAAGAAGGGTGAACAACCAGAGGTATGTATGGACACTTTGAACAGGGTGCACACCACTAAATAGTGGGCCTATAGGAATATGTACTAAATAGATGGTAACAAATATACCTGAAGTGATAAGAAGCGCCCATTCATGCACAGCGATCCAGGTCTGACACGGCACTGTAGAGGGCTTTTTGCTAAAATATCAAGACATATTCTCTCTAATAATTGTAGGCAGTAGATTGGGTATTAGCCTGCTTGGTTTAAAGGGTTCCTCATAGTTTTATTTAGTGTAGTGCACTCTTAAAAGTCTTATCAAATATCAATCAATTTGGCATCAACTTATGCTTTTGTCCTTCACACACTTAGAATTACCTTGTAGAGGCAGTGAAAAGTGCATGACCAGTTTATCTCTGAAAATATCTTGGTCATTGTTTTTCTCACTGATGTCCTAGATTTTCTTAAAGATGATTAACTTCATCTAGCGTTTGTTAGGGAGAGAAAAATGTGTGCTAAGTATGCTTTCATAAGTATGTGAGAAGAATCCAAAATTATCATAATTGTGTGTTTACTGTTTGTTTTGATGAACATTTTAATGTAAATAACATGTATGTTTTCTTTGCACTTGCAGACTTCCCTGATTACATTGTGCAATATTTACCTGAATGTTTCGCTTCAAGATCCTGACACTATCAGAGAGGCCGAAGTATTTGTAGAACTCTATGGGCTTATAGCTAATGTACTGCCAAAATTAGGTGAGTGTGAAATTAATCCGTGTAAGTCATTGGCATGAGGTCTATGAGTGGGAGGGGGGGATAGGTCTTGTCTCGACTAAATGAAATACAATTTGATTTAATTTTAATTAAATTTTGTTGAAAGCTACATACCAAATAGCCAAAATATTGGGTCAGGAAGGTTACAAAGACTATGACATGCATGCCTTTGATATTAATATTTCAAAACAATGAATAATAAATTCTTAATTAGATGTTTTGTCATCTCTGGAATCTAGGGGTCCAAAATGCTTTTGATTAAAATTTGCTCACAGAATGCTATATTCAATGCATTTATTTATAACATGGTATGCCAAATTGTCCATTCAAACTTTTGGAAACCGCTGAAATTACCTCACCTGATTCTTATTATTCTGAAATTAACCCTTTGAACCTTAACTGGTCTACCATGATTATACCACGCACCCTAGCCTTCCCATAGGTTCCCACCCAAAATATTGATTTTTACATGAAATGTAACAATCACCCCTAAAATTAAATATGCTTAGAGTCACCTGTAGCTTTGTAAATTCACCAGATACATCAGCTCATCGGGTTTGTGACACACATAGGTTGAAGCCGGTATTACAGCTCATTAGGTATTTGGTAACCACATAGTCCAGAGGATACCGGCGTGGCAGGTTCAAAGGGTTAAGGCCACACGTTTTGAACTCACCACCCAAAAACATGGGTGTCGTTGCGCTTTTCCGAATCGTGTTCTGTTCAATTCATGCTAACTCCGGAACACAAAAAGATATTGTATAGTATATTATGTCATAAGAATTACATGGATCTCAGATAAATATGTGATGCGATCTGTGAAAACCCGCCACATGGTGGCATTTTTCATATTGAAGATATTTATATCATAAGAAAGATAAAACTGTGCTGATTACAGAACTGTTTCGATCATTTTTCTGCGATCACTACAAAAAAAGTTATGAGTGAATGATGATTGTGATGTCATAAAAAGCTACAAAACAAGAAATCATGAAAACAGGCCAATAAAGATACATAATTCAATAGAATAACATTATAAGGTTAACGCTAAAAGTGACTTTAAGTAAGTTTTTGAAGGTGAAATTTCATCAAAGATGATGACACAAAGTATTGGAAATTAATTTTCTTTAAAAAAATCTAAAAAAATAAATTTAAAAAATCTTCTTTTTTTCCCTTCTTTTTTTTTAAATTTCAATTTTACCCATAATCACATTTCGCAACATCTGACGGGTTTTCACAGATCGCATCACATATAAGAATTCTTTTTTAAAAATCGAACATTGTGAATCATAACATGTTACCACTATGACTAGGTCCTACTTTTCAATAGCATAATTGGATTCCTCATGGAATTTCCTTTAAGAAAATGTATACTTTTTATGGGGTATGGCAAGTAGTTAGAGTGATATACTAACTTGAAGTGCATATGGCGTAAAATGTGAAAAATTGGACATGCAACGCAAAGGTTGGCGAGTTAAAAACGCATGGCCTTAATGTGATCTATCTCATAAAAAGTTACATAGCTCAATGTGGATTGGACCCTTCCCTCCTCACAAAATAACACCATCATTTGAAGAAGTGTAGGGAAGTGGAAAATTCCATGATTCTGGAAAAACTGAGTGATGGTATTATTGATATGTGTAGCTAATAGATGGTACCCCTACCCAGCATGTGCTTCATTAAACACACAGACAAAACGGTATCCGGCATGGCGGGTTCAAAGGGTAAATTAAACTTTCTTACTGAATGTGTAATCACAGCATTCGACTATTGTTCGAAAGGTCACAGGTTCAAGTCCTGCACCGACACATTTTCTTACTTTTTAAGTTGGGATTGTTATGTTTTTCTGAGTTGTGGATCTTGCAGTAGTGGTGGTACTGCATTGGAGTTATTTATGAATGTGTGTTGTTTTCTTGCTTTACAGCAAAACAGCCAGAAAGCCTCGTTCTTTCTTTCAACATGTCTGTGCTTGGATTAACACTCCTGAAAAACTTATCAACATTGCCGAGTGTAAGAGAACTCAGTCAAAATAAGAGATTTGCTAGCGCTGTTATAGACATGTGTGCAAATTGTCATCAATGTGGCAAGTCAGGAGAGTGTGAGCTTACACCATTGTACCGGCAACACTGGGAGGATATCACTGAATTGTGGCTATTGGGAATGCAATGTAAGTTGAAATGAAAGAGAGTCTCTTCGTGAGACAAATAGTGATATCGAGGGCTCAGAAACAAAAGGCCTCATCTCCATTTTGACCATTCTGAGAAAAAGACTATTGGAGATTTTTAAACACATTGGGGAAATGGAGATAGGCCTTGTGATACTGGCTATAACTTTAAAAGGGGTTGTTTTATGGAGATAAGGCTGTGTGACTGAAAAGTGAATTTCTTTCTGAACATTTTGATACCAAAGTCTCATTTTTGAAGAAATGGAGATGAGCCCTTTTGGTTCTGAGCCCTCAATATATTCTATCAAAATTGGATGAAACTGGGAAAATGTGAAGGCGGATAACAGTTGAAAGTAATAAACTTCCATGTGGAAGTTATAAACTTCCATATAAAATTCCATATTATACAAATCCCACAGCCCATTGTCAAGAAGCATGGAATTTTATCTTTTGAAATATTTAATTTAAAACAGAGTTAGTAGGTAAATATACTGCTACCACACATTTATATGTTGGTATCAGATAAGTCATGTTTAGGTTGAAAAGAGGCTAATTTACATGCCATGGGAACTGGAAATGCGGTGTCATGTTACATTGTTACGAGAATCACAACTGGATGGGGGTAGGAAGCTGTATGAGGGCTCAAAATACTCTTGATAAAATCTGTGCAATATACCACTGAATTTTGACCTACTTTGTGTATAGTACACACTAGAAAATACTACACTGAAATTGCTTATTTTTTCCACTTTAATTTTGAGATAATTAATATAAATAAGCCTCATTATTAAATTTCAAACAATGTATGAACACTATTTTTGTAAACTGCATAGCTGCTACCATGCCAAGTTTAAACACAGTATGATGTTCTGACTATTGAGGTGGGCACATAACACTGATTTTCAATTGTGGAGGAAATTGCATTAAAAAAATATGTGTGCACAAAATATTAAAGTCCAATGCTTGTCTAAATAATGAAGGCCTGTTGGAAGGCAGTGCAAGTCAATGAGGCTTATATTACCCTCAAGAAAGCATAATAATAAAAGCAAATAAAATGAATTAGATAGCTAAAGTTTGTAGATCTAGTTTGATGCAGTAGTAGACAGGGTGAGCATTTTTCATTCTCTACACTGATTTGCCTTTTAGATCAAGTTTGAGCTTACTTCATGCAATGTCAACCCACTGCAATGTCAAGCACTTTGTAACTTTACATGTTGAAGTCCAATGCTTGTCTAAATATTCAAAATGAAGGCCTGTTGGAAGGCAGTGCAAGTCAATGTAATTGCAATGAGGCATATATTACACCAAGAAAGCATAATAATTAAAGCAAATAAAATAAATAAAATAGCTAAAGTGTGTAGATCTAGTTTAATGCAGTAGTAGACAAGGTACGCATATTTCATTCTCTACACTGATATGCCTTTCAGATCAAGTTTGAGCTTACTTCATGCAATGTTAACCCACTGCCATGTCAAGCACTTTGTAACTTTACATATAATGGATGAACACAAAGCAAAAAGCACTCCGAAATTGGGCACTACAACAAGAAAATATCCATTCACTAATTAACAAGAATATATCCATTCATTGATTAAAGGTAGATGACCCGATCACATTTTCATAGCACAGGTTTTTCTCAAACATATGTAGATTTTCATATCATATGAAAGCTCGTATTTTTCTCATCATCATCCTGAAATTTGACGGCCTAAATCGGTATAATTACGGAGAAATCGATGATATAAAGTCGAATTACCGCGAAAGGTGGTATACCACCAATATCGTTTGTGTACAACTCAATGGGTACATTTCACGGCATCTTTTGCATCTAAAATAAGAACTATTAGAGTTATGCAACTCAAACTTTGGAATACGACTTTTTTAAGGACGACCTTTCATGTAGAATAGAAAACTTCAAGTTCAAAATCGGAATGTGATCGGGTCATCTACCTTTAATGCTAAAAAAAGGAACATTATACTGATTAACCAACTAGAAATCAAACCAATGAGAAGTTATTATATAATTTTATATTTTTGTTATTCCTTTCTCTGTAGTGCTGATTGAATGTATCCCAGTGTTCCCATGGTTACCAACTACGTTTTTACAGTGTGGTTGGATTAATAGAACAGTAGATTTATTACACAAGGTGAAAGGTGAGTAAGAAATTGATGTAAAGATTGTTACATACCAAATGTCTTAAATGTGTTTTTGTTATGTGACAAGATGACCTATGGCCTACCAGTTTCTTTTCTCCAATTTACTAATCTCCAATTTACTAATCTGTTATTTTGTTTAAGTTAAAATTATCATTTTGTATTAATTATAAATAAGCACCGATTCATTTTAGACAACTTGTGAAATCAAAGTTACTTAGTTCACGAGAGGGATGATAATTTGATCTTTACCTCATGGTGATCGACAAATGAAAAATTAATTTCCTTGACCGGGATTTGAATCTGGGACCTGAACTCCAGAAGGACGCTCTCTTCCAACTGGGCTAAAGTGGGCATTTGGTATTGAAGCGTTAGAAATACATCTAAAGGCTTTATTTTCCCATATTTCTCCCGCTTCTTTAGACAACATCATGATAGAGAAATATTATTAATTCTATCAAATTAAATATGAAATCAAAGTTACTTAGTTCACAAGGTGGAAGTGATGATAATAAGTTCAAGAGGTCCCGTGTTCAAATCCCAATCGAGGAAATGAATTTTTCATTTGTCGACCAACACAAGGGAAAGATTAATTATCATCATCTAATCCCGATGCCGGTTTTAATCCAGTCAGTAACACATGAAAAAGGTAAATAATTGATCATTCTAGTAACCCAGAGAACTAATTATAAATTTCTCTAATCCTAATGTTATCATTCACCTAATAATTACGTGTATAATCCTTTAGACATAATAAGTTAAGTAAATGTATGCTGTGTAAACCAGAAGAGACAGTGGCATACACAGACTCACAATTCAATATGGGCACACTCTTTTTCTAAACCAACCACCCATTAGAGATTTTTGTTTCATGTTATGACTAGCACTTTGTTCCTGATTTACTGTGAAATGTGTCCTTCCTCTCATGTCATAGATATCATTAAATACACAGCAGAATAAAATGCGTCTTGGATTTAGAGAATAAAGGTTTTGTTTTTAGACCGTACCCGTGTTATATTGTCTGACATAAATGCGGACGATAGTATTATTTTAAGTAGAACAACGACGCCGCATAACACGGGTACGGTCTAAAAACAATACCTTTATTCTCATTCTTAAACAATCATACTTTAGACATTTATCAAAGAAATAAGTACATTTTAATGTCCACATTTGACAACTTTTACCCCTGCTATGATCGAATAACCTACAAACATTCCATCCAATCACATGCGATGAGTAAACCATGCGTAAGCGTAGCGACGCCGGCATAAACGCAGGAAAAGCGCTAAAGACGCACTGCAGAAGTGCGCGTTATGGAGCAAACCACGCATTGTGAAGTTCGGGCGCACTGTTAAAACGTAGGCCCCACTTCCCCGTGTTAAGTTGTCTCATCTAGATGTCACCTATTTCTCTGAGAACCAATGAGATTGCTTAAACTTTCTTAGCTGTTTAAGAATATATCTTAATCATGCACTCACTGTATTTCGTCAAAGACTAGAGGCATGAACAAAGAACACTATTTCACTGAAAACTAAGAAATTTGGGCCATCAGTCTCTTGGCCCAACATTTAACCCGTGAATTGGAAGAGATTTTGGTGAGCATCTACCATATTTCTTCACCAGCACATACATGATAGTTTGTTATAATTATGACCCAATTACTATACACCTAGCACATAAAGTCCCTGCTCAGGTCCTTTGAGGTTGACTAATTCAAAATATATAATCGGTACCAAAAATCTGAGATATACATTAAATGAGCAAATTTCTTCTCCGCAGTTTGATACTTCATTCAACAAAATCGAATGGATACTTTTAAAGTTATGTCGATTTCAATGACCGCGGATGCAACAGAAAAGTGGCACTAGGTATAGGAAATCATTGATTTGTGTGTGATTTACCATAGACGGTAAAAATCGATGTTTTACCCGTCTATGGATTTACGCACTGAAAAACTCACAGCTTATCAGCTAAGACTTGTAGTCTTCACAGCCAGATACACCCTTTGTCCCGCACATTGCGGTTATCACTAAAGACCCATTCATCTGTCACATTCAGATAGCACACAGTTATCACACACAAATCAATGATTCCTATACCTAGTGCCACTTTTCTGTTGCATCCGCGGTCATTGAAATCGACATAACTTTAAAAGTATCCATTCGATTTTGTTGAATGAGGTATCAAACTGCGGAGAAGAAATTTGCTCATTTAATGTATATCTCAGATTTTTGGTACCAATTATATATTTTGAATTAGTCAACCTCAAAGCACCTGAGCAGGGACTTTATGTGCTAGGTGTATATTGCCTTTCTTATACGAGACATTCATCTTCAAAATCTGAACTAAGTTTACAGAAATTCTTTTTTAAATGTGTTAATAATATTAGGTAAATATACCAGTTTGGTATTTGTTCAAATTAAATGCTCCTCTTTGAATGTCTATATTTAGTTACATAGTTTTGATTTTAGATATGCAGCTTTGATATCAAACTGTTTTTTTGTTGTTGATACTTATCAGGTGGAACAATAGATGAAGAAACCAAATCTATGTATAATAGTCTGTTGTGTACACTAGGGAAGCACTCATCTAATATACATGCACAGTTGATACAATCAGATGGTTTACAGTTGGCAAGGTAAGAAAACATTTAATAGATATTTTAATCAGGAATTAAATAGACAGAATCACTGATTATACTTGCATTGATCTGTATGTGTTCCTTCTGATAGCAGGTTTCATCAGTCTAAGTTTTTTTTACATAGATTTAGATTTTTGCTTGCAAAGGATACACTAGACCATTCCTCAGAATAATTGTCTTTATTGTTCATGGGTTTTGGGATCGGGTGGTTTGTTATGTAGTTGTTTGAAAACTTGATTCAACCCGTTACTGAATTATTGAATTTTTACTTCTGTTTTTTCTCCTTATCTCTTTAGGAAACACAATATGATGGACTTAACAGTTGTACTTCAAACATCGCCCATGGAATATTCAACGTGACACTAATCAAGGTTGGTTGGTATCTACATTATATTGAGCCAGGAATGGATGTTCCAGGCACTCATCATCGCTCTTTGTGATTGCCAATGTTCCAGGCACTCACTCTTTGCACTTGGCAATAACTGAATATCAAACATGTGTGTGCATGGGACTACTTGAATGAATAAGTACTAAACAACATTATCTCAAACTGATGTTATAAGGCTAAAAATTTTTTTTAAATCATTTGTCTCAAAGCTCCCGCGCGCGTTAGTTTATTGATGCGCATAAGAAGAAGAAAAAATGTTAAAAAAAAGAAATCCCAACATTTCACAGATTTTTCAGATTTTCATTGATCACATAATTTTAAATACAAAAGTCACTTCTACAAGGATTTCAATATTTTATTTTAAAAAAACACCGCATTCCGCATTAGGTTTTGAAAAACTGAAGAGCTTTGAGACAAAAGATTTTTTTTAATATAGCCTAAGCAGACTAAATCTTTCCCAATGTCAGTACAATTGATCACATATTATATAGGTTGAGTACTCTATTCAGTATCACAAATTATGAGTTATTTTTCAGACAAACGAAGCTATGCTTTCACAGCCATTGTTAACTCCACACTTCAATTTCTGACAGGTGGCATTTACACAAGAATCAAATCAATCCTTGAATTTCATGCCCAAACAGGTCTCATTACTCTATAGATTGATCAGTTCCAAATTCATAAAGCCTCGTTACAGCAGTGAATGAATACAGAAGGATGCGGGCACACATGAAGGCAACAAGCCCACTGTGCACCATTTGAGTGGGGCAAAAACCATGTGTGTGTGGCCATAATCACACAAGTACATTTGGATTACTTTTGCGCGCGGAGAGATAAAAAAACAAATTTTTCTTGCCGATTTGGAACTTATTAAACTATATAGCAGACCATGCATCTACCTTCATCTTGGACTGTTACTTTGTCATTTTGCAGGTAATAATTCTGTTGATAGCAAGTCAGAATTTAAAATCTTATATCTCCATTCAGCCCTTCAGCATGTATAAAGTAATACTTTTTATGTACAACGTTTGGGTTCCTATTCTAAACATGTCAAAGGGCCAAAACACATATATTAAAGCCTTGTGTAATTGCTCTTGCCTATGAACATGTATAAATAAACACTTTCTATATATATAACTGTTGGGCAGTTTTACTTTATACATGCTGAAGGGCCAGAAAAACATACACGGTTTTTGTGTCACCTCAAGTTCTCCTGGTCACCTCAAGTTCTCCTGTAATCTGGAAAAACCTAGTAAGTCTGTTGAACACATATTTGAGAAAAACAAAGGAACACATTTTTTTCTAGACTAGATTTTTCCATACTAGGTTTTTTCCAGATGAAAACTGCCAAAAAGGAAGAGTTTCACACCAATTAACTTGATAATCTGAAGGGGAAAAACCTATTAAGTCCAAATATGGGTCTAACTCAATTTTCACCAAAATTTGACATACTATGTTTTTCCAGATTACAGGAGAGTTGGGAGATGGAAAACAGCAAGTTTTCTGTTGATAGGGTCACAATATAAAGTGCTTATTGCGATGTCATTAGTATTAGCATGACTAGGCAATATGTCATAGCAAGAAATGCTGCACGGTGTGTCAAGAATGCATGCTGACATTATAACCTCCCAACTTGAGGTGACACAGGCAGGCAAGATAGCTAGAGTATTGTCTGGAGACTAAAATAGTAATTGGAACTGATATATTTTATTCTAACAGTTGTGCAAATAGTTGGTTGTGCACATCAGTTGCAGTTGTTTTATTTTGATTGATTTCTAGTGGAACATGGATTCTAGTATATCTTTATAAATAGTAGTAAATCTGCTAGGCAAGAATGGTGTATACATGCATGACCAAAAATATGTGCCAAAGGTATTTCATATGATCAGGCAAATAACAGGGGTTATAAAAATGAAAATTTGAAGACATGTTTCCTTTTTTCCTGACCATTTTTTCTCCTTTCAACTAATCGAAAGTAACATCCAAAATACATTTTTTATGGACAACGATAAACACACCTGTTAACTTGTCACTCTCTGAGCCATCATGGTGACTGCCTCCACCAGCAATGAGGGCTCTCCACCCCAGGAGAAGAAGACATTTCTGGCATTTGTTGTCCCTTTCGACCAAAATAATTCGCTTTTTGCAATTCGCTTGCAGTCATTCCCCACAAAGCACTTGCTACTGTAGGCCTTAGTATTTCAGTATCACCGCACCAAGAAAATAAGTCAGGGAGACATTACATGCCTCATGTCGGCCCTGCGATCCCTGTTTCGACCCATCCTTGTTCCTACACAGGATGAAAACCTAGCGATTACAGATATTCTCTGCACCAATCCTTTCTATTTCTGTAGGGTTTTCTTCAGGTTTTTATCAGTCGGTACTGCCTTGACCGGATAGCCCCTTCCCCTCTTTTATCATCTTTACCAGCTAGGGAAATGTTAGCAAAGAAGTAGGCTACTGTTGCGCTAGACAACAGTTTGGTCATTCTGTGTTTCTCTTCTCCATTTACTTCAATCCTGCTCTCATTCAATTTGTCAAGATCGAGATCACCGGTGCTAGCCTCGGCCTCTGGATTACACCAAGGTTCTGAACTTGGACAGGGACTTTACATTACTTTTGTTTTCCCAACAAGCAGGGGAGTTGCCCCCATTACCTGTTTGTATTCTTTGTTCAGATTTCTTTCAGTTTCCTTCTGCAACGGACAGGGCAGCATCAATGAATTTAATTACATATTCCTGTAGGTCTAAGTAGAATTTCTGTCTGGATTTAATTGTGATTGGATCTTTATGTGAAAATGGAATACTTTTGTCATCAAAGATGAATTAATAGAGCATTTGTCTTCTTAACTGAATCTGATATTTCAGCACCTCATTCCTTTTAGATTCTTTAGATCCGTTAGCAGCAGATTCTTTGGATCCATTTGCAGCAGATTCTTTGGATCCATTAGCATCAGATTCTTTGGATCCGTTAGCAGCAGATTCTTTGGATTCGTTAGCAGAAGATTCTTTGGATTCGTTAGCAGCAGACTCTTTGGATCCGTTAGCAGCAGATTCTTTGGATCCATTAGCAGCAGATTCTTTGGAGTCATTAGCAGCAGCAGATTATGTGGATACTTCAGTAGGGGATTCTTTGGATTTGACTGTTTCTCTTTTCTACCATGGACTGGCATCAATAACTGGTGGCCGATTCCTCTCTTCACTTGTATTCATTTACTCGCTGTATTTCAATTTATTTATTTGGGTTTTTTAATTTATTTGTTTTTCGACACTGACAAGTTACCAGATTAAACACACAGAGAATTTTGCAAAAGCGTGGGCGGGGATGGAAATAATTTTGTTCATATGCAAAGGAGGATTTTCTTTTTGCCTAAAGCCTCATAGATTAAAACATCCTCCCTGGAATCTTGGGTAAACAACAAATTGTTAACAGGTCAGACAGAGCTACAAAGCTTTCAATTTATTTCATCATCAGTATATCATGGTAGAATGGTAAAGAAAGACAAGTGTGAGAATATATGTAGGCAAAAATATGAGTATACTGTGAAGATTAAATTAGCATAATAAAAGAAGAGAAGTGGTATGTGGAATCTTATTACAGCCATAGAAGCACTAGGAGATAAATGCATTCTGGCTGCATCTATATAACCATTACGTATCTAATACTGACAAGTCCTTCCTTTGCCTCAATGTTGCATAAATGTTTGCCTTGCTTTCTTCCAGTTTCTGTACGGTTTTGAACTAAAAAGCTCTTTTGCCCTGTTAGGAAAACACAGCACTTGCAAAAAGCAACATCTTCAATGAGGCTATATATGCATTACAGAAATGTTTTTGCCAATAATTGAATGTTGGAATCATCTATATATTGCAATATCCAGATTAGTGGCTCTTGAATTATTTTTCATGTTCTCAAGCTGTTCTCCAATTGAAACGTGGCAAGTTGCGTGCACCTGCTCATGCAACAGTTGCGTTCAAGTCGAGCACCCGGACCTGTCACGTCATGAACACAACCTGAAGGGGTCCACTGGACATCGTACTTCCCAATTTTTAAAATAATGAGGTCCAGCACAAAATTGTCTGGTTTATGACATGTTTCACAGTAAAGTGCACTTTTAGTTCCCAATAGCCTCAAAGTATGGATATTGCTTAATCATAGATATTAAATAATCATTAATTAAGTTGATATTAAACTGTATGTTATTGCTTCACAGAAAATGGTGTTTAAAATGTGGAAAATGATTTTGAAAAGTGTTTCTAGGCCAAAAATATGCTGCTAATGTTACTGTTTTTAGGACAGAAAAAGTAACATTAGCAGCATTTTCACTGTAACATTACCAACGTACTGGTTTACAAGCTAAATCAATATATTGGCTGTTATTTTTAAAATAAATAACTATTCCCAGGTATAATAACATCACATCTCAAAACTAGACCACAAAATATGTTTGAAATACATAAAAACCTGTAGTAACTGGCACGAACAAATTTGCTAATGTTCCTTATCTGTCCAGGACAGACACTCGTTTTCTGTAACATTAGCAAATGTTTAAGGAACCAATAAAAATATTGCAGGTGTGAAATATTTTCACAAAACTGGGCTTTAATTTATCCATGTATATAGATCATCTATATGGTGTACAAAATAATGAAAGAAAGCAAACTGCTTACATAATACAGCATGCAAATGATTTGCTATGGTTACTGTCTGTCTTAGACAGTGGGAACTATTTCTGTCCTATAACCGTAACATTAGCAGTACATATTTGGTCTAGAAACACTTTTACTAATAATTTTCAACATGCAAAACACCATTTTCTTTGAAGTAATAACATGCATTTGAATATCAACTTACTAAATATTTATTTTATATCTCTGATAAAAAAATATCCAAACTTTAAGTTATAGGACACTTAATGTGCACTTTACTGTGAAACATGTCTTATGGCCATGCGTTTTAAGTTGGGCCGGTCTCGTGTGACGAACTTAAAATTGGTGAATATCACGTGTATTTTCATTTGAATGGCGATAACTTTTCTATACTAGGCAATACCCCCACAAAAGTATACATTTTCTTGATTAAAATTGTCTTAGGAGTTCAAAAATGCACTTAAAATTAACATAGGATGAACCCCTAGAAGGTTATGAATTTGAAAAGGTCAACAATTTATGAAAAAAATCTGCTGAGAAAACAAAATATGAAAAAAATTCTGCATACCCTACAAGGTTAATTATTGCAGATTTGAATTTCTGACAGTTAAAGCTTTCCAAGCATATATAACTTTATATATCTAGGTCATGTTTACAGTATTTTGCACCGGGCTGGAAAAAATGTCATTTTGCGAAGAAAAATATCTGACATACGAGGGGCAGTCAATAAATAATGAAAGTGATCATGGTATGGGATGCATGAGTGATTCTATTGAGGGGATAATGTGATCAATACAAAGTATGAACCTTTCAATACACTTTTGGATTTTTAAATGTGAACTATGACGTCATAGCACTGTCTCAAAGTAAGTACACTTGGGACACTGCTGAATCAGTTTATTTGGCGGGAAATTTGAATTGTTTTTATGAAACACGTGGTAAGAAGATTGCATAACATGGCATCAGAAGCAGGTAAATCCCGATTTTTTTTTCGCATAAATATGATACAAAAGACAATAACCTTAATCCCTGTGTAATTTGGAATGTGTAGTATAAGAGGAAAAAGTAAGGAGAAGCAATTGAATAAAAGGTATACAAATATCAGTATTTCAAATAGCTAATTTTTATTTAAAAATGCCCAGTCAGTGAATCACTAATATGGTGGAAAATCAAACAATTTAGGAAAAATTCAAGCAATTAACCAGTTTGGAAGATTCCATATATGATAGTTAACTAATTATCTGAACTTATTCGCATGAAACCTGCAGAAAAAATGCGCATGCGCAGACGGCAGATAATTTTGAAACGGGGCCCAAAATGGCTAAAATCATGAAATTTACCAGATAAAAGCTTACTGTGCCTTCAAATTCTAATCAGAAATAATGAAAAATGTTTAAATCAATGTGTAAACATATTGTGATAGTCAAAATGAAGATATACAGGAATGTATCAATCAAAGATGGCTGCCACAACCTCTCTTATTACTGCAAATGTATCAATCAACCCATATTCAACATATTACATATCCAGCCAAATAATTGGCAGATTTCAGTCATTGTCTGAAACCTATTGTGTTTATGTTAATGACGTTACATAACCAAAGGTATCTAACAATCCAAAAGTGTATTGTTTGAAAGACAAAGGTTCATACTTTGTATTGATCACATTATCCCCTCAATAGAATCACTCATGCATCCCATACCATGATCACTTTGCCTAACCGTATGTGCTGGTAGTTCTTCAATGCATTGCGGGTCTGTAATTATTGATTAATTCTTTATTAATTAAGGTGATTACCTATTATTAAACATCTAAATTATTCAAATCAGTTTATTTACCAGAGTTTATGTATTTAGATGCAACAATTTCATTCCATAAACATGATTTAACTCAATTGCACTGAACTGTACTGTAGATGCCAAATTTGCTGCGCCGGACTCTCCTGCGCCAGACTCTCCTCCACCCCTGATGTTGGTTAATTAACCATTAATTAACAAAATATGACAAAATTTTAACACATGCTAATACTTTTATCTTCTTGCCCTGCATAAGAGCTTTATTTTGATACCAAATTTAGCTATGTAGGTGGTATCTTTATACAAGAAATTGAATAGACAATGTCATTTTTGATGTGCCGATGTCACAACTCCACCTTTTTGCAGGCCCAGTTCAAAACGCATGGCCTTATATCAAAATTGGCATAACACAAAGGAAATACGTAGGTTTGACTGATGCAAAAGCTAGTTTATATTGCATGGCCCTGACTATCGATCTCTTCTTGAATAGTTTCCTTACTGTCTTCAGTGAAGTTTTATGACATCTGTAGTTACATATCCTAGGTATTCACCTTCAGATGTGTATAAGTATAAAGACCGTCTCAAAAATAAATGTTCTTTCTACGACTCTCACCTGATTTACGGCTGGGGTCAGTTGCGTTATCATACAGTGGGCTTCTAAGGTCTTTCCCAACTCGTCAACAGCCCTCACGCCATCAAAGGCCTGGAAAAGACGAGGGTCTGACTGCCGGTGGGGGGGGGGGGGGGGGGGCAGATACGGTCTGTGTTTCATACTTAGAAACAGATTCTTTATACTGTCAACTGAATGAGGGTGTCTGATCTTGGGTGTCTCTTTGTCTATGGGCCAGACATACCGTGATGGAACCTGTATACCTTCCTTATTGATTACAAGGTCATGGCCAAGAACAAAGTCATCCCTCGCAGTTTGTTGCCCCGCTACATTTGCTAAATTCAATGGCACTAAATCCCGAGGGGGGGGGGTTCTCACATTGATATGGTTTACGTATATGTGCCTACCTTTTGGGGTGCCTTTTCGCAAAAATTGGTATAGCGATGGGGTGGTTTTCATCACAGACCAAAGCGCCCAATCGGCATAAATTGGGTGTATTTTGAGGCATTTTTGGAAAAAGCGCCCAATTTGTGCACAATTGGGTGCTTTTCTTACAAAATTGGTATATTGATGGGTGGGAAATTAGCCAAAAAATAGGTATAGGGAAAGTCACATTTTCGAAGTCCGGTAGGCACATCCACGTACGATTTTGGCGAAAGTAACCCCCCCCCCCCCCCCCCCCCCCCCGGGACTAAATCCTCTTCATTGGCACTGTAACAGCAATAAGGTGGTAATTGTCCTTAATAGGGCTATGCTGATTTCAGCCTCATCCACATAATTCCTTCTGGGCTCAACCCGGAAATAGTACTAATAATTTTAATAGCCATCATTTAAGTCTTTCTGTTGATAATGTACTGTGGATGGTCGCAACTCCTATCAACTGTACAGTCATCCAGTGGCCGTTGGGAATTAATATGATGAATCATTCCTCATCCGTCCTTTGCACTTGTTGCAAATGTCTCCAAACAAAACCTTCAAGATATCTGCTCAGGTCTCGGGACTCCCTGAATGTGTTCACTGGCTGTTCTTTGAGGTAATCTAAACACCCTTTTGCCGTTGCGAGACCAATTCTCTTATGTGCCTAAGGTCTGTTGCCCCTCCTTTGCTGTCATCTCCAATTGAAACGTGATAAGTTACAAACGTGACATCTGTAGTCGCACATTCTAGGTATTCACCTTGACATCTGTAGTTACACATCCTAGGTATTCACCTTCAGATGTGTATACACATCCTAGGTATTCACCTTCAGATGTGTATAGGTATAAAGAATCATCTACTGGTTGCCAGTCCAGCACACGTTACTGCCACTAGTTTAAAGCCTGCCTGCCAGTTGAACACTCCACCACTTTCCAGAAAACTCTGCAACAACAGAGATGCAATATCCACCTCTGCAACAACAGAGATGCAATATCCACCTCTGCAACAACAGAGATGCAATATCCACCTCTGCAATAACAGAGATGCAATATCCACCTCTGCAACAACAGAGATGCAATATCCACACCAACAGAGATGCAATATCCACACCAACTAAATTTGATACATCTTGCTGAGTGAGGAATTTCCTTGCAATACCCTCGAGTGTTCTGAAAAAAAGATAAACCTCATCATTAACTTGAACCCCCCCCCCTGTTCTGCGCAATGACTGCCACTACCTCTTTGGCCTCTTCACTGTCCCATTTCTTGTAGCGCTTGAGAAGTGCATATGGCAGATAACCTACCACATACCGCAACACTTACTCCTCCTCTTTCGAGAGGGCAATGTTCTTTAAAGTCCCTATCCGTCCTTGCCCTGAACAGCCCCTTCAGCGTTTCTTGCAACACATGGTACAGTAGGTGTAGGGTGTAAATGGCACACCCGCTGCCTTACAAAACAAATCCCACATTACATGGGTGTTGTTGTTCGTTGTCAGTTTGTGAAAACAAGAAATAAGTGACTCACGCTGCATACTTTGCAAATTCTTTGAATCACCATCCGTAACTACAACCCACATTTCTTCTGCAACAAATCTGCAAGATCCTGGAACTCTGGCGTATCAATGTGCACTACAACCCACATTTCTTCTGCAACAAAATCTGCAAAAAACTTTATTTTTGAATCAGAAGTATCTTCTGATTCAAACCAAGAAGTATCTGTTTTTTAACTATTAAACGTTTTTGAAAGTTTTTGAACTTTGAAACGATAAAAGCAAGATGTTTGCGCAAGTGATAAAAACAGTTTTCTCTGGCGTAAAAAGTGAAAACACGGTAATAATAAGCATTGGACTTTCATTCAAAGTTTCTGATTCAAAATCGCTATAGTTCAAATCGCTATGATTCAAATCAAGAAGTATCTTTTGAATCAGAAGTATCTTCTGATTCAGAAGAATCTTCTGATTCCACTGAAATTTAAGTGTCGATAGTCAGCGATTTTGATCAGAAACTTTGCAACGCTTATTATTGATGTATTTTCACTTTTTACGCTGGAGAAAACTGTTTTAATCATGTGCGCAAAACATCTTGTTTTTATCGTTTCATAGTTCAAAATTAATCGTATTTAGGCCCCAAAAAATAACATGTTTGGTTGCCCGAGAGAGAGAAAAAAATAAATTGTGGGTCGGTCATCAGTCGGAATGTTTTTGTTTTTTGGGTTTTTTTTGCGGTTTTAGGCGGCGCCTTCTCGTCAGGTAAACACCTCCTCGCGGCTGATGCCATTATGTGCTCAAAGCATTTAGAGCAGGTTCTCCTTCATCTAAAACCTCCGGCTCAGGCTGCAAAACTGTAAACAAAATGTGTCTCAGGTCTAGAGCCACCAAAACCCCCAGCGATTTTTTTTTTTTTTGCCTTGTCATCACTAATTTTCACCTCTCCTTTTTTTTGTCGAGTCTCCCATTATATCAAGTCCACAATCTACTGCCTACGAGCTTCAATGTCTTGTCATTTACACACAGAACCCATCATTATCTTCAAACTCTGAGTCAATTAACGATGCTGGAATTGACACTGCATTTGTTGCTGCCTCTGTTCTTGATTTGCATAAGTGTTCATGTCTTTTCAGATACTTTTTTGAGAGGAATGTAGAACAAGTTCTTCATTTTATTAGCACACTATTGCTATCAAATGCGCAGGTTTGTCTTTCTAGCCTCCTTCTTGTTTACTTCTAGAATTCCCTCCTTCCTAAATGTTGCAAATGCATATATCTTTTCCAGCTTTTGGAAGGTTCAATGAATTTAATTACATGGTCAACATTTTGTGCTTGAGCATGATGTGACCGGATAGTTTAGATTGGTATGTCTTGCAGAACACACAGTGGCAAAGTGTAGATTGGAAATAGTTGGGGTCCACGCATGAACCTTGTGGTAATCCATACTTCAGTTGAGCGAAATCAGAAATGTAATTGTTGATACAGATAGTTTGTGATCTACCTGAGAGGTACGATTTAAACCAATCCAATGCGACACCGTCAATACCAATTCGATGTTAAAGGCGTTGAAACAACACAGCAGATAGGCAACAGTGGAATAAGGCTTGGGTTGCTAATTTTGAAAAAAATGGCTGCCGAGTGAATATAGTCTATTGTATTTAAATGCAATTCAAAATGAATATAATATCTAATATGCAAGATTTGCATTGCAATGTACTGTGAAACTCAACTAATATTGTATTCATTAAAGTGATCTGAACATTCAGCGTTTGTATATCTGTATATTTTCACTCATTCAGTTTGCTTATTAAAGGTGGAAGCAAATTGCTCAATGCACTGCATACAATGATGATGTCGTCAAGTAATGCTATTAAGGATATTGGCAAAGTGTGACGCAGAATGGTAAACCACTTTACACGACCGATGGCTAATGTTGGCCACTTTTTTTGTCTGCAGTACTTTAGCTTTGGTCATTTGTTCTTGACCAATGATGGCTGGTGGGATTTTGAAAGTGCACTACTTCAGGATAAGGTCACTTTGAATGGAAAACCCACAATCTGTCATGATCCTGCCACCGCAATCCAATTTCTCCAAATGTCCATGTTTTTTACAATGTGTCAGTTGGACACTCTGCCACCCCAAGCTTTGGAAACAAAACAGATCATGCCATTTGGGGATATGTCATACAAAACTTTGGCCGTGTTATGGTGTTTGTAGTCAGACCATGTAAGAGCTTTAGCCGGAGGTGTCGTGGGCGCCCGATGAAGATGGATGATAGAACAAATACTGTTATCTGTGGTGGCTGTGATTGCCTAATAGCATCACGTTCAGGCCATAACACTTAAGGTTTCAGTTCTTTGGCTAAGAACTTTATCCAAGTATTGAAGATCTGCGAACAGCAGCTCTTGGACACTTCAAGAAGTCCATTGTAACTGCGAGGCGAAGTTTCAGCAGAACTAAAACAAACTCCTCCTTGTCACAGAGAGGAAGCTTACGCTTGGGTCCTTGGCGTTTTGGGTATTTGCTGAATTTCCGCTTTACTTTCGTTGATCTGAAGGAAATTTCATTTTGACCTCTCCAATATGTCATTTTTGTGGCACATTGCTTAACATGAGCAAATAGAGTGTCCAAAGTGTTGCGTGTTGCTCTTCACCTGCTTGTCAGTTTTAAGAGTGTTTGATGTGAAGGGTTGTTTTGTTGCAGCCATCTTCCTCTCCAAGCAATCTTTCTCATGTTGCAAGCAGGGATGTAGCTAGAGCAGTTTTAGTGCTGGCTAAATTTATTGATTGCTAAAGATACTAATTGCAAAGCGTAGCGAGCGAAGCTCTCGCACATAGCGGCCAGGGGTCCAGAGGCCCGCTTAAGGGCCCTTGGTGGGGTCCAGGGGCAACGCCCCGGTGGGGGTCGAGGGTGCGAAGCCCCCCGAAGCTCATGGGTTTTAGAGCTCCCAGATAGTGTAGGAGGGCTTATTTTGACATGAAATTGTATGTTGTTACCCATATAATGTGAGTTAATAAAAAATGTTAAAGATTAAGTATTTACTGTATTTTAGGAATAAACATTGTATGAAAGTCACATTGATCCCTCTGATGAATAATAAATCTTACCTTATTACACCAACCGCACTTTGTACCGCCTTTCCTTTTTTCGATGCCCAAAGTTGGACTGCCCTGTCAAAAGGGAATGAGTCGATGGAAGGCCCTTCCAAAACAATTCTGAGTATAAAGTATAATGTATCTTCGCCCATTCTGTTTCTAATAGCAGTTTTAGTGAGTCCCATTTGGCTGAAATCACGCTCAGTCTGCAGTATGAGGTGGCTGCACCCTGTAAATCTTGGCCAAAGACGACAGATTTGGGAACATTGATCTCAGTTCGGGCTTTGGCAGCTTCTGAAGGAGCTCTTCTGCCGAATCCGTAGCCTTTGGAGAAAGAAAAAAACCTTGCTTCTCGATTTGCCTAGTTGTTATTTTTTAACGGCACCGTTTTTCTTCCTGTCATTACAGATGCTCCATCAGTTCCCAAACCAGTTAGTTTTGTGTAGTCTAGGGAGTTTTCTTCAATGTAATCAGTGACCCTTTATTGCAATCACACTCGCATTTAATGTAATTATTCTTTCATCCAACTCATTGTCCTCCTCAGGTACATCCTCTTCATTTGAGCCTTTGCGTGGTTTGTTGTCCAATGCATCAAGGATTCTAAGAAATTTGACACACACAACGCCATCGTTGTTTACATAACGACCGTGAATAACCATCTGTTCAATAACTGCACAGTCGGTCGTTTCATCAAACATTAGAGCATAACAAGAACTCACTTTCATCGCGTTCAAGATGTCTGTCTCAATCACTACGCTATTACTTTGTAACATTTCCTTGATGGCCTGCCTTGATGTATATTTTGCGTTCCACCTTTACATTTCGAGTTTTTATATCTACGCCCAACAATGCTTCTAAGTTCTAAGTCAAGTAATTTCTCGAAGTTTGTCGTGTGGGCAATTCTGTTCTTCGCCAAAAAATACAAACAATGGAATGCTTGTACTATGGCATCTTTTTTATTTTCAAAGGTTCTGTTAAAGCCATCCCAACATCACAGCACATATTCCCAGCAAGAACGGCCTTTTGTGCATCCGAATGCTCATTTGAATCGGCATGTTCTTTCACACTCTGGAGCCGCAGTCCAACGCATGGACTTGTATTCCAGATTCCACGATTGAACTGTATTTTATTACATTTCTGGCAGAACTTACAGTACATCCCTTCATTGTTGACGTAAGTGAGCCATGGTCTGCCGTCCATCCACGATCGATTAAATTTTGAAGCAAGCTTCTGTTTCTTTTATCACCGACAACAGCATCGCCCTGTACAGTGCTACAACCGGGTGTTGTAGTACTAGTAGATGCATGATCTTGATCGCTACCATCTTGAACTCCAAGCACACCAAGTGATGAAGTTGAGGCTTGTTTACCATTATTATTCCCTGCATCATCATCTTCAGAGGGTTTGCGCTTGCGACCAAAGAAATTTGTAATACAAGGCTGCGGCATAATTGTATAATTTCCGCTGAAAATGTACAAGATAGTTCAAAAGTTCGGCGAAAACTTTTGTAGCGCACGAGTAAACACGAACAAAACGTGGCCTGCAGTGCCTTTGCCAATTGCCAGCGGGACACACGTCATCAATTAATATGCTAGACGTCCCCACCACTTGGTGTGTCATCGTACTGTTGCAAAGAGAACTTGCTTATTCATGCAAAGACCGGGTCAGAGTCTATACTTTCTCCACACTTTCTCCAGAACCCAGCTCAACCTTCGGCCAATCATATCAACTAAAACTAGGGAATCCCCAACTACGTCAGAAATATAATTATGCAAATCAACCATTCAACCAATCATAGCAATGCAACTGGGGTTTCCCCATTTTACGTCATTAGCATAATCATAAAAGATCGCCCGTCTCTTTTACGGCTTCGATGTACCGTCGAATGTTGTATAGATATTCATTGTACGTGTAGTGTTACTGCAGATAGTGCGCAGATACGGGAAATCTTATGGAAATAGTCGCATGAATGAGTGACGTGGAGCCGTACGTAATATTTACGCAATAATGTAGTGATTTTTATTAAATGGAATGTTTAAGCTTACTTAAAATCGAAAAGCCGGGTTGAAATATGGACATAAATTAGGAGAATTGTGTTATGGGGGACACAATTACTGATATATTAAGCATTTTCAGCAATATTTTAGTGCCGGTCGGTAAGACTGAAGAAGGTAAAAGTGCCGGTCGGAAAAGCTGAGTGCTGGCTATGGCCGACCGGCGTGGCGACATCCCTGGTACTAACCTTCCGTCTGTTCTCAGACACATTTTGTATATCGTGGGCAAACATGTCATCGAGGATAACTTTTATTTCGGGTGTTAGGGACGTGTTTGGTTTTGGTGTTCTTTACGTTTTTATTGCTGATGCTGGTGTTGGCATAGTACTGGGTTGTCGTCTTCTTTTCTGTAAAAAGAATAGATAGGGTCACGCGTTATGAACTCGCCTCCCAATGGGTCGTGCCGTTACATTTTTTAGTTTCATGCTGTCATTTTCCTCAAATATTTTTAAAACCACAAAAGCTATCTCAACAAATTTGGTATCATTTTAAAGCCCTAATAACAAGCTATCTGCCTACAAAATTGGTATTGGTATAGCTAATACAGAATGGGAGATACAGCTGTTTGATGTTTGGGGACCAGGGGTGGTGCTGGAAGGGGTGCCGCTGGAAGGGGTGCCGCCTGTACAAACTCAATGGGGATAATCCCATGTTTTGTTCTTTTTACAATAACTAGTCATCCCCTAATGTTACAAATACCATTCTGGTCCCATTTTAAAGGATAATTAGTAGTCTTTAAGTATGTAGTTCAACAGACTTGTCAACTATTTGTAACAACTAATTAATTATGGATAAGACCATGAACATCAGCTTTCTTCCTATTCGCTACACAGTCAACATGAATAATCAGCCTCAATTTACCGGATTTATAAAAATGACTATAACAGAAAAAGTTTTCAACCTATGATAGCAAAAGTATACATTTTTGGAAAGCTTGTAACTAGAGGAATTTAGAAATGCAGTTTATATCAGGGATGGGTTCATTCTTAAACAAATATTTCTGAAAATTCTAAATATATATAAAATAAAAAATTGGAGATATTCACTAGCCGGTATAATTACCATACCGACGTAGTAACTTTGACAATTATATACCATCTAATGGGTAATTTCATGAGAATTCAAATATGTAAAGTAAATAATGATAGGGGTAGGTATAAAAAATGTATGGATCTCAAATTAAAAATTAAAAACTCTGATATTTTCCCGAACATTTCCGATCATACCATTTTAGTTCTTGGTCGTACTATAATTTCAATGGCATATTTGGTTTCCTCATGCAATTTCCCTTCAGAAAATGTATACTTTTACTACCTCAGGGGGGTATACAAGCAAATATAAATGTGTAAAGTTAAAATCATGTCGTGAAAGCCAAAATCCATATGTAACGCGAAAGGAAGCGAGCTTAAAACACACGACCATAGACATGATTATGGCATACTTACACAGTTCCAGGTTTTTTAGCACGCATTTGCATTCAGCCCTCAAATTAAGAAATGAAAAGGGCATGGCAATTTTAGGCAATTTGAAAGGGGCACAAGGCAATTATGTACTTCACACTGTTATACTGTATAGACCCATCTCTTAGCTTTAAAATGATGCATCAACTATTTCAATAGGCCAAGGGGTCGTGATGCCATAAAACGTTGATGACAAATCTATTGCGAAAAATGTAACACCTTCACCCTTAGCGTGCCCACCTTATGACATTCAAATCCAACCACATGTGATTTTGGCTCCTCCTCATCCTTAAGATCCTCGTCTACTGAAGACGTACAATCCTCGTTGCAAAATGTGCAGCTCTTGGCGCAACTTAAGAATCTCTATATGTCTGACACGACATCCATCACACTAGCAATCATCAGAGCAATCACACTTAAATGCATAGTTAGTGTGATCCCAGATATATGGTGGCACTGTAGCAGTCTCCTGTTGGTTGGGTGTAGAGGAGGCTTACGCATGCGCCCTTGGCGTTTCAGGGATTTTGCTGTGAATTTCCGCTGTATGTCATTTTCTTGGCACGTTGCTCAACATGAGCACCTGCTTGTCCGTCTTTAGAGTGTTTGATGTGAAGGGTTGTTTTGTTGCAGTCATCTTCCTCTCCAAGCAATCTTTCTCACGTTGCAAAATGTGTAGCTCTTGGCATAACTTAAGAATCTCTATATGCCTGACACAACATCCATCACACTAGCAATCATCAGAGCAATCACACTTAAATGCATGGTTAGTGTGAAAAGCAAAATGTTAAAATGAAAATCGCACCCGACCTTACATTTGGGACTGTAACTTCGTTAATAATCAATCAATCTTAGCGTGCAATATCTCGAATCAAAGCTGAGAAATTTTCCAACAACTTAACATATAGTATATTTACGTAGGAGTTATCAGCCCATTTATTTCCTGGTCAGTTACTTATTTTGATGACTGTAGTGTGTAGGGGTGTGCGTGTATGTTGTGTGAATGTGAATGTTCCACAGGTTCGTGTGGCGGATGATGGTTGTATAGGTAAATGCGTTTTGCAGGTAGGCAATCCAGTGATGCTCTTCATCTACTTGTCCGTCTTAAGAGTGTTTGATGTGAAGGGTTGTTTTGTTGCAGCCATCTTCCTCTCTAAGCAATCTTTCTCATGTTGCAAGATGTGCAGCTCTTGGCGCAACTTAAGAATCTCTATATGCCTGACACGACATCCATCACACTAGCAATCATCAGAGCAATCACACTTAAATGCATAGTTTGAAACCAGTGAGAATGTGAGATCTCCTCAAAATTATACACAGTTAAAAAAAATGATAACACTTTTGTATGTCTCTTCAAATGCGGCTGCTCCATCGTCTTCCCTACACTTCATGCATGCAGTTTTGCACTCGTTACCCGGCACTAGCGGTTTATAAGGTATATTAGCCGTTGATTTCCACAGGCATGATGATGACAGGAACTGAATACAAAGAGAAAAATAATTGGTTTTTAGGCGGGAGATACACCAGAACAATTCGGTTTGTGGGCTATGTTGTATTGTAACACAAGAGAGTAACCTTGCGCAGATCAATGCACAGTAGCATGTCTGTGCTCCCTAATACAAGCGCTAATGAACTTTGATTCTCCATTGTCCTTTATAAACTGCGGTGGAGGGTTGCCTGGCTATTGTCCCAGTGAAATCCTTGAATTGAATTTTGTATCAAAAAACTATAATTCTCTACAAAGTCTATAAGTACAATTGCAGCATTATTGTTAGAAAGATCCTCTTTGAGATTTCGAAGGTATGCAGATAGAGATTTTGTGATGAAATGATGTTGGAGAAGTCAATCAAATGCATTAGCTTCCTTCTCAATGAATTCATGGAGTGGAAGTTGGAGGGAAGCAATAGTGGTTCAATGTATGCATCCATTGCTATGATTTAGACCTCCCCATATTTGCCTGAACCTTAACTCGGGCAAAACCAATGTCCTCCAACTTAGTGACAAAATGTGTCACTGACAACCCTCTTGGAAAATATCGGGCCCCTGGTGACTCTATTGCAACATTAACTCCAGGATCCAAGTGATTATATCACCCACAAAACCAGTCGAGTTCAACCTAGAATTAGCCTAAGCATACTTACTGAACACAACATCCTTCAACACCAGCTTGTTAAAGGGTAACTTCCTGTCTTTCCCCCTCCCACACCAATTGTAGAGGACTGCAACGTCTGTGGTCATAGCATGCCCATTATTCTTCTAACTGCGCTGCCACCAATCATTGATAGGGATTTGATCTGTTGTAAAAGGAACAACAAAGTTATATTATTATTATGGGTGGAAGGTAATCAATCAAGTTACATGTGTCAGAAAGAACAATATCCTATTATTATATACCAAGAGTTATCTCCTTCAGAAAAGTTGAAGTAACTGACTGAAAATGAAAAACAAGTAAAATAAAGACAACTTGACACACTATGCAAATAGGAATGTGCAGGTATGCGTCTGTCAGATCTATAGCAGTGGTCTAGGTACCCTTGATTGGGCACTGGAGGACCTGCTTTAGCGTTTGCATCCGAAAATGTGTGGGCTTGATGTAGGCATTCAACGGTTTGAGATTGAGGATTGGACGCCAATCCCGGACATCTTCGTAGTTAGGAAGAACGAAGCCCAGAAGCCCCCGGTAGATCGGGGGATGGGGAATATGGCATCCTTTCTGATCAACTCTGACACCTCGTTGAGAAGAGCATCTCTCTTTGCTTCTTCTCTTGGCACCTGCATCACCCGTTTTACTGGGCGCCGCGGTGGCCTCGAAGTGAACTCCAAGTGGTAACCGTCTTGTACGAGATTTGTAACCCATCTGTTTGACGTAATTGCCCGCCAGTGGCGAACTGGCTCAGTCGACCGTCCACGGGTGGGTATTCCACCGGTGGTACGATCCATGCCTGGGCTGGCGACAGACCTTCGGCCGCTGACATGTCAAAATCCCCTTCTTCGACCCACTATTCCAATTGGAATCAAGG
Source organism: Ophiura sarsii (assembly GCA_035610835.1). NCBI lineage: Eukaryota > Metazoa > Echinodermata > Ophiuroidea > Amphilepidida > Ophiuridae > Ophiura > Ophiura sarsii. Next base: position 58,678,459 of record CM069450.1, read on the forward strand.
TATAAGGATGACTGTTATTAGCCTCGGTTCGAGGCTTTTGGGCCCTGGGATACTTTATTTTTATTTGTTTATTTCTCTCTCTCTCTCTGTTTTCAATTTTTCTGTGAGCTTGGTTGATTTGTATTCAGTGTGTCCTGTCCCCCTACCTCTGTTATGGTCAGATTCAAATGTCTTAAAATAGTAGAAGTAAGTTGCTGATCCCCTGTATATCTATGATACTACTCTCAACAGTAACAGGTACCCGGTCTACTAAATGCTCACAATCTCTATTGCTTGCCTCCCACTGTGCTCACGTCCGAAGTTTTTGCAAGCGTTGAGGAGAATAAGCTTACAGATAATGTGGTTTCTGAAGAACACCTGGTCTTGTGTAGCCATGTGTCCATCTGACAACATCAGTGTTTCTTCAAGTGTCAACATTTTTTTGTTTCCTGCCGTCAGGACTCTGTTGATAGTGCCTATATCCAGCTTATTTTTGTGTGACGGTTGTTGTGGTGCATTTGATTAGTTCTTTCACCGTTGGTTTTTTGTTGATGGTGTCGCCACCCAAAACCTTTAATGTATGCCGCATACATTGGACATATTGTTTGGCATTATTTGCATCTCCACTTGTGGCTATGAGGTACTCCTCTACATCTTTTAGTATATCATCACCAACTGGTTTGGAGATGGGCACTGGTCGTCGTCTTTTGTTTGTGTCCGTATTCGCCTCGTTCAAATACGCCTTGTAGGCGGCATCGGTTGCCTTGAAATAGTGCATTTTTGTCCGCAGGAGATGGTGATCCAACCGACCATCGGTCACTACAGTTGTGCAGTTGGGAATGTGGCAACATATTATTTTTGCTGGATTTGTTGTTTTCTTCAAGGCATTCACTAGCTTTTGTCTTTGAAGCTCCTTCTTCATTAGAAAGACATCATCCAGGTGATGAACCTGGTCCAAGCGGGTTGTAATTGCACCGCCACTGCATAGCAGGCATCTATTCCTCCCTCTCATTCCTGACGTCTTTGGTGTACACAAAGTACGCTAGTTTTCTTATTTTTCATCGGATTGATCTCATATTTTCAGGATATTTTTTTGAGACACCCTGTATACTGGCTGAATGAAATGAAAGTTAGAAAAGAATGAAGTAAAAGGAGCCACTCCCAATGGTCAATTGGATTCAAATTGCTAGTAAATATCTCAAATTGTATGTCTCTTCACCAAAATACACTTCAATTTTCATAGGCACCAGCAAATGGCACACCATTGGGCATATCCCTTACTTATAAACTACTCAACATGACAATTCTGGAATCCATGTGACCAGACATCATAACATGCATGCATGAGATATTACTTGTCTATAGTTGAAACATTTGTTTACCCCAACATGAAAGGTCAAACCTTTCAATGTTTTGTTTTAGGCCAAATCTAAAGTAACAATAAAACATGTTTAGCATTATACCCTTTCTTTCAATTTCCTTTCTTTCATTAATTTTTATTTTTTTTGTTCGGGTGTTTGAGGTTTATAACAGCTTTGGTTCTTTCTTTGAAGTTTTGCAATGAGCTATAGCAAGGTTTAAACTTCTGACACATCAATTTTTTTGAAGTTAAGACTATAAGTTTGCAAAATAAAATGGCGGGAGGGGACGGGAAACATGTTAATTAGTTTTTGCCTTATCCATTCAAGAAATAGCAGTATTGTTGCACATGTTGCTTTTTAGTAGTTTTGATAATTTATAATTCAACTAATTATTTGAAAATGTTGATGGGATACAATTTGTTGAAACTTCAAGAACGGGTCTTAGGGTGTTTATCCGGCAAAGAGAAATGAAGGCAAAATGTTTAGCGCCCAACCCCCACTCTTCCTTTTTAGCTTACATTTTCTTTATTTCAGTCATAACTTTTGTTGTAGTATAATTTCAGAATTTGCAACAGCTTTGGTGACCAACACTCCAGAACCATGAAATAAAACATAATATAAGGTTTCCTTTCGTTTTGTTGAAAAGGTCCGGACGCTAAACATTTGTTTTTTTTAAATAATTTCCCTAATTACAACAAAGACAGAGACCACTAAACAACAGATAACTTGTAGATTTGCTAATAACTTTTTAATTCACGACAACATATCAAACAAATTATACAGTTGACAATAATGTAACAGAGGTGGAAACTTCAATTTAACCACACAAAATCTAATGTCCTAGTTGTTGGTAAAAAAATCAACAAAAACAAACTATGGAAATTAGGGGATGACATTATCAAAGAGGTTGTCAGTTACAAATACTTAGGTATTCATATCACGAGGAATCTGTCAGATCATACGCACGTCAATGAGGTAATTTGTAAAGGTAATAAATTGATTGGCTATATTAAATCCATTATCAATAATCATGAGGACTTTGATAGGGTGTATTATGGGGATGTGTTGTGGAGGTCACTTGCATTGCCATCTATAAATTATGCATGCGCGATTTCTACTTATAGTGCTAGTGACTACAAGAAACTTGAATCTCTTCAATTTCAAATGGCAAGATCAATTCTAAAAGCCCCGCGTAATACACCGTCAATGTCACTCTTGGGCGATTTAGGCTGGGATACCATAGAATCTACCCATAATAGGATTAAAGCAAATTATTATTCACGTCTTCATAATATGGGCCCTCACAGATGGCCTAAATTATTACTCAATGCAATGTTTATTATTCATGATCATGGTACTAAATTAAGATGGAAATGGCTTGACTCAATCAATCATATCTTATGTGATCACGGTATGGACTTTAACTTTTCAAGCATACAACCTAATAACCCCGGATGGGTCCAAGTGTTTAAAAGAATTAGTGCTCAACAAGATTATGATAGATGGTATAAAAATGTATGTGACAAATCTTCTTTAAAATTTTATGTTCAGTTCAAAACACACCCATATTTGGAAAGTTATTTGAAGGACAAGCTTGATTTCTACGGGGCAAGCTTGAAGTTCAAAGCTCGTTCTAACACGCTTCCTCTAAATGGCAAACTAAGTTCGTGGGAGGTTAATAATGACGGTATGTGCTTACTTTGTAATAGTGGTTGTGAAGATATCAAACATTTTATGCTTTCATGTAAGTCTCTACGTGCAATTCGCGACAATGAGCTTCACAACTTAGAATTGAATCTCCGCCGAGTAGATCTCTCCTATGTATGGCATTTCTTTAATGTTAGTGACAATGATACACAAATTTGTTTAATTTTAGGTAGTACGTGTTTAAATGTCACCCCCATGGTGAGTAATTACTCATATGATGCATTGATTGATAAACAGTTTGATATATTTTGTAAATCTTATTTAAAACGTGCATGGTCATGTAGGACAGTTTTGTTGAATGATAATAATAGCAGTAATAATGACATTAGTTAATGTACACACTCCACGTTACGATTCATGATATAAGCTGATTAACCCATCTTTGTCTATGATATAATATCCATGATATTCATGATTGTATGTTTATTTTACTTATTTTCTCTCTTTTGTATTATCATTGTACAGTGTATTTATTTGTATTCTTTGTGTATTTTACTCTTGTTTTTGTATTCTTTGGATGCACCACCTCCAGGTGGGTGCCGCTGCTTTGAAAGTGATTTCCGAATAAATAAATAAATAAATAAATAAATAAATAAATGACATAATTATATGTACCAATGGAGGCTGATTTTGCAGTGTTCAAACCCTCAAGTGGATTTGCACTTTAATCCTAATCCTTATTTTTAAGTAAGTGGATTTGCAAATACTTAAAAATAGGGATTAGGATAAAGTGTGAATGGCATATGAACAACAATACACTTTATGACCTGGTTATGGAATCTCATGCACTTGAATGCAAATGAATAAACTATCAACAGACTGTCTGTCTGCCTGCACCTGTATTTTAAAACAACCAATCATACATGTAGGTAATTTTTACTTGAAGTGTGCAATAAAATAACCAATAGGGATTATGATTAAAGTGTGCCACAAATGAACCAATCATTTTAAATGTGAATTGTCTAAAAACAACAATACATGGTTATGGAATCTCATGCACTTGAATGTCAATAAAACATTGAAGCAATATTAAAATGAATTATTAACAGACTATCTGTCTGCGGTGCACCTCAAAGGAATGTTGCAGATTAACAATGATAAAGAAACTAAGGTGTGAATTGCCTATAAAATAATAAAAGGAATGTTGCAGATGTCGCAGGGTGGGGAAATATGGAATTCTATCTGCTGTATTTATTTATCAATTTAACTGTTTTGTTGTATAGTTCAACGAAATGGTCATGTGGATAAATTCGAAAACTTGAAGATAGAATTGTAAATAATACTAATGATAAACTTCTGGAGGTGGAATATTGAACTTGTTGCAATGGTAATTCAAATTGACTGTCCTTCCAACCACATGGATGGATTGAAGTACCTGTTGCCTAGTTACCTAGTAAACATATAAATAATAATACCCAAATTAGACTCTGCTTTTAGAAAGCAGAATTTCAATATTTCCAATAAAAAAATACACATTCACGCAAGTAAATCGTTTTAAACGTATAATAATAATAAAAAAGACTTGTTCACCCTGGGTTAAGTTCACATTGATAATTTAAACAAAGTTGAACTGTACAAATACAAAGCAGATGAGGACTTTTTAAATTCAAACATGAGGTATAATCTAAAAATCTGATAGATTAAATTAAACAATTTCAAAATATTTCTACATGTAGATCATATCATTATCAATAGATATAATATACAGTGCACATGTCATGACTTAAATGTAGATGTTCTGTTTGCTGACATTGAATAGTATCCTTAAAATTAGAAGCACAAGATCACAAGGTATTTGCCCATTGAGTAGTACACAAACTGGCGAGTGGTACACCACCTTTGGCAGTAATTCACATTTTAGCCACACATTTCTAAATGGAACATTTCTTACCAATAAGATTTTACAGACATGAGAAAAATATGGGGATTCTTCTGATATCAAAAAAATCATATAGCCTCAAAAAAGTGATCGGAACTGTTCTCTGGGTTTATTTCTAGAGGGTGAAAACCATAATGATGGCCAGAACGGGTGCTCGTGCAGTGTTTTGGGTAGTAAATCAATGAAATTGTCAACATTTTTCACTCTTGAGAAAAATTTTGAAGGATGAAAAATAACTGAAAATCAAAAGTGAAGGGTATTTCACCCTTTGTATAGAGCGAGTGAAAACAATGCGAAATACAACTTTAATGAGCCAGACTCTATTATACAACAAAATACAAGTACATGGCAAAATTAAAATCAGGTGATCAATAATTTGAATGGGGGATCTACCAATCTAATAATCTAACATTAACTTTGGTTATCAAAAGCCAATAATAAACCTATTGGAATTAATACACTCATGTGAAATTGACTACCTGACAATGTCAATGAATGATAATAATAATACAATATTACTTATTGTGTTGACTGTAGATAGATAGATCCTGGCCAGACTATATTAAGGACCTTCACAATCGATTTTGAGTTTCCTGTTGCAGGTTCAAAAAAAGGGTCGAGGTGACTTCTAATTTTTAATTATTAATTTTCTTTTCTTTATTTTGAAACTAATTATTTTGTGGTCACAAACAGTTTCAACCCCTAAATATTGAGGACTCTGCATTTAATTATTTTCAAAGTATGATTAATTTGATACCAAAGTAATAATGCAATCATGTTTATGTTTGTACATCATCATAGCTGATGTGATTAAAGTCAAAAAGTAGCATATACATACATACTAAATAAAAATATTAAATCATTCATTATATATTTTGCAATTTTCAAATTAATCCGCGGGCTGCAACAGGAAACTCAAAATTAATTTAATATCCAAAATTAACCAAAAAATGTTATAGTTTTACTGCCCATAACACTATGCAAGCAATGTTTTGACCACATGATAAAAGAAAAGTGTTTAATGTCAAACATATTAATCATATTATATATCCATTCACTCAAAACATAAGGATGTCCTTTGGAGAATAAGAATGTAATTCTACAAATAAATATGACATCAACCATTAATTTTGAAAGAATTTAGTATTAAACTTTCAAAGAAACATGACATTTCTTGGTTATTAAAAATATCTTTAAAACCCAAGCATAGCAGTCAAAGCTTGGTTCGGGGTCACACCAAATTCAAAGGGCAAAATTATACAATGTACAAATAATTCAAAACAATGAAATAAATTGACTCAATGTTACAATTTGGACAAACATAATTGTAACAAAGTAATGGTTGTAGGGTACCTGTACCAATCATTTAGTTGCAGTATGCAAGTGTTTCAATCTTCCTCATCACTTAAGGGCAAAATCACACGACTAAACTGGTTCGAAATCAAATTTTGCTTTCCTATATAGTCATCCTCATCAAAATCACTGAGAGTTTCAGTTGTAAGTCCGTCATCATACTGATCTTCATCCGAATCACTGGGAGTCTGGGAAGTTTGGAAATCTGGATCTAATGAGGCTTGGCCGCCAATTTCCTCAATGATATTCCAGACTTTTGAAACATGGTCCCTGTTGAAGAATGGATAGCATTTCTCCAACTGGTCCATGGAGCCAATATATGGACAGTCATCTACCACGTTGTTGATCAAACTAATAGAAAACCCCGTGGCAATATCAAGTCCAGAGTAAACATGTTGCGAATCTGATGAAATGGCAAGCGATTCGCGATACACAAGAAGTAAATCTTTGATGATCTCTTTCACTTCTTCATTAACATCGCGATAAACTTTCCGATCATTTGGTTCTGGATTCTCGGTTATCGCCAGATGGGCTCGCAAATTCTGTTCAAACCATCCCATACCTTTGCCTTGGGTACATTCGGTGTCATTACATCCACATGTCTGGCTGCATACGTCACAACAATTGTGCTTAACAGTTGGAGACACTGACGCAAATTCATACTGTGCCAGTAAAATGTCCCTACGACACTTATCGGTTGTTTTTACATATGTCCTCAGTTTTTCATCAGTTTTTCCTTTGCCGAAGTTGCCCTTATAGTTAAATATAAGGGAATGGCTTTGCATACCATCACGACCAACACGGCCGCTTTCCTGAAAGTAGTCATCGATATCTATGGACGCTCCATAATTAATCACAGTGTGTAGCCCCTTGACATTAATGCCCATTCCAAAAGCTGATGTAGCAAGCAGGATCCGTATTTTGCTACTCTCTTTGGTAAAGTCTGCAAGTATTTTCTTCTTGCGATTGTCCTCAGTCACACTTGAGAATAGAGCAACCATGCCTTCATCTTGTTCACACAAGTCCTCAGTTAACGTTGCATGTAGCCTGCGGCTGTTCTTGTGCGTCTTACAAAAGATCAACACCTTTTCAGTTGCTTGTTTTTTCTCACGAAGTTCGTCCTTCAACCACGCAAACTGTTGATCTTTAGCATGTTCTGTGCCACTGCTGCTGACAATAGCATATCTGATGTTGGCTCTTTCTGGAGATTCTTCAATTATTTTGAAGTTGCTTAAACCGAGACTATCAACTATAATCCGCTTTACTGAGGGGCTTGCAGTAGCAGTCATAACAAGCAGGGGCGTATTACTTCGTACGAAGGATCGCAGCTCTGCTAGGCGTCCATACATATTGCGAAAAGCTGCCACTTTTCCTGACTTGTAACCCCTGTAAAACAAGAAAGGACAAACAATGTAATTAATATTTTTTATTATTATTTAAAAGAAAAAAGAAAACAGTTGTAGTCCTAATTATTTTTTTATACCTCGACAGCTGAGAGTCGAGTCTGACTGATGATGATTTTATTTATAACATAATAATATTGAATACAACACTTTCACTTTGGTATACAAAACACTCACTACTCAGTCTATATAGTCTAAACTGTGGCTGTGTGCTTCACCACCACAACAACAAGTCAAATCAAAGTTTTTGATGAACCGATGCGTAATCTGAATGTTTAATGTATCGTAGTTTACTTAATACGGTAACATGAACGTGTGCAGTCTCATAACTATTTTGCTATTAAAATAAAACAAAACGTTTTATAATCCCAACACCGTACCTCCACTCAAACGAGTGTTTTAAAAACCCATCGATACGCTCGCCGCTCGCTGACATGGAGGTCGCCATCTTGAATTGAATAATTCTTCAGACGGTGAAGATACTACTACTAGCACTGGATACGGCATGTCACGCAGTATATCCGCCCTATCTAGATCATTTCTGTCAACATTTCGGATTTTGTTTTTTTGTGTTTATTTATAGTTTTTTTAAATATATTCAACAACAGGGATCGCACCGGTTTATTCATGTAATGATCGTGTTAGATAGTATTGTTACATTATTGTTTGTGCATGCGTTTCTTAGGTTTTTGTATTTCAATTGATTCGAATATTTAACAAAGCGAATCATTCCATGTGTGGATGAAACAGGTTAAAATTTAGAACCGGGAGGAGTGCCGGTATGATCATCAATTTTATTACCACGGAGGACGGACAGGATAGGAAAAGAAAGTGTTTGTATTTACCATTTAGCAATGCAATGTCCTTCATCAACAAAGATCCCACAGACGTTGTTTCGATAGACAGATGATGATAACAGGGGGAAAAATAGACGGGGGCTACGGGGTGATTCACCCCCAGAATGTGTAAAATCACCCCCCTGAAGGCAATGGCGAGGGTGAAAAAAATGATAAAAATCCATGAAATCACCCCTGTGAATTCTCAGCAGAGGATTCCCTTAATTGGATAAATATCCCATGTCGTCCCTTGTTTTAAGCCATTGCCATTTGTTAGCCATTTGAATCTGTTCTTTATGCCAGCATCCATCTTTTTAACATCAGCATTCCTTTGAACTTCCATTATTACTTCACAATTACTTCACAATATTACGCATTAAAGTTAAACGCAATGACCGAGTAACTCGCGACAAATTCGAGCATATCCCAAATGCGGCCTACACTTTGCCATGTGTAATATACATGATTACAGACATGTGTACACGGGTCGACAAATGGTCAACAACAAGGCCGACAATCTAGTCATTTGATTTGATAGGGTCAATGATTAGACGTTTATTCCAGTCGTTTTACAATTTATTTATTCTAAGGTAAGGTAGGCTATAATATAGCGGGTATAGGCCTACCTACCAATACATTTAAAACATGTTTATTGATCTACAAAAAATTAGAAAATATCATAGTTTGTAAGTAGCCCTCGTCTTGCTGAAAGTAGCTCCCCTAAACGCCATCACGAGGGCTTTTTTTTCTTGAGAAAATCCACAAAGAGCCCCCCTGAATATTTTTTTATTTTTACCCCTGGATGATAATAGACTAGTCCCTCTCTCTCCCAGGATGCCTTCAGGGCTACAAAAGACCAAAGAAAACTGTCCTTCTTCTAATTGTTTCTTTTCCTGCACACTCATTTCTCCCATATATATACATCCAACACCTTCTCGTCTGAGAGCTGCAACTTGATCTTTCATGAGAGCGATCAATGGTGACACCACGATTGCTATGCTGGTTGACTTGATGTGCGATGCGGAATCACAACCACATTCGGTGGCATGATTCTGAAAGTCAGTCAGAAATGGAGCAGACCAGTATATCACAGACTTGCCGTGCCCAGTTGGAAGAATGATCATTGCATCTTCCTTGTTAACAAATGCATCAATGGCCTTTCTCTGTCCATCTTTCAAGTGTTCGGTTGAAAACTGAACGCCTAACTTTTCCAAGGCATACGATATAGCTGTATCACTCCCGGTATCACTACTACTACTACTACTACATGTAGCCATGCTTCCAAATCCAACACTACCATCGTCGTCGTCTTTACTTTCCATATTTATATGTGGAATATGTCGATGCACGTTGATGATGAAACAAATTATGAATTTAAAACTGTAGCGAGATTGAGAGAATTATGAATTTAAAACTGTAGCGAGATTGAGAGAGCGTGTATAACTGTCGAGAGGATCAATGGAGAAAGTGACTAAGTGAGTGAATTGTACATGCACGTTGTCTAGACAAACAATACCACCGTGTTGTGTTGCGTTGTATGCGTTGTCATGGGACTGGTCATGGGTGTATGGTTTGCATGCACATAAATGTAACGTGATACGATACATGGACCAACGGGGTCAACAGGTGCTGGGGGTTGGGGTCAAATGCGTTGTGCCTGTACAATATTGCTGGGCGCTAACGCTGCGTGGCTATGGACTGTGATTGGATAGTAATTTGAACCATGGAAGAATATTTAGCGAATCAGAGCACACTACGATTTTCCGTAGAGAGCTCTCATTGAAACACACACACACGCTAATTACAACATCGCCGAGGCTTGTCGGGCGGGTAGAAACTCAGGATGTGAGCATTTAGTAGACCGGGTACCTGTTACTGTTGAGAGTAGTGTCATAAATATACAGGGGATCAGCAACTTACTTCAACTATTTTTAAACCTGTGCCAACCAAGACCATTTGGATCTGATCACAACAGAGGTAGGGGGACAGGACACACTGAATACAAATCAACCAAGCTCACAGAAAAATTGAAAACAGAGAGAGAGAGAGAGAACAAAATAAAATAAAGTATCCCAGGGCCCAGAAGCCTCGAACCGAGGCTAGACTGTTATAAGTTTAAGAATATGAGACTTCATATCAGCCATTGGTTTGTTTACTCTTCTTTTGGAGCCTGGGATTGCTGTTGTAAAGGTAAAACCTTTGTCTCCTACCATGAATTGGTGCAGAACTTCTCGACGAAATCTAATTTGTTTTTTGATAGTTTCAAATTTCTTATTAGTACTGGCTTCTGAATTCAAATATTCCTCCACCTGTTCACTTGTTTGAAATAGCCCACTGTCAACTATATCATTTGTAAGCTTTTCTTTCTGATTAAGAGCATGCTGACGAGACTCTGTCATAGGCGTCCTGTTTAGATTTCCAGTATTCATGGATTTTATCTTTCCTCTCTTTAGCAATTGATTTTGCCTTACCTCTTTGCGATTTAACTAAATTTACAAGATCTTCTAGTTTGGTGTCAGTTTTACTATCCACAAACACCCAGTTTTTTTTGGTCAAAAATCAAAATATCCAAAAACGCCCTCTGGCAGTTTATTATAGAGGGGCGCAGATATTATAGCCCGTCTCTTGTCTTCATCGTCTTTCATAACATAAAATTTACCTCCTGGTAAATAGTCAATGCATACTCGTCCTTTTCAATGTATTCATCATCAAAAAAATGGATGCGACCATAATCAAAATCTGCTAATCTATCTGAATCTTTAGTCACTTTTGTCACAAATTCAACAAGAACGTATACCAAAATCCAAAATATAGCCATCCTTTTCGGTCACTCGCCACAATGGAGAACTGATGGACTTATTAATAATGCCCAAAACCTTACACCCTGTCTTGAATGCTGATGAAACAGTATCCGCCATTGACGTCAGCAAATAAAGGCCGCAGAAGAAATTGTACATTTGAGTCAGTTTTGTATTGGCCTCATCACTGAAATTACACCAATTATCTGTATACAAGGCAAGACACTCCTCTCTCTATGTCTTTAGGATTGTGTTAAAGTGTGTCTTAGTAGCTGCGCGATCTGACATTGTGTTGCGAATTTGAGAAAGGACCTGATGGCAGACATCATTGCTGGCTTTTGCTTTCTGACAAATGTCGGTAATATCCGTAAGTGTTTCTTTTAATGTATCAAGGGTATGCTGGGCGGATTTGGATGCCATCTGTCTTAAACTGAGAAGATATGCTTCGCCGTCCTGATCGGATATCGCGTATGTCATATATATTTCGGCATTCTTTGGTGTTTCATCAGTTTATGGTAGTGTCTTTATTAGACGATTTCGCAGCAATTGACTCAACCTGAATTTGTGATATCAATGTTCTATCATTGTTCATATTGCGTATGGTTGTATCACTTGGCAGTCTGTCATACGCAATATCGCACATATCCAGGATGACAGCAATGACACTACTAACGTGAACGACACATGTTTGAAACCAAGTTCCACACACATTTGTGCAACAGTGGTTTGAAGGACTGTGTTGCATCGTCCCAAAAACTGATGGTCTTCTCTTTTGTCTCTTGTCTCCCTGTCAGTATTAATGAGTATATCAATTTGTTTTATATCATGATAGGCCTAATTTCAACCATGTGATAGTTTTTACTATCATTATGGCTGGACAAGAATGATGTGATATCATGATATAAAACAAATATTGAATGCCTTCTGTTTGTGCAATAGTAAAACTATATCACTCGGTCCAATTTGGATTATTCCATTACACTCGGCTACGCCTCGTGCAATGGAAAAATCCAAATTTGACCTTGTGATATAGTTTTTACTATTACACGCTCAGGCATTCAATATTTGTATACCATCAAATCATCAAGCTTTTTGTTTAACACATGGACCTTTCCACGTTGCTTTGCATTTTCACTTTCCAGTTCACTCTGCCACTCTTCATTTCTTTCTGTCTCAAGTTTAGCAACCTTTGCTTCAGATCGCGGTTACGTCGCTTGGTTTTGTCCAGACTGTCCTGAAGCTTAGCCTTATGTTTTTGTAATGTATGTTGATCCAATGGTCTTGTTCCATTCTTCTCGACAAATCCTGGGAATGAGGTGATGGGCGCTGTGACAAAGATAGCACCCGTTCTTTTAAGTCTTTGTTTTCTGATATCAGTTTGTCATTTGCTGGTTGGTTCCCCGCACAAAATGTGACTGCTGCAACTGATGAGACGATGCTGATGGTGACTGCTGCAGTTGATGAGATGATGATCCTATTCCTTTGTTCTTCGGGGGTTTTTTGCATTTTTTGGACCTCCTCAGTTGTCTCCCACCACTTTCCACTCACAAAGTCGAACAACTGTCGCTCTAACGTCACAAGGAAGCTGGCGCAGAGAACAGCAATTATTTGCTCGACTAATGCATCCTGCTCAACGCTTACATGGGTATACAGAGTATCCCAAATCACATCCTTGAAAGGAGAACAATCTGCCGACCCATCTAGGATTGGCGTTGGATCGCTGATCATTTCGGTTAAGAAATGTTGGAGCCAGATGTAATAATAATTGCGTAGATGTGTTCCTTTTGACTTGTTATATAGTGGAGAGGGGTTGTCAAATGCTTCTCAAGCAATTCTATAGCGCGTACTCTCTGTCAGAGCAACTACCAAATCAATGTCTGCAATGACAGCCTGAAGGCGAAGTCCTCTAGTTTTCTGACAGTTCCATTTTTGAAACTCCGGGAGGTTTTCCATTCCTAAGAGGCCGGTCATGCCTGATACCTCCTCTTCCCAAAGTGTTAGGCCTACTTTAGTTCTATTGGCCAAGCCAAGCAAAAAATGCTTCCCACAGTAGAAGTTGTTTATTGTGGACAGTTTTGTGACGGCGTCATTGGACAATTCCTTATAGTTGGCGTTACATTTTCTTTTAGAATGGTTTCACCCTACAGCTCAAGTCCCTGAACCCATCCTTTACTTGTTGGGCCGCTTGAAAAACCAACTGTTAGCGCAACCATCTGAGGAGCGAATGATTTTGGTAATTGGTCCAGTGTTTTAGATGGCCATTAAGGAAAATGTATGGACGGCATTGTGATAATGGGTCAAGTCCTAAAATTAAGACCATAGTGCATTATTGGAGTGTTTTTGTCACACGCCTCATCAGAACAGTTGTAGTACGCTATGATTGGATGGACGGTGACCTGCTCTTGTGTCCAATGGGCAGCCTGGACTTCATCCTGTGTTTTGCAGGTTTAATTTTCTGCGAAGTCCAGGACATGGATGCTCCATCCTACAGGGACTTTCTTTGTTGCAATGTGGAACTGTTCCTGCTGCCACTGTTTTAGAAACAGGTGTTGTGATGCTGATTTAACTTCCTCCATCAGCTCCTCTACCAATTCTTCCAATTTCCCTTTCTTCAACAGTCTCACCTTTCTACTTATCATCTTCTTTCCAGCCTTTGTCATCTTCTCTTGCCTTACCATCTCCCACTTGTTCCATTCAACTCCAACTGTCTTGGACTCTCTAACGTCACCATGAAGCTGGCGCAAAGAACAGCAATTATTTGCTTGACTAACGCATTTTGCTCAACGCTTACATGGGTATACAGAGTATCAGTAGACCATCCAAAGGCAATAAATGTGCTTTAAAAAAATGCATCACGGCATTTTTTGTTACAGCTCTACATCTAGGCTAAATTAAGTGCTTAAATAAGAAGGTTTCCAATGAAGGGGGTGTCAAAACTAGAAATCGATTTTTAGGCCATTTTCAGCAAAAAAAGACTGTTTTGGGGCAAAAATCTAATTTTTGTGTATTTTGGTGCAATTCACATCTTTGAACAATGTACTATCCACCAGTAATTAGTTTGACCTGATTTATTGTTTATTTAGGGAATAATACATATTTAAAGCTGCTAAAATATAAAGAAAATAAAGGCACAAGGGAGTACAAAAGGGCACTTTTCTCAGTTTTATAGTTGTATTTGCCACTTTTATTCGCTAGTTGCTTAATCTGTCAAGCGAAGCTCGAATAAATCAGCAAACTAGTTTAACATGGTCTATGACATTTATATATAGTTTACTATCGACAAATATGGTAAAATTTAACATTAAAGGAGTATTCAAGGGTTATTTAACACGAAGGTATAGAATCGTTATAGTGACTTAGAGGTGTATTTAATGGAGTGTCTTCCGTGCACTCCCAGGACTCCCCCAAACCTACTTTTTGAACTTCGTTTCATGGTCCTTCAACATATTTAGGGTGTTACCGAATTTAATGTTAGTATGCTAAGGGGTTATTCAAAATGGCGTCCAAAATGGCCGCCAAAAGGGTCAAATTTCATAAAAGAACATACATCAACCAAAATGTATGATGACAGTATAGTTTTAACTATAGGATGTATGTATTACACTCACGTCCAGCACGTTCGCATTGTTAACATACTTTGAATCCAAGATGGCCGCCAAAATGGCCGCTTAAAACATAGAAATAGCCAATAATAACAGCATATTTTGTATCATATTCATCAAATAATTTAAGGATACCAGATGGACACCAATAACTACCAATTGGTCAGAAGAAATTAGTAAGATGGCTACCAATATAGCTGATTGAACCTTCTAGTACATTTTCGCTAAATACCAGTATAAGCAGATAAGTTAGTGATTTCATGGAGATAATTATGGTGATAATTATGGGCTTCAAAACCCTACCTTATATTAAAATATCCAAAAGGATCATCAAGCAGTCTCATTCGCCACCAAGTATGCATAGGTAGTTGTATGAATTCATCAATGACCTTATTAATCAGATATCCTTTATATTACTTACATTGATTGGGGTCATTACGGTATCACTCGCGGTCTGTAGATGATCACCTGGGGTAATTAAATGATCACTCGGGGTCATTTAACGATCCGTTTGGATCATTAAATGGTCATTTTGGGTCATAAAATGATCACCCAGGTTAAGTTAGCGACCGTCTGGGTCATGATATGATTGCTTGGGGTCATTACGTTGCTATCACCTAGAGTTTTTAAATTATCAAATGGTGTAATGAAATGATCACTCAGGATTGCATTTGGTCATTAAACAATCACTTTGTGTCAATGGTCACCACGGGTTATCACATAATCACTTGGATCGAGTCAATAAATGATCACTTGGGGTCATTAAATCATCTCCTGCTGTTATTAGATGACAGTTTGGGCGGCTTGAGTAATCAAATGATAGATTGGGGACATTAAAATATCACTTGAGATCATTAATGATCACTCAAGAGTCATTACACGATCCATTCGATTCATTACATGGTCAGTACATTGGGGTCATTGAATGATCTCCTGGGGTTAAGCGACCATCCAGGTCATTAAATTATTGCTTGGTGTCATTAACCTATAGCCTAGGGTCATTAAATGATCACCCGGGGTAATGAAATGATCACTCAGGCTCGCATTGGGTCATTAAACAGTCACTTTTTGTCAACGGTCACCAAGGGTTATAAATTATCACTTGGATCGAGTCAATAAATAATCACTTGGAGTCATTAAATCATCCCCTGCGGTTATTAGATGACAGTTTGGGCGGCTTGAGTAATCAAATGATGGATTGGGGCCATTAAAATATTACTTGGTGTCATTAATGATCACTTGGTGTCATTAATGATCACTCAAAAGTCATTACACGATCCATTTTATAAATGACACGATCCATTTGAGTCCCCTTATGAAAATCGCAACCAATTCTGCAACCTTGCGTAACCTTGCTCAAGATAACCTTGCGCAACCTTAAATGTGGAAAAATACAACCTTGCGCAATTACAACCTTGCGCAACCTTGCGCAAGGTTAAATTTGGAACATTACAACCTTGCGCAACCTTGCAATGTCAGTTGGCGGTATAACCTTAAGTTTGTATCTCAACCAAGCACAAGGTTGCGCAAGCAACTGGTTAAATTTGGAACATTACAACCTTGCGCAACCTTGCAGAAACATCTAAAGCTTGCGCAACCTGCCGCAACCAGCTAGTGGTGCAAGGTTGCGCATGGTTGCGCAAGCAACTGGTTAAATTTGGAACATTACAACCTTGCGCAACCTTGCAGAACCAGCTAGTGGTGCAAGGTTGCACAAGGTTGCGCAAGCAACTGGTTAAATTTGGAACATTACAACCTTGCGCAACCTTGCAGAAACATCTAAAGCTTGCGCAACCTGCCGCAACCAGCTAGTGGTGCAAGGTTGCGCATGGTTGCGCAAGCAACTGGTTAAATTTGGAACATTACAACCTTGCGCAACCTTGCAGAAACATCTAAAGCTTGCGCAACCTGCCGCAACCAGCTAGTGGTGCAAGGTTGCGCAAGGTTGCGCAAGCAACTGGTTAAATTTGGAAAAATATAACCTTGTGCAACCTGTTTGCAACCAGCTAGCAACCACCAAAAACATGCATCAAAATTCGGAACCAATACCAAAATAAGCTTATATGTTTTAAACTTACTATTCTTCAGCATTTTTATCTGCAACATCAGTTTCCTTCAAAGATTAGAATATGATTCACAACTTGTTTTTCTAGCATACCTCATTTTTATTATGAAATTGATTACAAAGTATGGGTACAATTAATCATCAAAGTCACTACAATTTTAGTAAAGGTTACAATGACAGCAATGTTTATTTCACATGTTTGACCTTTTGACCTGACCTTTGAACATAAGAAGAAACCTTGCGCAACCAGTTTGGTGTTTCTGAAGAGGTTGCGGGAGCTTGCGCAACCAGTTTGGTACTTCTGAGAAGGTTGCGCAACCATCTGCAACCAGTTTGGTTCTTCTGAGCTGGTTGCAGGAGGTTGCGCAACCAGTTTGGTAATTCTGAGAAGGTTGCGCAACCATCCGCAACCAGTTTGGTTCTTCTGAACTGGTTGCAGGAGCTTGCGCAACCAGTTTGGGAATTCTGAGAAGGTTGCGCAACCTTGCAGCAACCATCCGCAACCTTGCGCAACCAGTTTGGTTCTTCTGAACTGGTTGCAGCAACCTTGCACAACCAGTTTGGTTTTTGTGAGAAGGTTGCGCAACCTTGCAGCAATCATCCACAACCTTGCGACAAACGTCTGCAACCTTGCGACAACCTTGCGCAACCTGGTACCACCTTGCTGCAACCAAATTTTGGTGATTGCATTTTCGTAAGGGATCATTACATGGTCAATTGGGGTCATTGAATGATCACCTTGGGTTATTAAGCGACCATCCGGGTCATTAAATGATTGCATGGTGTCATTAACCTATCCCCTAGGGTCATTAATTGATCACCCGGGGTAATCACTCAGGATCACTTGGAGTCATTAAACAATCCCTTTTTGTCAATGGTCACTTAGGTTTACTACAATATCACTTGGATCGAGTCAATACATGGTCATAGGTGTGTGTTACCTGATGGCTCGGGTCATTAAATGGTGAGTTGGGGTCATTAAATGATCACCCAGGGTTATTCAATGATTAACTTTTTCGGCGACCATCTTGGCCATTTTAAAATATTAAAAATATTACATTTTATCATAGAAATATAATGAATGCTGTTTCAATAGTTTTTGCGGTATATGTATTAGGCCTACATACTATTTTCAAAATGCGAAACACCTGTTTTAGGTCACTTAACATCAGTTCTAACCATCTGGCGGCCATTTTAGAATGCGATAAATATTCAAAACTTTCACAGAGGTGAGTCGTTTATCTAAAAGCATTAGTTTAGCAATTTAGAATATGGTATATATGACGCAATATACGCTATTATAAGCTATTTTTACAATTCGGGCGGCCATTTTGGCGGCCATCTTAATTTAATATATGATAACAAAGCAAAAGTACTGGATATGAGTTACTAGTGATCTAATACATACATACCATTGTTAAAAAGTATACTTTTATCATACATTTTGTTTGATATTATGTCCTTTATGAAAATGACCCTTTTGGCGGCCTTTTTGGACGCCATTTTGAATATCCCTGATAGCATATCAAAAATAATTTTTGCATAACCCTGAATGGTGTCAGGACCATTAAAAGGAAGTTAAAAAATTTGGTTTGGGGAGTCTTGGGAGTGCACGGAAGACCCCAAGTAGATACTACGCCTCTAATTCACTATATGATTATATAAATATATATACCATTGTCAAATAACCCTTGAATGCCCCTTTAATGTTAAATTTCACCCGATTTGTCATAATAAAACTATCTATAAAGGTCATAGACCATGTCAAACTAGTTTGCTGATTTATTCAAGCATCGCGTGACAGATTAAGCAACTAGCGAATATAAGTAGCAAATAAAACGACAAAACTGAGAAAAGTGCCCTTTTGTTCTCCCTTGTGCCTTTATTTTCTTTATATTTTAGCAGCTTTAAATATGGACTATTCTTTAAAAAAGCAACGAATCAGGTCAAATTAATTACTGGTGGATAGTACATTGTTCAAAGATATGAATTACACCAAAAAACACAAAAATTAGATTTTTGCCCAAAAACGGTCTTTTTATGCTGAAAATGGCCTAAAAATCGATTTCTATTTTTGACACCCCCCTTCATTGGAAACCTTACTATTTAAGCACTTAATTTAGCCTAGATGTAGAGCTGTAACAAAAAATGCCGTGATGCA
The DNA here is from genome assembly GCA_035610835.1 of Ophiura sarsii. Taxonomy (NCBI): domain Eukaryota; kingdom Metazoa; phylum Echinodermata; class Ophiuroidea; order Amphilepidida; family Ophiuridae; genus Ophiura; species Ophiura sarsii. Next base: position 58,697,603 of record CM069450.1, read on the forward strand.
TTTTTTTAAAGCACATTTATTGCCTTTGGATGGTCCACTGTATCCCCAATCACATCCTTGAAAGGAGGACAATCTGTTATGGACCCATCAATGTCTATGTACTGCCCTCTATCATTCATAGTGACCCACCAATTTGGTGATTGAGGCTAGAGAAGGATAGCCTGTCTCGTTGGCCATCTTCTCCAATTTGACCACTAATCCTTAAATCCTTGAGTTGTCTCTCAGGAGCCGCTACTTGTTCCTCCTTTCCCAACTTACTTCCGAACATTGCCATCTGCTCCTTGAATTTTGTCTCCATCTCCATAAGTTGTAGTTGATGGGCCTTCGCTAGTTCTTCCATCTTCTCCTTTGCTTGATGTATCTCGCTGCTTGTATTCTTTATCTCGCTTGTATTCTTATCCGCCGCGGGGACCAAGACAACAAGCCTTTCACTGTGAAAGATATAATAATTCATATGTGCATCAAGAAGGTAAATTATATGATAAACCTGATAAATAAGTTGCTTAAACATGTTAAATCATGTAGAGAAGTTACTTTAGAATACTAATTGGTATTTAATTAGATTTGGAATGATTGTTAAGGTGGAAATACTGACAAGTTTAATGAGTTCTCGAGAGGCACAATGATTTGTTTATTTTCGCTAGCATTGTATTTTCATCACCAACAATTATTCTAAGTTTAAGTATAGATGGTGTGACCGGTGACGTAGTGCCCGGCGGTTTGCGTGCGCACCTACAGGGAACGGTGCTTTAATTCACACTTGATTGATCATTACTTACCATGCTTACGGTGTAATAGTGCAGCAGTTATGGTATGCATTCCTAAGCACAATGAGACGACCAGGCACTAAATCTGGTTGCCCGGCGGTTTGCGTGCGCACCATAAGGGCATGTGCTTTTAAAATTGGCGCTCAGTGATGTGTGTTTTGCTTTCATATAGTATGATGTATGCAGTAGTCATGGACTAGTACCCCTAACATGTCTTTAGACCAGGCGCTAATCAATATGTAAACACTACTGATGTAAACAACGGTCACCTCATCTATAAAGACCTAATTTTAAGGTCTACATAGTATTAACAAATATTTAGAAGCTATGAACCAAAGTTTCCAAATACAACCCATATACTCAAACACAGTTCGGGTTTCATCACACCAACCATCTACATGATACCCGCCTATCTTTACCTCCCCACCATTACATGCGTGTTGAATTCTGCAATTGTGTATGACGCTTTCATAATGAAGCCACTGTATGCCCTTTACGGAAAAGGCCTTTTCTGGCTGATATCCTTGTGGGGGAATAAGAGGAATCGTGTCAGGTTTTAAGAACAAGGCTCTGTATACAAGATTGCATGTGGAGGCTAGAGTCACACTATGTTTAAACGGATCAATCCCCTTATAATTTTCCATACTTGTAATATGCATGAACAATTCCCTGAAGTTGATACAAGACTGTTCTAGAATATGGACATCAAGTTTACAATATCTCAAAATGTCGGCATCAAAGTCAAATACCACACCCTTTTTTACCTCCCCGTCATACCATTTCAATAATTCAGCACGTGCCTTGGGCATTATTCTATCAACGCCATAATAGCAGGCTTCTGGCATGGGACCCTTGTAACCTGTATTTTCTGGAATATTAAAATAATGGGGGAAATTACCTTTGGGTGTATCAAGATCGAAGGCTGAAGATAACTTAGATAATGCCATAGGAAGGGAACATAAGGAGTCTGTAAATCTGATAGCGCTATAGAACTCAGTTTGACGTAGAGCAATTTCCCGCCCCTTGTTGGATGTACGTCCATTTTTGAGTATATGTTGCATTATGAAAAACAAATCATAACTTATGTTATCAGAATTATGTGCTATGACCGTTCTCGTAAGATTTGGTATACACGTCTCCTTTCCTTTTTTGTCCTTCTTAAATTGGTTTGCCTGTTTCTGGAATAACTATTGACAAAACAAGGATGCCGTGTCCACTCCTTTGAAATGTAATTCCCTATCTTTTTGAGGTGCGTTACAAGGCCTACAACTATCTATTTGTTTCTGTCTATCTGGGTCATTTTGAGATATATCTAAACAAGTTGTACATGTCCATCGTGCAACCACCAAGTTAGGCACATGTATACCAGTATCCTGTTGACACTCAAAATCATAGAAAATGTATTTCTCAGGAATTGAGGTCTCAGGATCACCGTCAGGCAAATCGGCAGGTTTCATGAAACATTGATGACTCTCTACCACCCAATGATTACATGTTGTGCAGAAATAGTCAGTGCAACAGTGTACTTTCTGATCGCTAGGTAAATGGTTCTGATCTACGAATTTGCCACAATCTTCACATGTTTTTACAGGTTTCTTCTTCTTTATGCTTTTACAGTCGGTACACTTTTGCCACAATGACTTATCCTCATTATAATCTAATGCCCTCCCGTCACATGTAAAGGTTCTACATTGGCTACAATACCCCTCACACTCATGATCCTTTCGTTTATCATCATACCCTTTCAAACATTGGTAACAAAAATAGCTAGTAGCTATAAAAGACGACGGGCTAGTTATCACGTTAAAATGATCGTCATAATGGTATAGAAAGAGAGGTTCATATTCGTCACATTTATCAACTGTAGCCCCATTGAAAATGATAGAATTAGCATATCGCATACTATAAACGTGAATCCGGATCTTACAAGGGTAATCCTGGTACAATACGTCTTGAAATTTTGGCATATCATCAATTGTGATCTTTCGCTCTGGAACTCCCACCCTCAGGTGTAGGTCTTTGGCAAGATCGTCCAAAATAGTGTTTTCGTTCATGATAGATTTAATGTTTGAGGATGGTTAAGAGGACCCTTATCACAATATATCCCTTTAATGATGTCCTTTGCAAAACATAGGGGTCGTTTTTATTCAAAACCCTAATGATACATGTTTTAGCCTTGTAAAACTCGTCATAATTGTCAAGAATTTCGTCTGCAAGACCACCCTTTCCACCTAGAGGATTATGTACGTGGCGAACTACAATTGTTACACCAGCATGCAAGTAAAAGTTTTGATTGCTTTGCAATACCTTCTCTATTAGTTCCAGTATTGCTTCCACATTCAAATCCTGCACAAGAGCCCACGGAAGACCAATAGGATCTCTAAGTTCTGGAGATAAGATCACCATACGAACAAAGTCACGGGGTTCCATTTGTGCCTTAACACCTCTTAAAAATTCTTTCAGCATTTGTGGTGGGATCATGGTGTGTGGATAAATAACTGGAGTTGCCAAGATTCTCCGAAAACCAGCTCCAAATGTCAGCCGCAAATGTCCGGTAGCCATCGCGGCAAAGATGAAGCCCATCAAATGACAAATCATTGAAGTCCACATCAGATCTAACAAGATAAATAACTTGAGTTGCCAAGCCCAGGATTCTCCGAAAACCAGCTCCAAATGTCAGCCGCAAATGTCCGGTAGCCATCGCGGCAAAGATGAAGCCCATCAAATGACAAATCATTGAAGTCCACATCAGATCTAACAAGATAAATAACTGGAGTTGCCAAGCCCAGGATTCTCCGAAAACCAGCTCCAAATGTCAGCCGCAAATGTCCGGTAGCCATCGCGGCAAAGATGAAGCCCATCAAATGACAAATCATTGAAGTCCACATCAGATCTAACAAGATAAATAACTGGAGTTGCCAAGCCCAGGATTCTCCGAAAACCAGCTCCAAATGTCAGCCGCAAATGTCCGGTAGCCATCGCGGCAAATTAAAGATGAAGCCCATCAAATGACAAATCATTGAAGTCCACATCAGATCTAACAAGATAAATAACTGGAGTTGCCAAGCCCAGGATTCTCCGAAAACCAGCTCCAAATGTCAGCCGCAAATGTCCGGTAGCCATCGCGGCAAAGATGAAGCCCATCAAATGACAAATCATTGAAGTCCACATCAGATCTAACAAGATTAATTCTATGCTGATGGCAAAGTTCAGCCAGCTTGACGTTGTAAGCAGTTCTGATACGGCGATGGCAGAGTTTGGAAATATAGATTGTAAAAGTTGAAGTAAAACTCTATACTCCCGTAAAAATCGTGTCAAAAGACTGCACCTCGCAAGGCTGTTGGTCCCAACATGAATCAGCACAATTGAAGGATGTTGATTAATTTCAAAAGTTCTGATGAAGTTCTGCGTCTTTGTTTTTTTTTGTAAATCTCGTCCTCCTCTTCCTTGTCTTTGCCTTCTCTCGGTGTTTGGTGTACGCAGATGGTTGAACGAGCAAGGACGAAATGGATTGCCTTGGTTGATGGTGCTTTGGTGTAATGGGGGATGAAAGCAAAATTGGGGCTAGGTATGACTGGCATGGCGTCATTTAAAGATTGGAGACCGTGCCACCCAATTTGCTTATAACCATCACTGCCAAAAATCGGGAAGACCTGCCTCTTTCGGTTCCACTTCTGATGGAACTGGCTGACTGATGGTGCTCGTGAAGTGGGGGAGCCTTACATGTTGGTGCTGAGGAAGTAGGGGGAGTTTTTTTTTCCGCCGAGGCCGTCGACGGAGTGGTGGGATCATGGAGTGTGGATAATATCTGGAGTTGCCAAGCCCAGGATTCTTCGAAAACCAGCTCCAATGTCAGCCGCAAATGTCCGGTAGCTATCGCGGCAAAGATAAAGCTCATCAAATGACAAATCATTGAAGTCCACATCAGATCTAATAAGATTAATTCTATGCTGATGGCAAACTTCAGCCAGCTTGCCGTTGTAAGCAGTTCTGATACGGCGATGGCAGAGTTTGGAAATATAGATTGTAAAAGTTGAAGTAAAACTCTATACTCCCGTAAAAATTGTGTCAAAAGACTGCACCTCGCAAGGCTGTTGGTCCCAACATGAATCAGCACAATTGAAGGATGTTGATTAATTTCAAAAGTTCTGATGAAGTTCGACAATGACAATATTGTGGCACCAGGCTTCGTAAAACATTTCACTGCAATTTGATGATGGAGCAAATCTCTCTCCAGGTGTTTTGTGAGAGAATCACCAAATATATTAAGGCTGATGGCAGTGGCCCCTCCAGGTTCAGGGGTAGATCTGCAAGTATGAAAAAAGTAAAGAAAATAGTGCATGAATAAAAGTTTATAAAAGTTTATTTATCCCTTTATGATTTATCTTTATTCTTATTTTGTGTAGCCTATACTGTATTATAATACACGCTACTTTGATCAAAACAATTATCGATCAAATCGTATACGATTCCTTTAGTGTCCCATGCGACTGGGGTGTATTGTGCGTGAGGGCACAGTTAAAGCGGAAAATGTGACATTCTTGTAAACACAATAGTAATTGACCAATCGCGGCCTTTACATTTAGACCCCACGCTGCAAACCAAAACCGGTCTCTAAATGTACTATTAAATACTTGTTTTTCTTAAATCGTACATAAAAACGTCAAATTTATCATTAAACTAGTCATATTTGGTAGCAAAATGTAGATAACGGAGATTCCACTTACCTCGCCATCTTGGGCAACCTTTGACCACATGTATTGAAGAATCCGGATTCAAAACTGAAATCCAATCACTGCCAAATTTTTCCGATAAAAGCCGACTCGTAATGTAACACACTTCCGGTTCGCTGGCGAAAACAATTCCGAGGTCAAACACGCTAATTCAGTGACCTCGTGACTGACTGATAATGCAATTATTATTACTTGTCTCTGTAAATAATTAAAATAATTTACCATTCGTTATCATCAGAAGACTCATCAAGATGGATTTCTCCATATTTAGTCTCACTATTCTTCAAACTCCTCTGAAAAGTCACAATCCTTGACATGTATAGTATCTCCACCTGGCAGTACTCTCCAACAATTTCTTCGACGATGTCAAACACCTCTCTTGCTTGAACTTTGTGAACAAAGGGATGAGTATTCCAAAACTCTTCAAATGGCAGAACACTTTCAGTGCCCTTGATGATCCGCGAAATGAATGTAACAGGAAATCCTGTTGCCAGATCAGGACCTGACAGTAGGCCCGCACGCACATGGTAATTCAGATATCAAAGTTTCTCTGTAACTTAACAGACGTGTGTGAAGCTTGGCCTTGCCTGAATCGACCTGTTCGACCTGTTTCCTGAAGGTAGTTGTCTGTTCCTTGAGAAGAGCCATATTGAATAATGGTTTCAAAGCCTTTGGCATCAGTCCCCATACCAAAGGCTATTGTGGTAAACAGAACACACAATGCCATCTTCTTGTGTAAATGATTATCCGATATGTTGTTTCATAACATCAGAGGTCTGACTGTGATACATGGCAGAGAGCCTCTTCTCTGGATCTGTGCCATTATCTCGATCATTCATCCCGCTTTCGAAGAAGCTGTATAACTCTGGACAGTCAGTCAGCCTTTGACAATACACAATAACTCTAGGTGAGTTTTGCCTCTCCTGTTGCAGCTTGGTAAGGAGCCAGTTAAAGAGCTATGAAACTGCCTCTTTCAAATCCTCTATTGCGAATCATAAAACAATGTTTTCCATCCCATGATCTGCCCGCACTCTTGATGGCAGACCAAATTCCCTCACACCATGAAACACCTGGTTGCTCCATTATTGACTGTAAAAAAAATGGGACGAGGACACTTTTCATTATTCATTATTGTTAGAAAAATTAATATGTTGGTGTTTTTTATTTTCCGCGCTTGCTGATTTTAGCGCGAAAAGCGTGAAAATATATGTGGCACGAAAATGTCCACTTATACAGTATATAGTGACGGGTACTACAATTTCATTATTTACCTTATGCCATGCGATACCCCTATTGCCAAGAAACTTCTAGTGAAAATCATCACAGAAGGATGAGAGGAGTAAGTTAAGATATTTATGATAAGGTTCCTTCCAGTTTTTCAGAAACATCAAAATCTTTCAAAATAATGAAAGTTTTAGCCAAAAAGCAGAATGGACGTGTCGTGGGCGGTCAATAGAAAATTAATAATTCAATATTGGCTTAAATATAATCATTATAAGAATAATTTCTTGCATCAGGGGCCATCTATTTACCTTGTATAACACAATTCTACAAGTCAAACAATTGTGACACTCCCATTGGGTATCACTTCTGCAATTTGCAGTCTCTAATCTCATGATCCCTGAGAGCATTAGTTACTTTGATTATTTTAGCCTTTGCAATTGTCCCAATTTCTTGATCCCATTGATGGATTGTTCGGTTGTTGTTGCACTGTCACTTTGACGTCTTTGATATCAATATTTCTCTGATGAATCAGGTCATGTAATTGTTCACTACTCTAACTGAAGTAACTTTCACCTTGTCTCCAATTTTTACAGGTGAAGACGCCTTCTTGCTCCAAAGAGCAACTTGTACTGTAGTCAGTGGCGTAGCCAGGTTTTTCTCAGTGGGGGGGCAAAGGGGGGGCCGGGAGTTTTGGTGGGGGGGCAACAACCAAATTGAGGATTGAATTTCCTTGTGTTGTGAAGACTTGCACAATTAAGTGTACCTCTGAATTTGTCTCTTTATTATGCTTGGAAAGTGCGTCCTTGGCGTTAAGGTTTGATCTATTCACACAAATCAACAAACAAGCAAGTGTATATACTCCGTTCATCTACCTCTGTGCAGTGAGGTCAGAGCGTATTTGGGTGATCGACGCAGCATTTACACACGAGTGTCAGAATTCGTTTTTGAATGCGTGGATGCTTACGCCAGCATGTTCGAATCACGTGCGCGACAATAAGGTGCGTTTACTAGAATACACTCTGACGTCACTGCCCAGAGGGAGATGAACAGAGTATTATAGGTCAAATATATCAAGCAATAAAGTCTTGTGTTAGATATATTATAGTTCAATGTGATGTACTTAAACATGAGATAAGACAAAGATACAACAGTATGTGATCATGGTGATGTCAGCAACAAAGTTATATGATTTTGCTTAGCAGCCGATCTGATTACAACAGAATGATTTTTCTATTGTCATGCTTATTTGCAAATATGTCTACAAATTCATCGAAGTCTAAGTTGTTTGAACGCGCTCTCTCAATGTGAAGAATACCAAGATTACTCAGTCGCTTATCTGTCATGGAGTTACGCAGATATGTTTTTACCAGATTCAGCGTTGAGAAACTTCTCTCACAGGAGGCGCTAGATACAGGAATGGTCACTGCAATTTTACAAAGTCGATACAATTCATGGAAAGCCTCTTTGTATTGTTCCAGCATAGAGCTCAATTCTAAGAGTGTTGCTGGGTTAGGTAGATCTTGTTCGATCTTGCGCTCTATTAGTCTTTTTGCCTGATGAAGCTCGTGTTCTAGGTCATCAATGTTTGCTTCGAACTTCTCAGCAAACGGCTTGACTTTGGCGAGTTGTAAGAAATGGTCACTTTCTGGACCTAAAGCCTGAATTCCTCGCATTATGTCTATATTTGCCTGTGAAAATCTCCTGTCGAGCTCACCGATAACTGTATCTAGAATTGGGTAGAAAATGTCTACTCTAAAGGCATCTTTTGTGTGCCCACTTCGACTCTCTATTCTTGGAGATGTGAGCACCGAATCTTGAAGTCGTGCAGGCACTGCTGATGTACGTTTCCTTCTTCTTGATATCTGCTCACCATCTGTGGGTACGTGTATATTGCTGTGATTAGCCAGATCTGTGGTTTGTTGCCAAATATTGTCAAATCCGACCTGCTCATTACGAAGGGCCTGCATTCTGTCCTTGACAACTTCAACAACGTCAACGGCTTTGGCAAGATCGAGGATGGGGGATTGAAGGACATCAGAGGCCGATTTTGACTCTATCAGAATTATGTAAAATGATGAGAGCATTGCCAGAAAGCGGAAGTCCAATTGTGCTTTCAAACCGCGAGCATCAATGGCTCTATCTGCATTAGTCTCATCAATAATATCGTCAAGGACCTTTATAAGAGCTGGAAGGCGGTTAATAATCGTGCGACATGCAAAAAAACGACAAGCCCACCGTGTGTCACTCAGCCGTTGAAGTTCCATCTGTTTCTGATCAGGATACAGTTCTAGTTGAACAGCCTTCCACTTGTTGTGAACGTAAGATCCTGAGAGGAAGACGTATAAGCGTTCCAACAAAGCAAAGAAATCGGCAGCTTCTGGAACTGCTTTTGCCGTGTCCACCAGAACCAAATTCAGTCTATGTGCGTAGCAGTGAATGTATATCGCATGTTTACAAACTGCGTTGATTCTGGTCGCCACACCTGATCTTATACCGCTCATTACTGCCGCGCCGTCATAACCTTGTCCTACTAAATTGGTCTTGTAATCAAGACCATAGGCATCTAGACATGATAATATTGTCTTTGTCAGGCCTTCTGCATGCAGTTGTTCTGCCGCTTCAAACTGTAGAAAGCTCTCGTACACAGTGCCATTGTAAAAGTATCTCAAAACAAATGATATTTGTTCAGTTTTTGAAACATCTTTTGTTTCATCAACAATCAAAGAAAACTCACCGCTGCTTTTCACTTCTTCTATAATCTGCTTTCTTATCATTTCAGCGAGTACTTCAAGGACTTCATTTTGAATTTGAGCGCTTGTATACTTTGCATTTTTCGGCAAATTTGCGCATTTCTTGGCGATAATTGGATCATGGTTGCTTATAATTTTCAGAATTTCAAGAAAGTTACCCCTGTTTGTGTTCTCATCGTTTTCTCTATGTCCTCTTTGGGCAATGTCTTGTTTGGCAGTCAACAAAAGAATTTCGGCAACAGTTTTAATGAAGTGCCTATTCTCTTCCACAGCTTTTTGGTGTGCTTCACTAACCATCTGTTGAACACTTGTATCTGCCGCTTCCATTCGTTTGTGTTCTGTCCAAGCCACCAGAGCATACACATGATGGTCAGACTTTGCATGAGCAACTAAGCCTTTGTTTGTTGCCTTGGCATTTTTCCAGTTGGAAAAACCAACCGTTGTGAAACAAGGGTCATGATTTTTCAAAGAATGGTGAGGTGCGAAATGTCGACAGGGAAAACAAAATGCTGCATCCATGGACTGTGAATACTCTAACCAGGAGTAGGTTTTAAACCATTCACGGTTAAACGATCGATTGAATCCTGCTTGCATCTTCTTGGGATAGCGAACGAGGATGGGCTGTGTTGGTTCATCGATCGATAACTGTGAAATATCTGTGTTAAAGAAACAAATAAAAAGATAAATAAATACTCTATAGAGGTTACTTTAATACCTATGTTAAAATAACTGTCTTGGTGCGACCTGTATAGTGTATACTGCAACTGGAAAGTGAAGGCAGGGTTCTTATAAATACGCAATGTCTATATAGACTGATAGTGTTTAAAACTTTGACCAAAATGTTATAATAGCCTCTAAAGTGTGACAAAGTGAAGTAAAAAATGTGTTTAGAAAAGTGTTTAATTTCCAATTTTTGCAGCATACTGAATCTGCCAGTGTAACGTGGAATGAAGGTCTACAGTAACTTAATCACCCATGTTCTTTCTCGTACAGCTCGTAATTTTCCAAAGAAAACAACAACTTTCTCGAAAACTCACAACCAGTTTGGGGAAAAAATGCTACTTCCATCATAAACATTGATTGATGGTAGTTAAATATGTTAACATTACAAATAAGAATCGTCTGAAAATCTCACCTCTTGGTTCTTTGATAGCCGTAGGTGTTGTACGCCTATTGGTGCTACTGCAGCCAGGTTGTTCATTTATGGCGTCTTCTGTTTCTAATAAATCCGGAGACACGTCTTGGTCGGAATTAAGTGCATGTTCTGGAATTTCATCATCGCTCATGGTCTCTATTTCGCTAGTACTTGGTTGGGAATCCATTGGTTCAAAATCATCACCTTTCCTGAGCTTTTTCGCTCCATTTTTCACCAAGAAACGATCCATTTTACTTTTAGAACGTTCGGTACGGCGTGAAACACAGAATCGCTTTACTTCGCCTCAGTCGTTTAATTCTCCCTACCTCGCCCACTACTCGAGTCACACCTTAAAAGTTTGATATCGCCACAACAGGTGTTCTGAGTGGATTGTGGCTCGCGCCTGGCACGCGACTCGAGTATGGAACGCCATCTGTGTCAAAATAGAGTGAGTCCTCAGGGAAGTGTGCAGTGGCGATTGATGACTCTTTTAACATGTTTAATGAGGGATATTCTCGGGTTTTTGGATGATCCATTTCAACAAGGGTGCAGCTCACACGAGGGGGTTGCTACATATTTTGAATGCCAATAGGTTAGTCCCAAATTATTTCAACTGACATTTCCCACAGGGGGGGCAACAGGGGGGGCAGAGAACCCCACAGGGGGGGCAGCTGCCCCCCCTTGCCCCCCCTTGGCTACGCCACTGACTGTAGTATTCTCCTTTTGTAAACTGATATTTCTTACGAGTCCAGTGCTTCTTTGCTGAGGAGGTTCATCCTGATGATAAAGCATGATATTGATAGGCAATTAATGTAGATGAATGACTTTGGACTAGCAGGAATTCTGAACTATATTTGATTGTGCGTCACAAGATTTTCGAAAAATACAATTTAAAAAAAAATCAAAACTCATATATAAAATGATTATGTGACTTTAAATTTTTGTCCCGCCACATATTATCTCCAACCCCCAAAGTGATTTAAATTGCCCCTTAGGGTTAGATGGTTCAGACCTCAAAATAGCATCCATCTTCCGACCCATTGACATTTGTAATTTAGCCTCAATCAACTGGTCTTGGCTTTGGATAGGCTGTGTGTCTCCCATCACCTTGAACCCAGCTGTGTGTTGAACATCATCATGTACCTCTACCTCGAGCATCATCACTGTATCATCCCCCATACCCTCACTACTCTTGCTCCACTCACCAGTGGAATCGGTTTGTACCAGTAACACTTTCCTCATCAGATGTATGCAAGATAGGGATTAATTCCAATTTCCACATGAGTAAATATTTAACAGTATTACAGACAATGTTTCTGTACAGAATATGGAAAAGGGTGGTCTTGGCAGTGGTCGCTGCAAAATGTTCGCATTTGGTTGATTAATTTTCAAGACATTTTACCTTTACCTCCGTTACATCCCTGGATATTAACAGAACTAATCTGATTTTATAAGGTGATTCATTGTATTACTTGGCATGCAAGGATTTTCTAATATATTCAGAAGACTCTTCTCCATCGGACTCGGATAATATTGAGAACAAGTTGTCATCAGTTGGTATCGAATCATCACGAAACGATGTCATCAGATTCATATTCTCGCAAATACTACAAAACCACACTGTTCTATTGGTGGGACTACAATTCATGAGCTCTTCATATTCATCTGGTGACATGTTGTCACACTTGATGTGCCATCACCCTTTCTGTGATGGTCAATTTCATGTAATAGCTAGCGGGTTGGAAAGCATGAAATCGTATGTGAAAAATGTCAACTTTGAGAACGTTATTATTTTGAATATTGTGTTATTTCTCGTGCAATATAACCGACACAAGTAATATTATCTCCAACCCCCAGTATGATTTGAACGGCATTAGGATCTTGGGGGTTAAATGGTTCAGACTTCCATATAGCATCCATCTTCCGACCCTTTGACATTTGTGATTTAGCCTCAAGCAGCTGGTCTTGGTTTAGGATATGCTGTGTGACTCCCATCACCTTGAACCCATCTGTGTGTTGAACATCATCATGTACCTCTACCTCGAGCATCATCACTGTATCATCCCCCATACCCTCACTACTCCTGCTCCACTCACCAGTGGAATCGGTTTGTACCAGTAACACTTTGTGATTCCTCATCATCAGATGCATGCAAGATAGGGATTAATGGACAATTTCAAAGGCAAGTTAACAGTAGACCAACTGAAGAACATTCTAAATACTCCAGATGATGGATAGTAAATATGTACATGTAGAACCAGTAGATTTGTCTAATTTAATTAGAAACACATTCGCAGAGGGTTTTGTTCAGAGTATAGAGAGTAATGAACAATTTCAAAGGCTGCAAAAGATTAAAATAACTGGAAAACAGTATTAGTTTATTGTTTACACAAAACATGCATCTGGGGCAAATTTGGTATATCCGGACACCATGATCTTGACATTATCGTGTCTGCCTGTGAGTGTACGCTATAAGAAATACCACATAACGTACTTGTTTTTGTTCTGGCCTGAACAATTGTCACAATGCAAGGATACAGTACGTTCTTGTAGGCCGTAGGTGGAGAAGAAGTGGTGTAGGTAAGATATTACTGCATTGCTCCCTTTACCGCTACACATGCCCTCGTCAATTAAATAGTTCATTTGTTGCCTCACAGCCTCACAGTTTATACCAAAAATTCCACATTTCCTTGGCACAAAGAAGTAGATAGGACCTGGCTGTTGGGGATTTGCAGGGAAGTGTACTTGAAAATACCAGCAAAAAATCTTTGCCATTCATACATGGGCACTAGGACAGTCTGGTCTTCTGTGCTGACTAGTTGTACATGGTTGGGTTCCGCACTTTTTTCAAATGCTCGCTGCACATCACCAAGGGAGTTTATCTCATGTCTGCGATAGTTGATCTTTGCACAGCCAAAACATGCATCTGGGGCAAATTTGGTATGTCCGGACACCATGAAGTTGATCTTGACATTATCGTGTCTGCCTGTGAGTGTACGCCATAAGAAATACCACATAACGTACTTGTTTTTATTCTGGCCTGAACAATTGTCACAATGCAAGGATACAGTACGTTCTTGTAGGCCGTAGGTGGAGAAGAAGTGGTGCAGGTAAGATATTACTGCATCGCTCCCTTTACCGCTACACATGCCCTCGTCAATTACATAGTTCATTTGTTGCCTCACAGTTTATACCAAAAATTCCCCATTTCCTTGGCACCAGGAAGTAGATATAGGGCCTGGCTGTTGGGGATTTGCAGGGAAGTGTACTTGCTGAGCATAGTCAAAACTGTAGTGCATACACTCAACCTGTGCATACACTCAACCTGTCCTCTAGGTCCATCAACCAATGTGACTGGCTCAGGTAGCGCATTGATTGCTTGCCCGGTATCGGCTACTACCTGCCTGTAGAGCTGCCTCTCCTCATCCACATGCTCAAGGTGATTTAATTGTTCCTGGCACTTGGCCGTCTCTGTTGTCTCGTCCATGTTTGTGCAACGGAATAACATGGTTGTATTCCTCTGGTAAGTCCAGCACAAATCCGTTGATGGCTTGCAGCGGATGATGTTTGTGCACAGGAGCAGCCAAATGGTTTTAATGCTTGTGTAGCCAACCACACGGTGATCTGTTGGAGAATTGGAAAAGATGTATTATAGATACATAGAATGCTGATTGCACTGTACAGATTTGATAATGCATTTAAAACTCACCTCCTTCCGTGTTACATGCCGATTTTAGCATATAAATAGAGCTTTAAAATGACACAGCATGTCACACGGATCAGCAGCACCCTGATTGCGATTCGAGCTTGAAACATATTATAAACATTTACAAATCCTATAATAAAGTTATACAGTAAACGCCAACATTTTTCCCGCTTTAACATTTTCAAAGCCAAGAATTTGAAATTCTATTTCAACCTTGTTGCAACAACAGAAATAAACCTGTTGTACAGGCAAACTGACCTCTCAGGTCGGATCGGTCAGGCTTTTTTTTCTGATTATTTAATTTCCAAGTGAAAATGACAAACACGTTGGTATTCACTTCAAGAACAATGGGGTTATAATCCCACCATACCAACAGTGTCAGGTCTCACGGAGGGAGTTTTGACACTGTTCCACTGTGAATCCCCAAGTAACACATAATTGACTCGGCTGTTTTACCTATGGTCTCTGCACAGAGCTTGTCATCTTGGTGGTTGATGTTGGCAACAGCTTTACATTACCCTTCTTGATGTTATATCCTGGCACCCGTCATGGCAAGGCCACGGCATTCCTCTTGGCATAATTGGATATGAATGTGTACACCCGACTGATGTCTTCATAGCTAAGAAGCCGCTTCCTGTCCATTCTGCCACCCGCTTTCTTTTTGCGTGGTCCAAGATTCCCATCAGCATACCATTGTCAATCTTCCGACCCATTGACTTTTGTAATTTAGCCTCAAGCAGCTGGTCTTGGTTTTGGATAGGCTGTGTGACTCCCATCACCTTGAACCCAGCTGTGTGTTGAACATCATCATGTACCTCTACCTCGAGCATCATCACTGTATCATCCCCCATA
The DNA here is from genome assembly GCA_035610835.1 of Ophiura sarsii. Taxonomy (NCBI): domain Eukaryota; kingdom Metazoa; phylum Echinodermata; class Ophiuroidea; order Amphilepidida; family Ophiuridae; genus Ophiura; species Ophiura sarsii. The sequence continues at coordinate 58,712,770 of CM069450.1, forward strand.
CCCTCACTACTCCTGCTCCACTCACCAGTGGAATCGGTTGTACCAGTAACATTTTCCTCATCAGATGTATGCAAGATAGGGATTAATTCCCATTTCCACATGAGTAAATATTTAACACTATTGCAGACAATGTTACAAGATTCTGTACAGAATATGGAAAAGGGTGGTCTTGGTAGTGGTCGCTGCAAAAGGTGATTCATTGTATTACTAGGCACGCAAGGATTTTCTGATTACTTCAGGGTGCCATCCCCTTTCTGCGATGGTCAATTTCATGTAATAGCCAGCAGGTTGGAAAGCACGAAATCGTATGTGAAAAATGTCCACTTTGAGAACGTTATTATTTTGAAGTGCTGGATGAATATATTGTGTTAATTCTCGTGCAATATAACCGACACAACTAATATTATCACCAACCCGCATTATGATTTAAATGGCATTGGATTCTTGGGGGTTGGATGATTCAGACTTCCAGATAGCATCCATCTTTGACCCATTGACATTTGTAATTTAGCCTCAAGCAGCTGGTCTTGGCTTTGGATAGGCTGTGTGACTCCCATCACCTTGAACCCAGCTGTGTGTTGAACATCATCATCTACCTCTTCCTCTAGCATCATCACTGTACCATGGATAATGTCATATCATGCCTACCTGTATTCCTTATAATCATGTTTGTAGAAGAATACATAATTGTTCACTTCATCTTCTTCATCTTCGTCAAGAATCTTCTTTCCTCTGTACTCCAAAAGAAAGGAACCCTTAGCACAGAATTTGGTTGCAAAAAGACCATAACCTGAAATAGTAAAAATAAGTTAACACAAATTTTAGGTTGTAAACATTTATGTTAAATTTGCGGTTCAGCATTTTTCAGAACTTTGTCACTGGCCTAATGCCACACAGCCAAGAAAAATAAATCCAGAATTTATCCAGAATTTTAACCTGAGAACTTTGTCACTGGTTTAATGCCACACAGCCAAGAAAAAGAAATCCATAATCTATCCAGAATTTGAACCTTGGAACTTTGTCACTTGCCTAATGCCACACAGCCAAGAAAAATAAATCAGTAATCTATTTAGAATTTGAACCTGGGAACTTTGTCACTGGCCTAATGCCGCACAGCCAAGAAAAATAAATCCATAATCTATCCAGAATTTGAACCTGGGAACTTTGTCACTGGCCTAATACCACACAGCCAAGAAAAAAACCATCCATAATCTATCCAGAATTTGAACCTGGGAACTTTGTCACTGGCCTAATGCCGCACAGCCAAATCTTCAAATGACCATGTAATAACCTGTGGTAAGGCCGAGGCGCACCATTTTTCAAGTTTAGAAATGTATGCCTTATTCACAACACACCTATCGTGCATTGTATTTTTTATCTTGGCTAAAAGGCCAAGAACTTCCTGCTTGTCCTTCTTAATCATGTGAAGTGTCAATAATTCGTTGAGGGTATACTCTGTGCTTATGTCATGAAGTGATAACCCCACAGTACCCTTCATCTGTGGAGGCAAGGAAGGTTACATAACCTTTTTGTTTTTTGCTTGTACCGTCAGTCTGTATTGTGAGTGGATTTTCTGAGGTAATCATTTTTGATCTGGCTGCTTCCATGTTGAGCATAGCTTGTTCTACAAACAAGTACCGTATTAACGTGGGTTTCAGTAAGCGCCCTACATTCATATTGCTACATCTCGTAATACCAATCTTATTCTTTCTGATACATTTCTACTTGACACACACACCTCTTGCAATTAATTCAAAACATGTCAACCTAATTGCATCTGTATACTTGCCCTTTTCATAATGATTGTATTTCCCTGTCATTCATAACTGACACTTAAGGTCCTCATTCTCACATTCTAACTCTTTAACTTGCTTTTTCAATTGTTTTGTAGCACACAAATTCTTGTTTGCATTGAACTTGAAATGTCTTCTAGAGTCACCTTTCCCTTTCTTACATGTTGTCCAAGCTCATCCCAGAGATGTTCGATTGGGGAGAGGTCTGGCGATGCACAGCTTGCCTGCAAGCTGGAGGTGGACATACCCGTTATGACTTCATTGTTTGTGTGGATATGAGTTTGTTTTGACTCTATGAAATGTTTTTAACTTTATGTTGCTGAAATTGTTTGCTGTGCCCTGTGATGCAAGACGTTGTCTGGGTCAGTGCAGATTTCTCTTGTGTCATTGAAGCAAACAATTGGTTATTGACTGCCATTTGAAGCAATACATTGCAGTAATATAGTATCCAAATTTGGTACATTTTCATGCACAGAATTTTATTTGGTGATCTGTTAAAATTGTATAAGTTTCTTTTTTGGCTCAGTGTATTACTGCGGCAACTTTACAGTGCAGCACAGCATTTACTGTCCAAAATGAGGATATTATCATACATATCATTTTAGGCTATAATTCAAATTCGGTTTACCCTATCATGTTGAACTTTTCACAAATGAACAAGGACACATCAATACACACTCAAATTAATTTATGTATATTTAATTAGCTAATTTGCATAAATTAGCATATCGTGAAGTCAAAAAACTTAAAAAACAGTCAAATGGAAGTTGCTCAATAATGCCTTTATGGATTTTGTTCATTCTTTCACAGTATATTTATATTATCATATGCAATACTTTTGTAAAAGTGTTTTAAAAATAATAATTGCTTTTTGAGATATGGATAAAATAAACATAAACAGTATACATCAAAAAAAAATAATAATAATAAAAAATTGGGTTTTCAAAAAATATTTTAAAATAGAAAAATCACAAGCTTAGAAGATGTGTAATCAGCCTGTAAGACCACATTTTGATAACTTTTTGATTTAAGCATGGCAAACTCTCAAAATTTTGGGGGAAATATTATCAATTTGTTGACATTTTTGGTCTATTCGTCAACAACAAAGCATTCCAATACACATTTAGGTAAAAATATACCCAATTTTTTTACATTTTTGGTCCATGGCTAACCCCCAAAACATTAAAATATAAATGTCATGTACACAGGATTGTTTTGTTAAATTAATATGCATACACAATGTAGCTTTAACAACATGAATACAAATTTAATACATATTTACAAAAATTGCCCACATTTTGTGCATCAAATTGCCCACATTTTGTGCATCAAATTATTTTGTGTGATGTACATGGCGAAGAGTATAATACCTTCTCTATATGAAGAGGTATTTTGCAAAAGGGCTATGGTGCATTTTTTCAAAAAATGAGTTTGATATAGAAATGTATAGGGAAAAATCATATGTTTCAAGGAAACAAAGTCATTTTTTTCAAAAAGACCTACATCTCATTGTAAACAGCCATTGAAATTGTTGTTTTGTTGCAAAAGGGCCTGTATCCAGAATTAAATCGGGATACAGGCCCTTTTGCAACAAAACAACAACTTCAATGGCTGTTTACAATGAGATGTAGGTATTTTTGAAAAAAATGACTTTATTTCCTTGAAACATATGATTGTGACCTATACATTTCAATATCAAACTTATTTATTTGAAATGATTAAAATAAATGATTTTTTGTGTGTGGTATTTTTTCTTTATGTACAAACAGATGGAGTTTTGTTGCAAAAGGGCCTACATCCAAATTTTCAAAAAATGTAAACATGATTTTAAAAAAATTAAAACTAGCACATTTAAAATTTATTTCAATTTCAATTAGTATGTAGTGTACCTCTTTCATAATCCATTCAGTTTTTCAATTGCTCAACTTGAATATTTAGAAACAGTTTTTTGACTTTTTCTCAATAAGAGCCAAAGTGGATGTAGGCCCTTTTGCAAAATACCTCTTCATATGCTCATGTATTCACGCACTCTCCGGAAAACATATCCTTATCAGGTCCACAGACACCGATTCAAGCGCTGGTGTATAATTCTTCTGGAGTCCAAGGATTGAATAGTTGCAGTGTCTGCGCGTATATAGCTTTGCATGTCCCCAGACTCTCTCAATGGGATTCAACTCGCAGTGATATTTTTTGAGAACAATGCCTTATGTCCACAAATCCTCAAGTGTGTGTTGTAATTTGGACTTCTCACCTTTGAAATCTTCATGATTTTCAAGGATCGCCTGCATGTACGCCTTTTTCATACGTTTGAGTTCTTCGTCAGGTACACCGCGCTCAAGCAACACTTGCTTCAAACCTTTCGGTTGTCCATCATCAGAACAAAGTTTCTGTACCTTGCCCTTCCAGTGTGTGTCTCTCATTTTGGGTTGTGCACCCCAGGATTTACATTCATTCTGTTGGCATTCAAAGCCGCAGGGCCATGGGCGGTGTGACCGCTGCTCTGGTTGAACACCCAAACAAATGTGTGTGGCTCTTTGGGATATTTGATATTCGCAATCTTCACGGCCTCATCAATTTGGGCCATAAATTTGGGACCGTCCCAATATCCATCTCGTTGCAGCCCCATATTCTAATTTTGAGCGGGCCGCAGTTTTCTCAATTTCGATCCCATTGTCTCTTGCTCTGGTTATTTCATCGTCAGTGAGACGCAAATATCCGTTGTGTTCATCGATGCAATCTGAGATCATCAGCCCTGATCCTTTACCTTTTGATTGGATATTTGGTGATGTTTGGTTGTCCACCCATAATTTTGTCTCATCATCATTCCCATTAAAGGCGGACTCATCGTAAAATAAAAACACAAGTTCTTTCTTGCCCTCCTGTATGCATTGCTCTCTGTATGTCTTCTCCTCTTTGCACTTTCTGTTTCATCACCTGCCTTTGGCGGTCTGTGTGTGTCTTTCAATTGTTTCACTTCATCAAGAAAATGCTTCCGATATTCAATCACATCCTCTCTGTCATGACCATCAACATAAATCCCCTTTTTCTTTTGTTTCACATTGAAGCCAAGTGCATGAAGCCACCTGCTGTATCTATGTCATATCCAATGTTGCGTGCATACTAGGGTGTCTTGTACATGTATTGGTTGGTTGTCTTGTCAAAGCCGGCCTCTTCCTTCACTGCATTAATCAATGTATCAAACTTATCTGGGTCCACACAATCCCTTATACAATGTACATGTTATGGAAGGATCTATCTTCTGTGCCTGTATTAATAATCTTCCCAAATCTCTCATTCTCTGAGAAATAGGCAGGGCACAGTGTTTCCCCCCCCCCCCCCCCCCCCCCCCCCCCCCCCCCCCCCCCCCCCCCCCGAAAAATGTAATCGGGAAGGCAAATGAAGGGAAGAAAGGGAGAAGAGGAGATGCAAAGGGAAAGGGAACGGACAGAAAGGAAGACAGGCAAATTATTTGGACAATTGCAGTTTTTCACGCTAGTATGAGGACGCAACGCCTCTAATCTCTAATTTTAATGAGGTTGGTTATATGAAAAATTTGGTCATGCATGTATACAATATCTTATCATTTATCTACTTGCACTTAAAATGTATTAGATTGTTCTTGATCTTAATGTATCGTCGCTGTTCTGACATACCGGCACATCACAACAGAATTAAGTAAAGTGATGTGCCGGTATGTCAGAACAGCGACGAAATGAACAGATTTTCTGATATTTAATTCAATTTGAGTGAGGTGTCTAATCCCTGTGATGAGATTACTATGTTGTAAACTAACATTCCAAAATGGGTGCAAGACTCAAAATAATAGTCAACAACAATTGCAATCTTATTATGTTATTTGTTCATGTATACTGTTTTATTGCACTTTGTCATTATTTACACATTTACAATATATTTTTCTATATACACACAGTACAATTATACATGGATAAAGACTTCACCAATGAAAATTGGAGTCTGAACGAGTTTGATCAATTGTATTCAGAAAAGAAACAAATCTTCATTTTGTAATTACCTAAAATATGGTCACATTTTCAGTAAATACAGTGGCTTACCTTTCAAATGCTTTAATTAGCTGAATTTAATATTTTCTAAATTAAATTACATCAACAGTAAAAACATAATAATTCCAAATGTTCTAGAAAAACTATTGTTTGCTTGTCTTTGCCCAACTGTTGTTTTTGGTAGTTTTTTGTTAGTCCCCTTTTGACACAATGCGCAAGTCCTTCAGACTCATCAGCTTTTGTGTGAAAGTATTGTTTGATGTACATTTTAAAAATGTGATTGACCAATGTATGGGTATACAATCATTACATAAAGACTGCTAAAAAAGAAAGTCCACGCTCTCAGCAGAGAAGGTATCACTTTGAATCTGATCTGATTATAATATTACAATTGATATCCACCATTGGATATTTTTGTTAGCTACATGTTGATACCTTGTGTGCTACCAATGATTGTAAATCTGGATCAAGCGAAATGAGTCACATGTTAGCAGTTTTCAATGTTGATTGTCCATCATTTAAACACAGTTGGGAATGTTACAGTATGGTTCAAAACCCCGCTAAAATTGATCTTCTAGTTTTTAAGTTACAAACAATTTACCAATAAAGTAAAACATGAGAATTTGGCACTTCTCTTTTCCTATAACTCAAAATCAATATTCCTGACATCCGACTCATCCGCTTGATTGTGTTACATAATCATGCGGTCTCAAATGTGACAAAGTAAAGGTTACAGCTTGTGCCTGCAGCCTGCTATAATACAATGTGCGTTATCGTAAACAATTGCGACAATTGGAAATTCATATTTGTTCATAACTTATTATCAATCAAGAATTTATTATCTTTAGTAGTAAATAAGGTATCAACAACATGTAGCTAACAAATTTCTTCAAACATCTGTCTATGTCAATTGTCTCATCATATTATGATTATCAGATTAAATGTCAGTATTTCTCCAATGAGTGTGAACTTTCTTGTTGGGCCTGTGTTTATTATACACCTAACACAAAAAGTCCCGCACCAAGTGCTTTGATGTTGGCTAATCCAAAATAAATGATCGGTACAAAAAATCTGAGATATATATCTGATAAGCAAATTTCCCCTCCGTAATTTGATACCTCATTCATAAAAAACGAGTAGATAGTTTTGAAGTTATGATTGTTTCAATGACCACAACTACCAAAGAAATATTGCACTAAAATTGGGTTCTATGGGATATCATTGCTTAGTGTGTGATTACGCAGTGAAAATGTGTGTGTACAGACTCCCTGTCGATGCATGTTACCCATTCATCCAGATACCTGACTGGTTCAGATAGCACACAGTATCCATTCGATTTTTATGAATGAGGTATCAAACTACGGAGAAGACATTTGCTCATTTAATGTATATACATGTATCCATCAGATTTTTGGTACCGATTATTGATTTTTGATTAGCCAACATCAAAACGCCTGGTCCAGGGTTTTTTGTGTTAGGTGTACTTCGTCCATTGTGATGCTTGAATGTGACATCAGAGCATTGTTTTGTATATAAAGAGCTGTAATTGGCCAATCAATTGGTTCAATGCTACTTATTACTTACTTTTGTGTATGATGCAGGTTATCCTGTTAATAGTTTAATACATATGATTTGTTCATTTAAAGGTAGATGTTCTGATTGCTGGTCAGATTTTCAACTTGATGTTTTCTATTTTATATGAAAGGTCATCCTTAAAATTGTAGCATTCCAAAGTTTGAGTTGCATAACTCCCAATGGTTCTTATTTTAGAAGCACAAAGTCATAAGAAATTTGCCCATTGAGTAGTACACAAACTGGCTGGTGGTTAACCACTTTTGACAGTAATTCACCACATTTTAGCCTATAATATCTAAATGGAACATTTCTGGCCCCTATGATTTTACATTAATAAATGAAAAAAATATGGGGATTCCTCTGATATCAAAATATCTTGATGATGATGTGAAGACAAAAATCCAAACCAAAAAAGTGATCAGAACATACACTTTCAATTTTGTATAGTTTGCTTATGTAATGATGTACTATCGTTTCATTTATATAAATAGATAAAAATGTTTCTGTACTTATGAATAAAGATTTGATATAAATAAATATTTTGCATAAATAAGTTATCAAATATCTGTTTTTGTATTGTTATTTGAGGTACCATACCCGGTTGAATGGGTCCATAAATGGGAATTTGCTGTTTGGACTTTAGGCAGGGTTTGAGTTCTGCTAATGAAAGACTCTTTCTGACGGAAGTACAAGTGTATCTCATGTAATAGATGACTGATTGATTTCAACTCAAATAGGGGGAAATAATTTCATATCGCAAACAGTTTCAATTATAATTGAAGATGTAATGAATTGGATTGCTTTATTTCGAAGTTTTCGACTCTCTCGTTTATGAACCTTTGGGAGAGGGGGGGGGCACACTGTATAGGTTTATGGAACGCAAATTCCTGCCAGCCAACCACTTGACAGCAAGATAGTGCAGGATTTTTAAGGGGGGACTCAAGGAAGTTTTTGATTTGATTTTTTTAGTTTTGCAAGTGCTGTAATTATTGAACTATTAATCAAATGCATATGAAAGTATACTTTTATATGCATTTGATTAATAGTTTAATAATTACAGCATTCACAAAATTCTAAAACAAAACAAAAACTCCTTGAGTCCCCTTTTAAGGGGGACTCAAGGAGTTTTTGTTAAAACACTTTCCAAGCTATATTACCATATTATACAAGACATGTTTTTCAGAAACCTTTCCCAACTTTCAAAGTCTATCTCAAGGATTACTGGACCAATAGGCCTACTGGAGCGAGGGACCTCCACGATGAATCGCGGCGAGGGACAGTACTTCCTCACTCACGTTTTTGATGATCTGTTATCATCTGGTAAAAAATCCCCAGATGATAAATCAACTGGCAACTCCAAGACTGCAAAAAGCGTCATGAGTCGTCAAGATCATCACAATCAAAAGTGTTGACAAAGGATACAGTCGTATCCGAAACATACACGTGAGTACCTTTTACTTTGGATCAGTAAAATGAACATTCCATATCAGATTATAATCAATGATCCTTATGAACCTTTTTGGTAATACTAGGCATGTATGTACTTATTATAATGCATTTCTCATGGTGATGAAATTCAATAATTTTGACATTTTTGAAACATTTTGTGAAATTGTGGAACTGTCGTCTGCAGACGACTGCCGCAGGGAAAGTGTTAGGGCCAATTGAACCCATTTTTAAACAATCGTGTTTGCGCATGTTAACTTTAAATTTCCATATTTCATTACAGAAATAAGCTACATCAAATCTCATTTTTGCAAAATAATCCTTCAACAAATATGAAACCAGTGTTCTTTTGGTAACAATATATATGACCCATCACATCGAAACAGACCATTTGTTGGAAACCATATTTGCAGAAAGAAAGATGAGAACAAGAAAGAAAATAAAAGGAATTTATCACCTCGAGCGTCATATATTATGTTTTTATGTTACAATTTCAATACGTTAGGTGTCATTTTAAAGCTTTGTAACATGAAATTAAAACTTTAACTTTCTTTTTGGAGACAACTGCTCTGTTTTGATGTGATCACTCAAATATGTAATTCCTTTAATTTGTTAATATCTTGCACAATATCTGATATATTTCCCTGTTTATAGTGAGACCAATCAGCATGAGACTGCAGGTTATGTTGTAAAGCTTTTGGTGATGGATATGGTCTTGTAAACGATAGTATATTACGTCTTACTATTTCGCTACAATACTTGGCAAAGTAATCTTTCTTGATCATTATACATTCAGCTCCATTGCTCACCTAAGAAGAAAAATACAAAAATGAGAGATTACAATCGGATATATATCATAGGCTCATACATACATACATCGTCGGCTGAATGCAAGAGGGTTAAAGTGACATTTTGACAATTTTTCAGGAGAAGCGATTTTGTGCTAACATTTCTTTTGTATTTTATTGTTTTTGGATGTCTTATTACTTTCATAAAAATGTAACTACTACGAATTCAGACCTGTACCATACCTTAAAATGTGTGTATTTACCTGTATTTTCAATATTAATAGAAAACTAAATTTTACCAAAATGTCACTTACATTTACAACCCCCTTGCATTCAGCCGACAACATGATCTTCGCAATACACAGGTCAACATAAAAAAATGTTTATCACCCGAGCCTGTGATAAAATGAATTGAATATTATACCCCTAAATATAAAATTACATATTAAAAACATACCGTAAAACGGGGTGAATAGGGACAAAAATGGGAACAGTTTTTTAAATGTCACCGGCCAGTTTGTGTCCCTATTCAAGTCCTGCTTTATTTTTACTCTATAAACCAAGCATGTGCAACCTTTTCTACCACACGGGCCGCATTGTGATTTTGAGATCTATTCACGGGCCGCAGTGATTGTCAAACATTCCAAACACGTCCGGAGGAGGAGTAATAGGGAAAGGGGAAGTCCATTGTTCATGGAATACCCACTTCTCTTCGTGTAATTTCCTCTTTATACTTGCTGTTGCTGCTGCAAGCGCCATTTTAACCAGGGATTTTATCACACAATCACGCCTTGAGTTATATTTACTAAATGCAGTGCGTCACCCTACTAATTATAAGGGAGCACACCACTAAATCAATCCATCATTTGTGTAAAACTAGGGAGTTCCGGTTAAAACGGGCCGCATCAATGGGAATGTTAGGATTGCTTCGCGGGCTGCAGATTAGAGGTCGGCGGGCCGCATGTGGCCCGCGGGCCGCAGGTTGCACGAGCTTGCTATAAACCATCATTTTGATGTAATTAGGAATCGTATCGCTCTGTTACTCGGAATATATTTATGATTTATGATCAGAAATGTAAATCTGCAAGAAAATTTACTTTCTAAAAAAATTATGAATAGAAGGCACCCTGGAAAAGATCACATAATATGCCTTTAAAAAGTATCCATTCAATTGAGGTATCAAACTATGGAGAAAAAATATGTTCATTTAATTATTGTATATCTCAGATTTCTGGTATTGATTTTGAATTTTGATTGAAGGTGTTTGACTCACTCACTGCCAAAATGCTTTGCCAATATAATAAGTATACACAATATGAGGTGTCATAACAGACAATTTCTTACCAAGCTAACACTTGACTGCTCATGGTCACCGTCTATAAAGTTGAGAGTTGTCAATCCCTGAAAATATTACAAGAAAACAACTTTCCGTTTAGAATTGAAAACCAAATTACAAGTTGACTGATATCTGTTAAATTTGTGTTTAAATTTTCGAACTTCTTTATCATAAAATTGAAACTGTTAGGGAAATTAGTATGTTCCTTTCTTATATCAGCTGCAGCTTATAGAAATTAAGTTTCTAGCACTGTGGTTTGAGATCCAGGTTTATCATACCTTAAAATGATACCCAATATGACCACACTTCCTTCCCCCTCCAAATCTATGTATTCCTCTCTATAGATACTTGCAACAGTTCATGTTGCAATATGCAATATAAGAGGTCAATCTGTGCAAATTCCAAGAGTATTTCTGTATTTAGTTACTAAAGTCCATGTCATCAAAATGTGTCACCCCCCCCCCCCCCCCCCTCCTCCCTCCTCCCAATCCTTTCTCCCATCGGTCATCTCTCTCCCATCCCCATTCGCAATTGCACGATACAGATGGAAACATTGAAAGCGAGGCTCTCCCCTCACCTTGCACTATCACGCCACACTGCAACGTGGTTTCACACAGGTTTGTGCATGATGTGACGCAGTTGGGCGTGCACGCCCTGAGGGGAGAGCCTCGCTATCATTCTAAAATGATGATTGCGTGCAAGTAGCATATTGTACAAGATACTTACAAATACATCTCTTCTTTGTAATAGTTCAATCTGCACGAATACGGAGATATCTTTCTGTGTTTGGTTATTGTTGTTGCCTTCAGAGGATGTGTCGCTTGGCAGGGATAGATTTGGAATCACTCCCTAGAATAAAAATGAAACACACAAACCATTGAACAATACAATCTCACTTGTCCAACATAACTATACAATCATGTTTATGCAATATTATTGCATTTATGTTTAACAGAGTTAAGATATTTGCAGCCCTTAAGAATCCCTTTCATGCTCTTTGCCATTTTCAGCCTGCTTCATATTTTAAAACCATATATTTCCTTGGAAGTGTCAACAATTATGGGATTTTGTTATATATATAAGACCCTCCCCTTTGATAGGCTCTGTAAATCAACACACACAGACATACACTCTCTTCATATGAGAAAAAACCTTTACCTCTATGATTATCATTGTAGAGCAATATGCCATACGGTACATCTTTTGTACTACATACATACATACATATGAGATTTTATAAAGCGCTATTTCATTTAGATCACGGCGCTGGCAGCAAACAAACAAAACAAAAAGGTACAATCAACAAACAAATCAAAATGTACCAATAAAAACTAGTACTACATGTATACAGAAAGAACAATTAAATAGGAAAAAGGTGAGTCTTCAGTTGTTTTTTGAAAACTTGTAAGGATTTACAGAGTCTGATGTTGCTGGGTAGATCACTCCATAGTTTAGGACCAGCAACAGTGAAAGATTTATCTGCGGCAGAGTTTTTTGTACGCTGAACAACTAGGAGAGATCGATACTGTTTTACACTTACTCTTTGTTCTGAAAAATCTTCCCTAGATCCTCCTTGCAAAGCAGATATTTCTCTGAAATTACTCCTGGATCTTGATGATCTATTAGGCGTGGCTCCTTTACGAGGGTCAAAATGTATTTCAGGCAGCATGAGTGTATTGGCTCTTTTAATACCAGATGTACCACTAGGAGATGTTTGCGTTAAACTCCATGATTCGGATGCGGTCTTTTCATCAGTGATATCTGGCATTGTTTTGGCTCTTGTCATTAATGTACTGTGAGAGAGGCTGGGGTCATCTTGAGCCATCTAGAAAGAGACACAGGCAAATTGTGAGGGTAAGTACAATACAAGATAATAAGATAATTCTGTAAAGGACCGCCAATTGATAGTACCATAGGTCTGCTCATGCTACAATGATCATTGACCTATAAATCAATCATTACGTGGTATGTTTTATGAAAGCTGCTATGACAATTGGTCAACCAAAATGGACACTATTTGAGTGGACCGTGCAATACCCTCAATACAGCAATAATCAATTGTTCAAGGATTAAGCACCAATACCCAAAGCTTTTTTTGAAACATAATTTCTGAAGTAAAAGCCAATTGCAACTTGTCTTAATTGAAAGCACTTGTATTCAGTGACGTAGGCGGGGGGTATTGCCCCCCCCCCCCCTAAAATTTCCCCGTCGGTACACATCGCATGCCGTCGGTACATTCGTGATTTTCACCATGCAATTGTTTTTGCCGGTTTTCAAGACAACCAACATCATACCCCCACCCCCCTCACTCCTTTTTCAAGCTGACTGGAAAAAAAATTGGACAAGTTTTTTTTTGTCGGAACATCATGCCTTTCGTCGATACAACTATGTCTTGCCCCACCGTTTCAAAAAGCTGGTTAAGCCACTGCTTGTATTGTGTATGTGCTTTGGTTTCACACTTACAATTACACACTCCTTGTGTTTACAAGGTATAACAGAAATTGGTCCAAACTTTGTAAAAATGTCCTATACATTTTCTATACCAAAAATGTTTTAGTATGGGACATATCGAGTGCAATTTAGTTTTAAGATGAATTATAAAGTTGTTGCTGCATTGTTCATATTATAACCAATTGATTTTGTTAAATAAGAAAGTAAGTTCCTTTTGAAGTTATATTCCACCTACCAATCTTTCAAAAGCAGTTGTTTTTGTGTCACTGCCATGCAGGGTAGGTAAGCCAAGATACTGGTAATCAGCCACCGTTGTGTTGCTTCTTTTTCTACCAGACTTTCTCTTATGTCTAGTCTCTAAAGATAGAAAAGACAAAAAAAAATCAATATTCATATTTTATTCCTGGTTTGTCTATTTTTAGTATTTTCTATAGCACTTTTCTGGTGTAAAACATGGACACAATTATTCTGGACTAAAGATTATTGGGCGAGATTTTGTATTCCCTCGATGTCATTTCAGTTTTTAAAAAGTCTATACTAAACTGGTCATGATTATAACCAGGCCCGTATTTGTTAAAAGTGGACCTTTTCCCCAACATGTGGACCCCTTCCCTTTATGAAATAGTAGTGCCAATCAGCATGACCCATTGAAAGTATAATTTGTTATTCAAACTTCACTTACTTCGTTTATCCGAATTCAGTCTTGGTAATTTGACATCAAAAGCGGAGAGCTGTGGTGTGACTGCTTTTAGTTGTTTCAATACTTGGCAGGTACCCTGTTAACCAAGTGAACACAATAACATTCAAATCATCTTATAACAAAAAAGGTATCATAAATATTCTAGGGCTAAGTCAACTCTCTCGAATATAATCCTTCAAAGACAAATATATCAACTCCTTCCTGTTGAACCTACAACTACAACAATTTATAAGGTGTACGATATTATGTACTTACCGATTTTAATACATAAATCCAGTCTGTGTGCTTGCTATCTTTTACAATCACTTGCCCCCGTCTAAAACAAAAAGCAAAACATTTTAAAAATCGTCTGAGAAGGTACGGGGATCACTCTCCCTCATATCATGCCTCGCTCATATTTAGTGAAAGACAAACAAAAATGGTTGGAATGTTCCTAGGTTGGATGAGTTAATTATTCACCAAAACTGGGATCTGTAGCTTATTTTCAAAATAAACTTTTTGTATGTTTATCAAAATACCGGGCTTTAAATCTGTCTTTTTTATATATGGGTAACAAATTTGCCAAAGACCCCAGCTGCAAGGCATCGTAATGTCAGTTTGTCGTCTTTTGCAAGGTACCGCTGAGAGTGATAAATCCAAATGAAACATACATTTCTGTCTAATACTTCTAACAATATTTGCAATGCTTATAACTTACTTGTAAAAGTGGAATAGGCACATTTCTGGATGTTCTATCAGCTTTTCCATTGGCCAGTATTTCATAAACGGCAGTCGTCTATTAGAGGAATATCACAAATAATTATTAAGAAAGTAAATTCATTTAGCTTTAGTCAAAAATTAATGTCATACTGTGTAAAGATACCATAGAGACCTTAATTTTAGGCAGATATATATACCTCAGTATTTGAATAGAGTGTAACTGAATATGAGATGCAAAGAATAGAAGAAGATATATCAACTGGGTGTGGGGAAACAATGAATAACAAGGGAGAATAATGTGATACAACAGGGAAAAACACTATAGTTCAATCAGTTCCAAATTGGCACTTTTGGGTTTTTTTTATCGATCCGCCCGCAAAAGTAATACAAGCATGCCCCCAATTAAGGCCACACGCACACGGTATTGGTCGCATGCACGCGTCACGCATATGATTCATAGTGCGCTAGTTCCTTCACGCGCGCCAACGTACTTCTGTACTCATTCGCTGCTGTAAGGCGACTTCACCAATTTGGAACTGATCAAACTATAGGGCAGCAATAAGAATTGCTGTGCACTGAAACAATAGCACACCTAAATGCACTGTGACAAGCAATACAAATGGCTGTGCAATAAAACAACACAAATATAACGTAACAATAAGGACCGACGTTTCAAGTGGATATACCACCCTCCATCAGGGACAAAATATAAAAACAAAAGTGGTACAAACTATAAAGAAGATAGTG
This sequence comes from Ophiura sarsii, assembly GCA_035610835.1. Classification (NCBI taxonomy): domain Eukaryota; kingdom Metazoa; phylum Echinodermata; class Ophiuroidea; order Amphilepidida; family Ophiuridae; genus Ophiura; species Ophiura sarsii. Next base: position 58,728,327 of record CM069450.1, read on the forward strand.
AAATACACACATTCACCACTAGTCTGGCTATTGATGTTTGAATACAAAACCACATAGTCATTCCATCTCATGGGTCTAGTGTTCACAGCAGTCATGCCAGTTACCAACAAGAAGGGGGAAATATAATTAGTATCCAGGTTACCAGATGAGATGTCACTGAAAAGAGAGTCAATCTAATCCAGAATTGAGCAAACATAACTTGTTTGATATTGTCAGTTTTATCAATGTATTTTCCAGCTACATACTACAAACTCAATAAGTCCATTCATATCCTACCTGAGGTATTGAATATGTTCTGGTTCAGCACCTGGTTGCTGTCCTCTCATAAAGATATCAAGGAAATCATCTCTACCAACACATAGCAATTGTACAAGTCCTTGACTGGAACAATTAGCTGTACGTTTAGAGCGATGTAGAAGAGCAAGCTCGCCAAAACTGCTTCCTTTGCGTAGCACTGCTGCTGTCCTGGCTTGTCCATCACTCCCTGTACTACCATCCATAATAGTCACTACAACTGTGGAGATGAAATCAAACAATTGATGTATTTTATTATGTAATGTACCAAAAGACCTGAAACGTCTTTTTGTTGCTCAAATGTAAGTGTTCCTTATGTTTTCAGCTATATATTGGGCGGCCATTTTACCCTGATCCATGCTTGTTTCATCTTGCGTATCTGGTTTTAACCCATTTTGGAAGACAATACAGGGTGAGTCAAAAAGACTGCAATAGTGGAAAGAAGCCATTTTGTTTTCAAAACTAAAATGAATTTTAAAACTTTTTAAACGTTGTAAGAATGATGTATTTAATCCTAACTTTGTGTGAAAAAATGAAGTCGATCGCATTTTCCGTTTGTCTTTGATGAACCTTTTGACCAGTGCACCCATTTTACATGTTTGTCCACGAGATACCCAAAATATGCATCGGATCGCAAAATGTGTCTCTCATTCAAATTTGGAAACTTGAGTTCATTTGTGATGTTATTGGAATTTGATGCATCCTTTCTTGTTTGCATGTGAGTTAGCATAATCAATTATAATCGTACCCATGCAATGAAAGCATAATGTTCTAAATTTTAATAAAAAACAGAAATTTTCCATTTTTTTGTTGGCGGAATATTCAAATATGAAAATGCAATGTGTGCCATTTCAAATGAAAATCACTGTGCTCGTGGACAAACAGGTAATTTGGTTGTGCAGCAAAGAGGGTCACCAAATACAAACGAAAAATGCGATCGAATTCATTTTTTCACACAAAGTTTGGATTAAATACAGCATTCTTGCAATGTTTAAAAAGTTTTAAAATTCATTTTGGTTTTGAAAACAAAATGGCTTCTTTCCACTATTGCAGTCTTTTTGACTCACCCTGTACATGTACAAATTTGATGCTTTTCATTTTAGTCATTTGCTTACCTGAACCCGAGATTACGAAGTAGAAATTTTCTGCAAGGTGTCCTTGCCGAATGATGACACGCTTTGGTGGGATTCTGCATAGAAAAAAGCAAGGTTTATACAACATTATTTGGCTTGAACTGATTTTGATTTTAAAAGGGGTTTTTTTTAAAACTATTAATGAATACAGAAATTGCAAACACTAAGTTTGATTTCAGAAGCTTGTGTGTAAACTTCTTCCCCGTAATTTGAGACCTCATTCGTAAACATGGAGTGGATACTTAAAGGTAGATGACCCGATCACATTTTCGTAACACAGAATTATTTCAAACATACGGAGATTTTCATATCATATGAAAGCTCGTATTTTTCTCATCATCATACTGAAATTTGACGGCCTAAATCGGTATAATTACGGAGAAATCGATGAAATAACGTCGAATTACCGCGAATGGTGGTAACCACCGATATAGTTTGTGTACTACTCAATGGGTACAGTTCACAGCATCTTGTGCGTCTAAAATAAGAACCATTAGAGCTATGCAACTCAAACTTTGGAACACGACTTTTTTAAGGATGACCTTTCATGTAGAATAGAAAACTTCAAGTTGAAAATCGGAATGTGATCGGGTCATCTACCTTTAAGTTATTATGACTTAAATAACCAGATCAACCAAAACAAAAGTTGTGGCAAATGTATGTTCTATGGGATATCATTACCTAGTGTGTGTGTGCTCAACAGTCACAATATGTGTAAAATGAATCACATCTCCCCATTCATTCATCCATGCATGCATGACTGGTTTCGATGGCAGGCAGTGTTCAATAATGCAAATCAATGACATCCCATAAAAAAACTTTTTTGTTGTTAGGTGTGGTTACTAAAGCATGATACCCTAAAATGTATCCATTCACTTTTATGAATGCGGTGTCATATTTTGGAGAGCAAATTGCCTGTTAAGTGTATATCTTAGATTTTTGAAACCAATGACTGAGTTTGAATTAGCTAACATAAAAGTACCTGGTCAGGAACTTTTTGTCAGGTGTATATATATCACAGACTGAGAATCAGCATCAGATTAAATAGATTTTGTAATGTCTATTTGGTAAGGAGTACTCACGTTTCAAACCAAGCTACCTTGACAAGTTTTTCTTGCATATGAAGTGGGTACTCAGCAAAGGAGCGGATCGTCTGCAGACCATAAAGTGCCTGTAGATAGAATTTGAAAATTGAAATTTCAGTATATACATAAATTATTTATAATGTTGATGTTTTTATTGTTTGTCTTGTCTTTCCCTGTCTGTATGTTGGTCGGTCAATGCTGGTCATTGACAGGTCAACATCGTGTCCTGGGGTTTTATATACATTCTTTTTATCAATTTTATTGTATTTTTAATGATAGTTTAAAGAATTATGAAATAATTCACATAATAACCATACAAAGTTAAAATACCGTCCAAAACAAGTCTTGAATGATCACAAATGTGTGAATATATAGTATTAATTACGAGAATTGAAAAACGTACAAAAATAATGTGATTTGAATTTATTCATATTCTCTGAGAATTAAAATTCAGAATGTTACAAAATTGGTGACAAAATTCTCATACAAAGTTTTGAAAGCTGGATTCAAAATGTTGTTTCAGTATAATTACGCTGTATTATACGTATATGCTGGGGATCAATGATTATATGACTGAACCCAGTCCTGATTTTGATTATGAAACCGAAAATAAATGTTGACATATCAAAACGTTCACTGATGTAGATATATAGCATTTTTAATGAAGTTGCTAACTTATATAGAACCTGTTTAAAATATTTATAATTTGCTAACTTAAATATCATATACCAGTTTTATACATTTAGACTGTGTTATTCAAAAGAAGTTGAACTCATGCCATAAAGTACAGCAACATGGAAATCATACAAAACATGGAATGTCACAGTCAATAGTATCTGTTCACATTCATGGTATCCAGAAGGATAAAACAAACAGAATTTGGTATTACTTTTTGAGAAGGCTGATGGTATTCCATCAAAGATCTGCTGTTGAGTGTATGCCCTTGGCCCGGCATATAATCAATGACTATTTTGCATGTTTGATTCAAATTATAAAATTGATTCAGTGTGCTATTGCACTGGTTAGTTATTTTATAGTTATTGATAGTAGCAAGAATTCAATTATTCCTTACAACATTAAGAATTTAAAGACATTGATCCGATTAACTCATACTGATTTGTTCCTCCATACAATTCAATAATTGATTGGTGAATATTGGACATTTATTCCCTGAATAGGGTTTTTTCGTGCCTTCGAAACATATTGATCATGGTCCAGCTGAGCGTAAAGTTTAAGACACCTTTATCAATAAAATGCATGTTTATCAAAGCACAAAACACATTAGTTACAAATATTGATTTGATTTGATTTGATTTTACCCAAATGGCGTCACTCCCAACCTACTCAATTTAAAGCCAATAACTAAACAAATATCTAATAAACTTTTAAAAGCCTATTAAAAAGTAATGATCTAATAAGATGAGGGTTTGAACTTAAACAAATTCAGCTACTTTCTTACTTACCGTTTGTAATTGTTCAGGCGTTCGGGCAGCGCTAGGTAAGCTCAGAATATGTTGAACTTCTGTGCTGATATTGATCTGTGGGGAGAAATGTTACATTGCAAGCCTTTTGAAATACTGATTTGTCATAACATTCTTTTATTGACTACAGTGCAATAGGCCACAAACACTCCAAAAAGCATATTCATAATTTAGGACATCATTCAAATTTGGATGATCCAATTAACTTGGGACTTTCATAGGGTTTAAAGTTGCATAGCATCTGCAAGTTTGTGGTGGTTTTAAAGATAGTTCTGATTTACATCTTATTTAAGTTGAAATAAGCAAAAAGGTATTTTGGCCCTCATATCAATGCTTTTTCATATTTTTAAATGATTTCTTCATACGTACATTGTGGCTGAACTTATTACCTAAAAATTTGACAAGAGGATTTTTCAAATTTCTTCTGGCAACTCTTGACTGTCTTCTTTCATGTGTTATGTGTAACACTTTATGTGCCATGGAAGCTCCCATTTATGCCTTATTTTTGCATTTCCCACCAATTGCTGCATTCCGAAGGTTTGATAATGGAAAATGTGGAGTGTTTATGACCTGGTGCACTGTACCATTAATAGTCTAAAGACAAATTCCATATGTTGTACAGGAATTGCGAACTCATTCTTATAAAAAGATAAACAACTAGTTTGATGTTGCTTTACAAATTGGTACAACATATCATCAAGAAAATGTCAAATAACACAATATATATAATTATATTATTTGATCAACAAATCTTCTCTATCTTATAACAGTTTACAAGTATACAGATATTTGTATTTGTTAAAAGTTTTCCCCATTATAAACAGACTTCATTTCAGACTTGCTGTATGCATAATCGTCCTCTCGCCCACTGCAAAGACAAGGGTGTTAAAAGTAACACTATTTGTGGTTAATACGGGTCCAATCCAATCAGTGTTATTTCAACACCTACCAGTGTTATTTCAACACCTACCAGTGTTATTTCAACACCTACCAGTGTTATTTCAACACCAACGGTGTTAAAACAATAATAATAGTGTTGAAACAATAATAATAGTGTTGAAAATAACACCAACTGGTAATAACACCAAGAATCGTAACACTGGTGTTTGGATTGGACCCTATTAACTCAACCGGTGCTTACATGGTTAAAGCAGGTAGGTGTCAAATTGACACCTCCCTGGTTAAAGTAACACCCTAGTTTTTGCAGTGCAGACATTATTTTTAACCTCTCGGATCAACCAGAGTCAGTTTATTTGTTGAATCCATTTTCAAACCATCTGGATAAAATCAGCTCATTTCACAATTCCAAAATATATATCTCTCTTTCAAACTTTGATATCAAATATAGGCCTAGTTGACTCTTCAATCTCAGATGACATTTTGTTCCCATCACTTACTTCTTTCTTAGCTTTATACTCTCGTGGATCAAATGACAGACTTCCAGAGTACTTTGTTGAATCTGATTGTAAATCGTCTGCAATTTCAGTAAATGACATCACCTCACGGGATCCACGCTTATGTCTAATAAAGAGGAATGAAGGTGAACATATCTCAATTTCATCATTTTATTGTTATCATCATCATATTATGAAACCACCTACATGTCATTCTGATCTATAAACACTGTAATTTCGTAGCGTTATCTCATACTATACAGTACACTTTGGATACTAATTTTCCAGGGAGGGTATACCGCTTCACTGAAGCTATATCAAATACTAACATTTAAATTGAAACTGATCATACATTTCTTGAAATTACGTAGATTTAAAGATATCGAAACGTTCCAATGATATTTCAAGGAATGGCTTTAGTTTCACCTTTTTATATCAAGCATTTAAATAAACCTGTAGAAATCAGGCGTTTGAGATATTGAAATGTTTATCTACGAAAGTTCTATTATATTAGACTCGTCATTTAATAGATATCGATGGTTCACTAGACGGTGACCATTGTCTCAATAGAAAATGTTTGATGTTTGATGTGTAATGTCCATTCCGTTCTTAATATATTTAATTACATCCGATCATTATAGTATTATATTAATACACTATCGTGTATAGATATGGTTCCCTAGACGATGGCCATTGTCTCAATATAGGAAATATTTTATGTTTAATGTTTGATGCGTAATGTCCGTTCCGTTCTTAACATATTTAATTAAATCTAATCATTATATTGATTATCCGATGTTCAATCATAGATGTCATGTTAAAATACCAATTTATTTTTAAATACAACATTGTCTACCCCAGCAGGGGCAAACTCGAAAACTTATTTTAATAAGTTTTCAGTTATTTGTTAGCATTAAAATGCTAACAAATAACTGACCCAACTCAATTCTGTACCTCTTTTGTTTAAATGGGCATAACTATCAAGTAAAAGAAATTATAAACCCCAACTAAATTGCTTTTGATAACAAAAAAACTAAAATTACAAGGAAACATGTCACTGCAGCGAGGTGTTTTTCTTTTGAGTAAAACATAATAGGCTAAACGTGTTGCTAAATTTCACGAAGCACCAGAAATAGCCACCGTTTCGCTCTCCCAATCATGCCAATAAGCATCATTTTGAACGTGAAAATCATTATTATACTGATTTAAATTAAACATTTCAGTGCATTGCTAATAACCACAATTAATTGAAGTCTCCATTCCCTAGTTTAAAATGACTTGGCTCGAATCCATGTAATTAAGACGAGTAAATGTGTTCATCGTAACGATGTTAGCTCACTAGGGTCTATGCTATTATTGAAATCGATATTTCAGGTAGGCGTGTTAAAATAGGCTAATTGCATTTTCTGACTAACATAGAAAACCTAAACGTTTGTAAATTAAGTTGATTGTTGTCATTTACTATCAGATATGAAGATCTGGAGATGGTGCTCTTAAATCAGGTAATTCCATTAATTGCAGTATATTTTCAAGAAACCAGTTTCAATAAGAAACATCAGAGAAGGATTCTAAAACAAAGTTATATTTTAGAAGAAAAAAAGATACGAGGGTCATTCAATAAGTTCTACCTCCTCCCTCATAACTCCCTCATAATATGAATGTCAGCCTGGTGACATTTGTCACGATTATAGCTCTGAATCATGACTACACGTTGATATTAAGTGATAATTGATATCTGTTTCACTTTGGTTCTGATGCGGTCAAAGCCAGAGAAAGATTTTGGATAACGGAAATGGAAAATAACCTTTAAAATAAATACATGTTTTTCAGTGTTTTTTCCGTATTGTAATGGTTAGAAAGATATAAGAGCACGATTTAAATACTGAAAATGTAAATCAATTAATGATATCTGAATATATTATACAGTATTATCATATATAAAATCAAGTAGGCTTGTAAACAGTGTAATATCATTCAACTCGAATGTATTGCTACGCATTTGGAATACTGGAATACTGTTTATCACTCAAATTTCGTTATTACAAGACAAGCCAATCTTTAAGATAATAGTCATTTTATAAGTTATGGTAGTGCAACCTTCAGAATAGTCAATCAGGTAGTCAATGATAGAAAATTATCTCTTTGAGAGATTTGTAATCCCTCCATTCAGGGCTGTACTCAGTACCCGCCCGCACGCCCGTGGCGGGTAACTTTTGCGTCGGGCGGGTAACTTTTCAAATATATACGCCCGGCTGGCCGGTAAGAATTTTGCTGTTGGTAAATGAAGATTACTTGTTTGGCTGGTAAGTTTACAGTCGGGCTGGTTGGAGAAAAAATGAAGGTACACCCCCTGCTTCCATTTAGTCCTGTATATGAAAGATCTCTTAGTTCTTATGAAAATATACTTATGAGATAGGACAAATGTAACATCGTTTTCCCTGAACAGAGACAAACTCTTATGTTCACGATGTGATCCATTCGTTCCAGTTTGCCATTCATTTTGTCACTTGTAGTAAAAAAAAATAGATTGGACACATCTGTCATATATATATACCACCGATTTAAATTAAATGAATATTATTTTGCAGTCAACGGAATTTTGTTATACTGGTAAGAAAAAATAAAACAATATTAAACGAGATGTAACATATTTCTAATAATGCCTTTTTAGAATTGTACATGCATGGTGTTGTTACTATTGTTACAGTCTGTGTGTCCTCTTACCTTTTGAGGATAAAAGACAGAGCTCGTTGTATTATGATAACCATCCTGATAGCTCGCTTAAAACGTTCTCTCGCCTGCCAAAGAAAAGAAGAAGAAATAACCATAATTTTAAAAAACATAATTCACAATATTTATCATATGATATGGTTTATTAAAACCATTGTGGATTCAATCAACTCGCTATTTTTAACATATTATAATCCTCGTAAACAGTTCGATTCCTATTATTTTGACATCATGTTTTCGGCAAAAATGAGACTACATGTATATAATGTATATAAAGCGACCATTTTCCGACATACACTCATGACCTGTCTCACTTACCGCATCTGCCATATCTGACCTATCAAATTCACTATCCGTTTTCCATGTTAAGGAATCTGTATCAATAGATCCCGTCGTTGATGATTTCTTAACGAGAAATGGACTAGCATCTCTTCGCGTTTTTCGCTTAATACGCGACCATGAACCACTTCGGCTATTTCGACGACTTGCCAATATAGACCCAGAGTTTTCGGACATTCTACTCGGTCTCCCTGATCCTGAATCTTCTGGCATCAATATTGAAGCAGTTAATGACATGGTGATGTTGTTATCTAGCCAATATATCCGTTGTATATCAATTGATATTGCACGGTGTTCAATTTGCGATGGTATCGACACTTCTGGGCCAATCTCAGATTATCCCATTCTTTATTCCATAACTCCAAATAATGTGTTTCCGTATACACGGTAGCTTGTACTGATATACCACTAGTGTTGGTATCTAGCTACCTAGGAAACGACATACATTGAACATGTTGAAGAAGTAATTGTGCAAATATATCATTATCAGATACCCTGTTTATCAGTCCTAAGGTTTGTGTTAAAATGTATGATCAAGGCTGCTAATCAATCTAGGATGTTTGAGTATTTGATCATGTTGAAGCGTAGACACAGTTATCTGACAGATTGCTTTCTGCTTAGTAGCTCTAAAAGTGAAATAGGTCTACTGTATAAATACTACATGTAGAATTGAGTAATTCATAAACGAAATTTATAGCGCAGGACATTTATTTTACAATCCCATTTATTGTTCCATTTTGACAGTGGCATCCCTATAATGAGTTACCATCTAATCTTAATCAACACACCTGAATCAATAGTGGGAATCAAGCGTTTAAATTAAAGTACTCGAAATTCATTTGCATTTGTTTTTCAATATATTCACCATGTTCACTGATAAATTAATGGGTTCCTCTTATCATCCGTGTGGCGCTGTAGATAATGCACTGGACTCAATAAACACCAATTCTTTTCGATTACTTGGTGATATTCATATAGAGAAGCTGCCGTGTTCCTATTTTCAACGATACCACATTTTCTTTTTGTTGCAAGTTACATAAATAAATAAAGATTTAAAAATAAGATTCCACATTTTTGCCGGTTTTGGGACGACCACATCGTTACCCCCCCCCCCCCCCCCCCCTGTTCCTATTTTCAACGATACCACATTTTCTTTTTGTTGCAAGTTACATAAATAAATAAAGATTTAAAAATAAGATTCCACATTTTTGCCGGTTTTGGGACGACCACATCGTTACCACACCCCCGCCCCACCCACCCACTTAGCAGAATTTCACGAGCTGAAGGCAAAAAAAATAGGACCTTTTACGATTACTTTTGGCCACAATTAAAAAAAAGTCTTGGTCAGCCCCCGTACATTTTAATCCTGGATCCGCCACTGAATTACCTATTGACTTTTGCGCAAACAAGTGATTATTTTGGTTTGGCACATTCATCAGATAAAGACCTCCCCATACTCTCAAGCAAGTAGTTGAGCACTGGATAAGCGTTTGACTACAAATTCGGTATCGCTGGAAAGATGAACACATCAGCTTTTAATTGATGTGTAACACACTATGAACATACGCACGAACAACAGTCCTCAAAATAAGTAACTGACCAGGTCATGCAGGTAATTAATATGCTCTCAACTCCAGAACTATTATAGCTCTTACGTAAAAACATTAAATTATAAAGTTGTACGGAAATCTCTTTTCTTCAATTTGAAATATTCCACGTGAAGATTGACTGAATATTAACTCAGTTATGTGCCCAAAACCAAAACAAAGTCAGCTTGTCATTTTAACATTTTGTTCGTCGACACGCAGCCTCGGACTACATGTAGCAACAGGCAGATTATTGATTAACTGGTAGCGATAACTCACGGGTCGATATTAAGATGAGGATTGGGGAAGCTTCAATTGATCAATGCAGCCCATACACATACCTGTCACACACCCCTGCGTGTTCAAACCCGAAGTGTGAAAATGTTAACTGTACTTTGTTCTATCCTTATATATAATATCAATGTAGTGTTCTCAATTATTACCCGATCTTCATGAACAATGTCTTAAATTGAAGAAAAGAGATTTCCTTACAACTTTATAATTTAATATATTTACATAGGAGCTACAGTTTTGGTGTTAAGAGTATATTTATTACCTGGTCAGTTACTTATTTTGAAGACTGTATACGAAAGAGAGGCGTTTGAAAAAACATCTGAAGTTTTATGAGGGGTTTACATAGAGGTTTTGAGTTCAAGTCTCTTCAATGTGTCATGCTTAATTATATTAGTTTGCCTTAATTACTCATTTCCACTCGGCCTATAAGTGACATTAACAACTTGTCAAATACTTCAAGTCAATGTGCCGGTACCCGGCATAACAACTTTTGAAAGTAACAAACCGAGATATAAATACTTGTATAGATATATGGGAATATATGTGGCAACTGGTCCTACACTGTAAAAAGAAGCGTTTATATTTCTGATAACACTTAATAAACACTTCAACACGTTTATTTTTATGTTTTACGTGTAAAGGTATAGGAGGCATTGCATACGATAAACGTTTGCATAAACACTACAACACGTTTATAGAGGTATTTGTTGTATAATTATTAACACCCCAACATGTTTCTTATTGCTGATATAAACATGTTGGTGTGTTGATAAATATTACAAAATTACCTCTATAAACGTGTTGTAGTGTTTATGCAAACGTTTATCGTAGGCAATGCCTCCTATACCTTTACACATAAAACACAAAAATAAACGTGTTGAAGTGTTTATTAAGTGTTATCAGAAATATAAACGCTTCTTTTTGCAGTGTATGGGGCAACTGGTCCGAAATGAAGGATTTTGTAATTGTATGGGCATACAGCTTTCTTTTGAACAGTACGACTTATGTTGAAACTTAACATATATCCTTACCTTCTACATTCCAAAACATTTGCAACTTTAGGGTATTTACACGTGTGATATTCTCCAGATCTTTGAAGCCACCTCCTTGAGTGACTGATTGAAAATTCACAGATAGTATGGGCGATATATGAAGATGGGTTTAAACCATGTTTAATGTACTTTATATGATTGATAGATATGCAATAGTAAATATATACATGCAGTACAGACGTCTTTTAAAGATCTTAAAAGATGCTAAGTGCATACGGTATTGCATTTGATGGGTGCTATATTGAAGTGTGTTTAAGGACTTTCCGAAATATGATTAAAAACCATGTGTTATGGTTGTAAAGACCGTAAAATGGCGCGTGTCGCTAATTTTGGGACATTGGTGGTTTGGATTTGCGATCAATATTATCATTTAAATAATGCTTCAACTTAAATCATTGTCACGGGTAATCAGTTGGTAGAGTTATTAGTTCATGAATTAGCAAATAACAAAGTACGCCATTTCTTATTTTATCTAAAGACACTCGTCTATACTTGTAGGACCCGAACGCCGTAATATTTGCGAATTCAAAGATACTCGCTGGCTACAGAAAACTGTGTAATGGCTAAAAACAAAAATGCAGTTTTGCCTTCTTTTTTTTTAAATGTATTGGAGTTATTGAATATTATGACAAATGGTGGTATGTTTTAAAACATTTTGACGTACAATTTATTACGTCACAGGCGTGTTTGAATAATGTTTCATCTCGACAAAGTGCTGAGTCATTTGTTGGGGCAAGTGGTCCAAAGGGGTATGGGGCAACTGGTCCGCCTGCAAAAACTTAATCAATATTGTAAAATTCATTTTGAAAATTAGTTGTAGTGTCAATAAAACATGACTCGATATTGAAATGTTGGTAGAATATGAAATAATTCACATTCTTTCTAGTTCTTAAATATTGTGGGGCATTTTGGGTCTAATACCACTATTTCTGCTATTGAAGGATTACAATATGACATGAAATTGCTTTAGAATGGTTTAAAACCTCGGTATTATGAATTACATCTTTATCATATTTTGAATGGTGTCTGTAAAGGTATTTGCAATGACGAAATATCTTGATTTATGCATTTTATCCACTGCTTTTTGTGTATATTAACCGTTGGGTCATCATTGTCATATTGACTAACTTCCCCTGTAACATGAAAAGCTGGCTAAATATCAAGATGGTTTATTATAAGCACTAAATGATGATTATATGAAGTAAATAAAATCATTAAAGAAAGGGGTATAGACAAATGTATGGGGCATCTGAATATCACAACCATGTAACCATTTAATTAGGTTCATACCGTTTTATCTAATGAATGTGCAGTCGAAAATGTCGCTTGTTTTGTACACCATTAGTATACTGCTATTTACACGTTAACCACGAAAACTGTATAAAACATGGGTTTCATGAGACTTGTATCCTTTTTACATGTTAAATAATATGGAAGTGTATTTGTAAAGAAAATACTGCCTAGTTTCCGTGTTGACATTCATTGATTTCTGCGTATTCTAACCGTTGGTACAAATAGGACCAGTTGCCCCAATGATGATGGGGTAACTGGTCCGTTCCAAGTAAAGTTTTCAGTTAGTGGTAATTGGCCTTTTCTTTAGATATTTTTTAACATTGATTATATGTTATAACAGTTACATGGGTGATATTTTCATAGCAATTCTACAAATATTTACACGAGCTTAAATCTTTTATATCATGAAACTTATGCTTAAACGGACCAGTTGCCCCATCCTCCCCTACTACTTGTATAGATATTTCCAAAAGTAGAACTTCCCTCTTGTAAACTTCCATTATAGCATATACTGAAATCATGTCGTAGGTAAAGACAAATTGATAAACTGTTGATGTTTTTTACTGAAATGGTTAAATTATGATTTTCGTACCAAATAAAGACATGCAGGCTTTTCTATAACGCATTTTACGATGCATATAAAGTGTTTATAACAGCATTACCCTCCTCTTCATTCCTCACCCCGTAACCTCTCTATGGTCACGATCTATTTCCATATAACAGTTGTATATGAGTGAAACCATTAGGCCTAAATTACGCTCTTGTGCCAAAGATTAATGCATGCAACATATATGCTACATTTTAAAAGGAAAAGAACATTCCACACAAAGGCATACCCTTTTCTGGCGTTCCTCATCTATAACTTCTGGAACATGTACTTGCTCATTGGCCCCATCCGCCGTGCCACCAAATCCAATGAAACTTAATCGACGTAACATCCTTACAGATTTCCCAAATCTCTTGGTCGATTTTCTTCGTAATGATGGTCGTTTGTCGTTGGCATCCTTTACGATTCCGTTATTCATAGGTTGGATTGCTCCAGTCAATGATGCCAGTGTATAACTTCTTTTTAACGTTTTACTCATGCTTGCATCACAATAATCTGCCATTATATCTGATTCTAACCTGGTTGTAGACTTTTTCATGGTCATTTCCCCATCAATGCGATACTGATCATCTGATGCTATCTTACCATCTCTATCTGGTAATTTGCTAACACTATTCCAACGACTAAGTCGTCTACGTTGTTTATCATTTTCCATCTCGCTAGGTTAAAGTTCTGTCATGATTTCTCAAACGTGAAAGAGTGTCTTTTTTATCTCCAATCCATCTATAAAATGGTTCATAGTGTAACTTCTTTAAAAAAAAATCTGTATAATTCCTTTAAAACATCCACAATATCAAGACAGTAAAATTATGAAACGCGACACATCTTCTGTAATTATGGTCCTGGTATACGTTGACTGTGTAAAACCATGCTATGATTGTAATCCCAGGTTATAATGCGTTTCGTCATCACTGCTTCATTTTAAACGATAAACTGAATCAATTTCAATTTTTCAGTTTCAGTGTTCAATTTAATGAATCATTTAAGGATGACTGATTCCGTAACAGCATCCCACAGGTGTCGCTTCCTTCATTCATATACGATTGGCTTTTATTTAGAGCACAAATAATTAGACAATAAAATCGTTACTGTTTTGGAATGAGAAATAGAAAACCTGTAAACATCATGAAACTGAACCAACAACACTGAAATCGATACCCGAGAGCGACACATTTTTGTAGTAACAGTCAGTGGCGTAACCAGCGGGGGGGCAGGGGGGGCGGGAGCCCCCCCCCCCCCCCCCCCCCCACTTGGAACCCTTGCCCCCCCCCCCCCGCTTGCCCCCCCCAAATGAAATCAAGTACGGCTGTAAATAAAATTTACAAACAAAGTACACACCAAATCCCCCCAATAATGACATCGTGTCGGTTGAGATTGGCACACTGTCGGTTCATTTGACGAAAGGAATCATGGAATTATGATGGTCAAAAGTACACATATGAAAAAATTTCGCGCGCTACGCGCGCATATGTCTTCCCAAAATTAAATATTCTTTGGTACAAGCTTGTTTAGAGCCAAAATGAAGCTCAATCGTCCAAAAAATAGCTGTAAAGTCGAAAATTTTCGACTCACAACAAATGTATGAGCCCCCCATTTCAAGTCTCTGCCCCTTCTTGCCCCCCCCCCAAATGAAAAAGTCTAGTTACGCCACTGGTAACAGTTCGATATGACAAATTAGATTATCTAAGCCACTAAGCCACAAAATACATGATGATCAAATTATTCATATAAATTACACTTATAGGCCTAATCAAGATGAATCAATAAGTCATGAGTCTGGAAAACACACTGTTCTTCTGAATTCTCACATGATCTTGGCATTTCATATCCATATATGGGTAATTTTAATGACGTTTTCATCATTTGCACATGTTGAATCGAATATCGATGTGTTTTAATACGAAACAATAGGCCTAGCCTCTACGTGCCGTTGCTGCTTTTAATGTTATCACGTCATAGCCACCCCGGTGCATGGTGGGGTAAATAAAACACCATGTTGTATACAGACTGTAACAAAAAGTTATACAATTGCAATTGCATAACCCAATCTTAAAATCATACAATATCAAACTCGTTTACACTCTGTGATATTAGTGATGTGTTGATTTACCAGAAGAATTTTACTTGGTCTTTTTAACTGCTTTTGTTCACAAATTATGACCAATCTAGGCCTATATAAAAGTCGTCTAGAAATCGGATTGGGCCACTTTCAGCATAGAATACAATCCTGTTTGTTGAAATTAAATGGTTAGAGTATTATGCAAGCATCATTAAGAGAACTACATAATTCTTTTTCAAATTGTTTTATTTCATGTCAATAAATAAATTCATCAAATTTGATTAATAAATAATAATATCAATTTCTTTGAGTCCATAATTGCTCACTATTCCTCCTGACATACCGGTAGTCAATATGGTACCCATCCTGAAATCACCATAGACGAGATATGGAGCCAATCTGGTTCAACGTGTATCTTCCACTGTGCTAACAACTCGGGTATCCGTGTTGCTAACATGTTCCCATCTATGAAGATATGTCCCATCAAAGTCCCATCACCATGATCACCAAGATTCCTGCCCGAACAAGCCGTTTCTGTCTGAGCCAGGGGTCGCATTCTGACGCGTCTGCGCGTCCTAGACCTCTCATTTTCTAATAGTGACGCGTCAGGTTTCAAATTGAAAAGACTTGCGGGTCCCGATCAAAATTGAAGGGACCCCTTAAATTTGACGATGTATGGAAATGGAAACCTTAAGAAATTCTGTAAGTTACATATCCATCCTTTGCTCACAATACAAATTGATTAAAACTGCCCGTAAAAAAGTAAAATTTTCAAATACCCAAACTTCAGGTCCCCTCAATTTCTTGGGGGACCCCTTAAATTTGTTTTAAATTGAAGTCCTTCGGGGTCCTGAAAAATGTCATGGGACCTCTCACATTTTTGACCCAGTGCTATCCCTGGTCTGAGCGCATGGCTAATGAAACTGGTTTTCACTCTGCTATCCAGGAAAGATTGTTTCGTCTCCAATTAAAATATCATACATAAATCTTTCCTGCCGCACCCAGCTCTATAGCCACTGTGCATATTGGAGTCTCCTTGGACATGTTGTAAAGTTTGCCGCCAGACGATCCACTTATTAAAAGGAACCATTGTCTTACAAGAGCGCTCTAATGTTCATGGTTTGATTCCATTCATACTGTTCTTCCCAGTGATTTAGCCGAAAGTGGCAGATGATTTCACGACACTTTAGACAATTGATCATCTCTGCTTCCCGAACACCGATTTTCATGAAACAAAGCTTATTATGAAGCTGAGAAAATTCCTTTGCATAATGTAAACAATTGAAACAGAAATTAGTTTAGAATTATTTTAAACATATTTTTCAAAATTGTATTTTTTGTTACAGACTGTATACACACACCCTAAACATTTAGAGAGAAAAACCTTGTTCTTAAAAAAGACCCTTTTCTTGTAAACGGTCGATTTTGTGCATTACGCTCCTGATCACTAAAAATACACATTTAGTATGACTTATAGCACGAGGCAGCATAGCTGCCGAGTGCTATAAGGAATTAATAGCACTCATCGACAGTGACCATTTTAGTGATGATTTATATGGCAGAGCTCTACCCTACACACCAGATACACACCACTTTCACAGTAGGACACCTCTCACTCACCCAGACTTAGACAATCATCTACTATTAAACACACACACACCAAGTTGGGTAATAATTACAGGGCTGTAATTAATCAGGTTATTTACGATGTCAAATTTACGGCATTCTGAAGCTGTACAATAAGTGAAATTTGTGGAATTCTGGATTGGCTGTGTATGTGCTATTAACATGTTTAAGGGGGGGGGGGCTTCCCCGGGGTGCTTTGTTGTTGGGTTGTTCATCTATATAATTGGACCACCAGGCGTTCCAATATGGGAATAACCCTGGAAGATTTTATTTAACTGCTACTTACCCTCGTCTATTAAATGTCTTCAATAAAGTGCTATTGCATATTAATGTGTTAACGATGATATGCCAATTGCTTTAAATATGTGTATTATAACAACTAAACGTTGTCTTCGTTGCCGTATTACATGTAGTATTTGATTTACTTCAGAATGCAAGGACAAACTACTCATTTACCCGAGACATTATTAGCATTATCTATTGAATCGAAGTAATTATGTTTACAATTCATCCTGTTTATCAATATTACAAACCCCTCAACAACATAATACTCAAAGAACTCTTGAGACAGTCATGACAGTTATCCGTGCTTGATTTCGATCACCGGTCCTTGAAACATGAAGATCTATGCTTCAAACGACGACATCGGCGGTGAATTGACCGGTGCATTGATTAAAATAAGGTGAACAAATATGTTTTGATACATCGCCAATGATGAAAGCATCATCATCATCATCATCAGAGCCAGGGTTTTGAAGATGACACATTTGAACTAATCTTGTCTGATTTTAATTTTAGTCATTGAACGATATAACGCTTGTTTAACGAGCACTAGGGTCCTCAATTAGGGGAGGGGGCATGAGGGGACAGGCCTGTGATCAGGGGGCATACAGACTATACTTTTTGTTGTTAATATAGTTGGTCATTTCATTTGGGGCGGCATCAGGGGGAAACCCCTCTGGTTACACTCTCAGCAAAAAGGGTTATAAAGGGGTTCTATAAAACTGCCCTCTATGGAATCTCTAATTGTTCTTCATCGAACAGAAAGAGTTCTAAAAAGGTTATAAATAACCATATTTGGTTCTTCTAAGAACCTTTTGGGGTTCCTCAATTTTTAAGAACCTTTTTGCGGGTTCTATTCTCAAGGGTTCTATATAGAGGACATAAAGGTTCCAAGTTGTCTAAAACTGTCCTCTGTGGAACCTCAAATGGTTCTTCATCGAACCAGAAAGAGTTCTAAAAAGGTTATAAATAACGATATTTGGTTCTTCTAAGAACCTTTTGGGGTTCCTCAATTTTTAAGAACCATTTTTGCGGGTTCTATTCTCAAGGGTTCCATATAGAGGACAAAGAGGTTCCAAGTTGAACCATTTTTTCGGAGAGTGTACTCCCTGTAAACGAGCTATAGTTAGGCTAAGTTAGTATCAAATGAAAGATACCACGATGATAAAAAGGATTTATTATACAATCAGCCATCAGATATGCAATACAGGATGGGCCAACTCATGTTTAGGGTTATAAAAATAGCTATACGAAATAATTAAATGAAATAATGTACTAACGCTGGATTTGTAAAGCTGAGACTTGGGAATTGTCCTGGGAATTGTTTAACACTGAACAATGGTGTTGTGCATAGATATGTAGCTTTAAATAAAATGATATTTTCATTGTAATTATACATACTATTTTTAAGTATGTAATACTCATCCTGTCATACATAAGTATGTATAATAGACTGAGGGTTCAAGTTGTTCATGACAGTATTGCCCATCTGAACATAAAATGTTATCTTTGGAAGTCTAGCAACCCATTCTCTCGATCGTGCATCTTTGCCATGTGCTTCCAACAGTAATTCTTGCGCATACTGATGCCCAAATAGCCTCTCAGCAAGTGTTCTGTTAAATCTCTCAACTATTCCCTGAGCTCTATGCAAACCCCTTTCACCACGTCTAATAAATTGCAACATTATTTAATGTCATTAAGTTACTAACAGTACCCATGAATTCACGTCCTGAATCAACTTGTAGCAATTTAGGCCATGTTAGTGGGCTGCGTTTATAAATATTAGAAAATGCTTTTGCAACTTCATCAGAATTTTTCGTTGAAAGCGGGTGAGCTTCTTTATAGCGCGAGGCAATGTCGACAACTGTTATGATTATGGGCGACTTCTTCCCATGGGCAAGGTGGCACTCATTTTGAATTCATTTTTGACTAGCAGTGGCCACATGTTGTTAAAAAAGGCCACTCGCATGGATATGAAGAGAGTAAAGAGACCACTGGCTACTTTTATCTTTGAACTCCGTAGTCCAATTTGTACGCTTGTGATTATAATCATTGGGATTTATGTCTCTTTGTGACAATTAAGGTTGAAAATGTCGCATGTAAATTGAGTAACAAAATGAATGTTTGAAAATACTAAGGTCCATCCATGTTTTCAAGATTGTATCCCTCCCAGCCTATCTAAATCTTGAACTTGTGCATAGGATCCTTAAAATCAGCTTCAACAAGACTTCAACAAAAGAAAGTCATACACTTTGTTTACGTCCTACACACTAAGCACTTCCTCTTCATTTTTAAATAGAATTTATTCAGATTTGAATAGGAAACCTCTTCCGATGGGCACTTACAAGGTTCTCTTCAAAATGAAGAGGAAAACCTATTCAAATAAATAAATGTATACCCTGTTCAAAGTTAAATGTTTTTTTCCTATTCAAAAATGAATAGAATCCTATTCAAAATTGATAGAAAATGTGTTGATTTCTTCCTAAATATGTACTTTGTGAAGCTTTTGTCGCACTTTTGTATCTCTTGGCAACCAGGGAATGGTGGTGGTGTGGGTGGGGGGGGGGGGGGGGGGGGCTGCAGAGGCATTGACTCTTTGATGTTTATGTTCTTGCACAATGCAGTGTATATGCTTTTATTTAGTGAGCAATAATTTAATTTACTTAAAACAAGTGAGAACATATGCATACATATCAATATACATTCCATGGTATTAAATTAATGCATAGACTTATAATTGAAATAAAATAATAGGTTTGAATAAATAAAAGGTGCAAATTAGCTCATTAGCATAATTGAAATGGTACAAACGAGCACCGGTGCTAATTTTTGTACCATTGCAACTATGCTAATGAGCTATTTGCACAATTTACTCGGCTTATAATTATAAGGCCAAGTAAAATATGGAAATTAGTGATTCCAGCGTCCCTCGGCATTTTGTTATTCAAAATGAATTCTTTTCATTTTGAATAGTTTTCTATTCAAAAATATTTGAAAAGGAAGTCTATTCACATTCATGAAACGATCCTTTTCATTTTGAATAGTTTTCTATTCAAAAATATTTGAAAAGGAAGTCTATTCACATTTATGAAACGATTCTTTTCATTTTGAATGAAATAGGTTCAAAAATATTTAAAAAGGTAATCTATTCACATTTTGAATAGATAACTTTTAGTGTGTATACAGTGAAATCCAACTATTGTTGACAAACGGGCTATTTAGACATTTGGATGAATATTTTTGTCACAATTAGTGCCCGACATTTTGGTACCAAATTTGCCACCAAATAACAAAGATAAGTCATGATCAGCGCCATTTAATGAAAATCCAATAGTATTTGTCCAATTATGACATGCTTATTCTTTCCAAGTTACCATTATCTGTCAAAAAGTACCTTATTCCGATTCGTCATAATAATGCAAATAGAAGTCCTTGTTCAATCTATATTTCCACATATCAAACTTAATTATTTAGGTTGAGCATGTGGCGGGATGTTTCAATGGCAGTTTAAAGATCGCAAAGGCCCACTTTGGAGACTTTTAATTTTGTTGATTTTCTGATGCATTACGCATTTCCCCCTGTGACATAATGGGACCTCATGAATCAAAAATACTTACTATAAGCTGAATGAGATGGATAATGCGCTACCACATAGTATCATATAATGCTGTTAAAATAGCAATTATTTTATTTTATCACTCCAAATAGGCTCAATTATGATTAGGGCCTATAGGGTGTATTACCTTTATTCGCAATATTTGCATGTTTTTACTGGCAACTCGTAACCGTTCCCATCCACTATGCCGCTTGTTGATCTCAGTTTCCGTTTCCTTCTCACCATCTTCATCCTCATCAAACTCCTCATCTGATGGAGGACCATTGGATGCACGTGCCTCCAGTAAGTTTCTAAAGATATTTCCTGAGGCATTGCGGCGATAATTCTGTGTCTTACTTCGCTTTCGTTTGTGTTTACAAGACCTGTTTTTGTTGCCATGGTTGCGTCGGTTTTCACTTTTGGATTGTTCGGAGATAAATAGATGATCTAGATCTCCGCTTACAATAGACAAACTTCGCGATCTTGACAGGGAGGGCATTCCTGTTCCTCTTTTGCTTGATTTAGTTCCAGACAGGGTTGACGATGTTAAAGCAGGAACCATACTAAGATTTTGAGTAGTCAGACTACCTGTACTTCCGGAAGTCATAAATATGCGTCTTCTTAGGAATGCTTCTTGTTTTTTCTTAACCATCGTGACGGGATTTTGAACAACTAATAATTTCGCCATCGTATCCAGTTCAATCGGACATGTCCTGATCCATTTATTCCTTTGATCTTTCGTTCCGTTAGACGAAGGAGTTATTTAGTGTGGTCGGATCTCCTTCAATTTCAACGTTGACGAAATCGGGTGTCGAAGTGTTCCGGTCAGTTGTCATAATGATTATCCAGGTTATATATATGTTACAATTTGTTTTATGATGCCAATACATTTCTGATCCATGTTCTGATTCTGCATCGATTTCAGATTTATACGCGTACGTGATATCACATTATCAAAATGATTATAAATATCCAGATATCCGTTATAATGAGGTTAATGATGTCCCCGCCGTTGAATGTCCAGAAGGCGTCCAGTGTTTCCCTCCGCTGCCGTCAGATCCTCAAATGATAATATTTTCATAACGCAATATGATAGATATATAATGCCAATAACTATTTTTTTCTGGTTGTAATAGCCAATATTAAATCAATTGTAAAAAGATGGTTCAATGCTCAGGTTCTTATTCACTGTCAGGGGTCGATACATTTGTATATATATGCCCATGTATAGTTTGTTTAGGCCTAACGATTGATGATTTATCATTGAAAACTTTGATTAATTATTCATTCGTTGTTGAGTAACTTTGTCAGTCTGTTGATTCCGCTGATCTCTCTTCTACCTTGTCACGTCATGCATAGCAAATAAATGCATCCGGGGTTACCCTTCTATACCTTGTCATGCATAGCAAATAAGGCATTTTGGAGTTCCCTTAGCATAGTATTCAATGGGGACTTCTAAAGAATGACCCATACACTTTCACACTGAGGATTATAAGTATGGTAGGGTACACTGTAAAAACAAACGTTTGACTATTTATAAACACTACAACACGTTTATTTGTTGTTGTTTACGTGTAAAGGTATAGGAGGTCGTTTACGATAAACGGGTTGCATAAACGCTACAACGTGTTGATACGTTTATTAACTGTTATCAAAAACGGTGTTTATACCAGCAATCATGTGTTTATTGCTGGTATAAACACGTTTTTGATAACAGTTAATAAACGTTATATATCAACGCGTTGTAGCGTTTATGCAACCCGTTTATCTTTAACAACCTCCTATACCTTTACACGTAAACAACAACAAATAAACGTGTTGTGGTGTTTATCAATAGTCAAACGTTTGTATGAGTTAATTTGCAAAAGAATCCCAATCTGCCAATATGAAGAAAAGTTTAGTATTAGATTAGTTTCCCACTTACTTCCATTTAGAATCTCTTTTGATAGATTGAACACACTTTGATATTAATTTTGTATTGGTCCGGTTCCGTTCTTGTTCATATATTATGTTTTCATAGTTCTTTCCAAGTAAGGGTATATGAAGAGCTTTGTTGCAAAAGGGCCACCAGACCACCCCGACATGTTACCTATTTTGCATTAGTGAAGTTGTATTGACAAGTCCATGGAATTAATCAAATTGTTGTATGGCTGTGTTCATTACTGTTTCTATGACTTGGATTAGTGCATCCATGCACGTCAATTGAGGCACCAACAATACAAGCCACATTCCACATAATGAATAGCCATCCATTCAATAATACAAAATGAGTTAAAAGGCAGAAGTGGATGTAGGCCCTTTTGCAAAACAGCTCTTCATATATGAAAACACTTAACCCGCATCCACACCTCAGGCAGCTATTTCGCCAATCCATCCATCATGTTTCGACGAAGACGGTGTGATATGTGCTACCACTAAGCTTCTATTATTATATTAACCATGATAACAATTCTTTTAAGGTTCAGTTTCTTAAGGTTCAATAACCTCAGGTTTATTGTTCCCCTTTATATCGAAAGGGATTCGTTCGCTACCCTAAATGTTGACCAATAATGATAATATCCTGATTGCATTTACTATTCCCATTTCTAAATAAAATATGTCATTCCTAATATATGTCATGTTACAATAACAGTATTTGTTTTTCCATGTTCATCTTCAAAAACAACTAAACGCCGTTTACCGTTGTTGAGTTCATCATTTCGGTAATTAGGCAAAAGCAATTTGCAAATTTAAATTTGAATTAAAAATGCGAACATTATTAAAAAATAGTGACAGGCGACTATATTTATTTGTGAACCAGTGACATGAGTGATAGCAATTGAAATTGAAAATCTGCGAATCTTAAGTTATACGGGTAACGAACCGTTCTTTATTATAGCGGACCATTTTATGCCTGTTAGGGTATCAAACCATTTTCGAAATTAGGGTTAATTATTTAAGTTTCACAGAAAGAAAAAAAGTGAGTCATCATCGAAAAATGAGTCATTTTGTCCGTGTAGTGACACACTATGGCTCAAAATGAGTCATTTTGTCCGTGTAGTGACTCAGTTTACGATAATGACTCACTTATTTTTTTCTGTGTTCATTGTCCTATTTATAAAATCCCATTATGTTGTCAGTCGTGTATGACGAAATAATATGATGAAATCTCGAAGGTCACAAACCCAAAACAAACATTCATTTCATGGTTAACAAGCGCGTTGTGTGGATAAATAGATATTCAAAAGGAACATAGGAAGTGCACAACTTATTGATCGGCTTGATGCACTTTTCATTATTATCATAACATTATTTTTGAATTTAATGATGTGTAAACCAAGTAACGCGGTTATTAGTTTTACCAGTATTCAAAACAATACTTTTTTTAATTTAACTTTTAAAGTCGTATAATTATATATATCTCAAAGATTACTGCTCTCTTAAATCGAAAGATTGAAATGTTAATCTTAAAGATTGTGCTGAGGGAAAAATCTGAAAATATTCAATCTAATAGAGTGAAGTTTCAGTCCAATATATTGAAATTTCACTCTATTTAGATTAAATATTTTCAATCTTTTAAGATCTTTCCCTCAGCACAATCTTTAAGATTTACTTTTCAATCTGTTGATTTAAGAGAGTATGCATGCTTGTACTTATTTTAATGCATTTCTAATTGTGATTCCAAATATGATGATGAAATCCTATAATTTTTATACATTTTTGAACATTTTGGAACTGTCGTCTGCAGGCGACTGCCGCCGCGTGGAAAGTGTTTAATTAAAAAAAGTTTGTGTTTGTTCATTCGTACCACGACGAAAGCATTTTGGTTTTATCGTTTTATGTTGTGATTCCATGAACTCATGATTTCGAACCATTCTAAATTTGATAATTTAGGCGCTGATTTTAACGAAATTAAAACATCCTGGGTTTTTTTGGTAAATTTCCATATGCCTATTTTATACGATTTGTAAAAGTAGTAAACCATGGCATTCTGGAAGACATCATGAATGCACAAATTGTACAAAGACATTTTTCCATCAGTTTCAAATAATCTGTATGTGTTCCGTATCGGAAGGACCTTTTCAATTTGTGTTTTCTTAACTAGGCCTATATCAAAAAAAGTTAAGTATACGTGAAGCTCATACTTCGAGCGTTTGACAGCTCTAGGGGCAGTGGCGTATATAGCCAGAGGGGCGGGTGTGGGGTGGGTGTGGGGGGGGGGGGGGGGGTATTATGGTCGGGTCGGTCGAAATTGGCACTGTCAGTTGAAATTGACACTGTCGGTTGATGAGATTGGCACCAACGGTTGCGATTGGCACTGTCGGTTGAGATTGGCAACGGTTGCGATTGGAACTGTCGGTTGAGATTGGCGCCAACGGTTGTGATCGGCACTGTCGCTTAAGATTTTGACTTCGCCTGAGATGGTAGCCTACTGTCTGTATAATTGAATGCCGGTTTTTTTCGTGCAAGTTTGGGGGACAGCATCCCCCAGTCTCAATCAATTTTCTGATTCGGCGGCAATTCTCACAAATTGACTTCCTGGTAAAGCCCTTGTCGGTTCACTTTCATTTTTCGTCCCCCTCCCCCCCCCCCCCCCCCCCCCCCCCCCCCCCTATCCCAATATGAAAAATCTAGCTACACCACTGTCGGGTTCTGTCAGCAAATTAAAATCCCAAAAATTCATATAATCATCAATGGACGTATAATTGGGACCCAATAGACTAAAATTACTCCCTATACTGTCAAGGAATTACCTTATTCAGTCGAATATGTCTCTTCCTAGCTGCCCGTAGTCGCTTCCATCCACTCTTCGCAGGTGATGCACCACTTTTCATAAATTTATCATCATCATCATCAAAGTCTTCATCTGACTCTGGACCTCGAGACTTATCGCGTACAAGAAAGATATCCTTCCTACCAGTACGGCGATATAAGTCAAGTTTGCGATTCTTACTGGAGTTGACGACACGGTGTGACATCTTTTGATGAACTATCTTGATAACTGACTCACTTTTTGATCTCCGCAGACCAGATGGGAAACTAGAGATTTTCTCCGTCTTGAACGTTATGTTTGGTTGACGTATGCTTGTTCCTGGCACTGTGTGACTTCTCAATGTGTCGTCGAGTCTTTCCTTCCTCATCTTGGTCGATGGTCTTTGAGACGACATTATCATTTACTAAATTTGTTTTGGGAATTATGTACTCCAAGTCTATATATAATAACTAGCCCGAGATTGCTATGAACGATACTCAAGAAGTGTGTGAGTGATCAAGTCTAACGATTTCGGACGAAACGATGAGCATTTGAACAAAGTACATTAAGTTCCTGTATTTGATTTAATTTTCTAACTCTTTTGATTCCAGCATCAAAAATAAGAGTTTCATCAGTAAAACATTGAAAATAAGATCCAGGAATTTGGACATTGTTTGAACACAACGACCCTCCTCGCGATATTTAGTCATTGTGTGACATCAACATTTGTGTTTATTCATATGTTTTATTAACGTTGACAGTAGCGATATATAGCAAATTCAATATTTACAATTATACTACAATGTTTCAAATGCATCGATTATCAGGATTATATCCAAATTGTCATCAGGTCATGGTCATCCGAATGACCAGTGCGTGAAGTCGAAGCATTAAGTATTCAAACTAATTTATTTTTATAATCAAATATCCTTGGCCATTGACGTCCTTGCCAATATGTCTAATAAAATCTGTTCCGACATGTTGAAATCTCCATCTGCAAGTGCAAACTTGAATTCAAATATTTGAACCAATGACCGTAAACTTGTCAAACCAAACTTAGGATACCTGTATTGCTGTCGTTCGCCTTTGCCGTGATTTGTAAAATGAAAATTTCGAGATATGCTGTTTGCAAAGTATTCCTGGTGCTAATGATGTTCCATTAAGATGTGCTGCATCATTCCATTTGTATCCAAATCGCGACATTGACTTTAAGTACGGATTGAACTACCTGATCAAAAAATCCGTTCTTCAAATTTGATGCGATCGATAGGCAAGGTTAACCAAATGTATCAAAATTGATCATGATATTCACTATAGCTTTCAACGTGATTTCTAAAAATACAAATGAAAAACAAGAGTACACGCATCGGCGACGCTTATGGACGTTGCTAAGGGCACTGTACCCCACGGACTATATCATATACCAGGTCAAAAGAGTATTGTATTATATTTTATGATTTTATTCTTTTACTGTCATAAACCATTGTAAATGAACTTGAACAACTGTTTGCAGTTGCCTATGGTAACAGGTATGAATCGAGCAGAAAATGTTTCTGCCACGCTTCATAATGGAAATATTAAATTAATTACCCGTACGCCTACCCGAACTTAGGGAAATGAAATGTACCTTTATTTCTTCTATACATTGACATACCATATCTCTGTCTACATGGTCAAAAGAGTAAAAAATAAAATGGAAGAAGAAGAGGTGTTATAGGATATAAAGGGCAAAAGGAGAAAAAGAAGACAATGAAAACAAATAATGTTTGAAGTAAAAGAATTTCGAGTGCATTCGATTTGTCCATTTGTTTAGGTATATAATATAAATGTGCACACCTTGTGCTTGGATTTTACTCCGTTATACCTATACCTATGAAGGAATCATTGATTTTTAATTAGAATAGTATAGGCATGAGAAAATGCCGAAACTACTGCTTCGACTAAATGCTGAGTTTTGCCTTAATGCCTAAAAGGTGGATGTTGTTATCCTTATACTGTATAGGAATCGTTGTTTTTTAGTTAGATATTAGCATGTGAGAATATGCCAAATTACTGCTTCAGAAGAATGGTGAATGTTTGCCTTAAAAACGCCTAGAACCCAGGAGCTTCCACACCCGGGCCCTAAGCATGCTAAGACGGGTCCCAGGACACCATTCACTTGGCTTGGATTTTTAAGTTAGAATTTGAACGTTGTGCACACTTTTTGTGTTTGGAATTTACTCCTTTACCTCCTTACGAGGGCGTATCCACAGTATCCAGGACTGTTTTTGACGAGGGTGGGGGAAAATTTTAAACTTAAACAACATCCAAACCCATTTGCGCCGCTTACAAATGCTCCTTACCCCTTACCAAGTTCCTCTTCCTCTTTCTTTTTCTCCTCTTAACCTCCTTTTTTTAAACTCTTTTGTCAATGGGGGCCATGGCCTGCAGGCTGTCCCCCTGGATACACCACTGCCTACCAATGACTCATTGTTTTTCGCGGTACCGCGTATAGAAAGGGAAATACAACAAAATGATTGGCCTTTATCACTGAAAAATGCACCTTTGGGTGCATTGAACACACACTAGCAATTCATACCTATTTGTTTCATTTAGAGACACATTTCTTGGCCTCCATTTATAGCCCAAATAGATCCAAATAATCTCCTAAATTGAGCTTTAAACGTGTACCATTTTAGCAGCACGACACAGGCCCCCTGGGTCAAAATGGACATTTTGGATGCCCAAGTCAAATCTGAGTTATTGGTATGACATACAAAAGCACATTTTAAGCTTTAAAATGATACAATTTTAAAGGTAATTGGACTTTGTAATCACAAGATATGATTTGAAGATGCATATTGTTTTCTATTGTATTCTTCATATTTCACCAGATATATTGGCCTCTATCTTAAAACTGTTTTTGCCGACAACATGTCCTTTTGACATAAGATATTTTACAGAGTGTCTATTTTCACCTAATTTCAACGAATCTATCATGGTTTATTTATCATTGGTGTCAAAGATCAAGTCTAGTACTTCCAGGCAGAGAGAGAACGCCTTTGTTGTGCCAGTCAATGTTTGAACTCGGTCAAACTAAATTGTTTTGAACATGTCATCGCTGAGATAAACAATGAATTGCGAAGGATACAGTATTTAAAGCAATATTATGTGATTTTTTTTTTTCTCACCAAAAATGGATTTTGAAGTAATTAGGAAACATATTGCTCTGTAACTTAGAAGATATTGAGTTTTATGTTTATAATGTTATGTTTATGTAATGTTATGTTTATAATGTTATTTATGTTTATAATGTTATTTGACAA
>CM069450.1:58757313-58851493 GCA_035610835.1 Ophiura sarsii
TTTGGTGCCATCTGGACCCAAGTATTTGTCCCGGGTATGTGGCCGCACGAACTGGCTGTGTAAACCGGAGACGATTATAACTAAATTAGTTATAATCGTCTCAGGTGTAAACATAATATTTTAGGGACACCCTTTATAATATAAATATTGTAACCTTTTTTTGTTGTTGTATCACCCGGTATTGCAAACTTTTCGTAAAACAAATATCACATGATTTAAAGTCACATGATATCTAGCTCAATTAGCGTTTTTATTAAATGAAAACTGTTTCCCTAAATATGACATCTATATACCCTATTAATTTAATTGTTATCTCCAATAAAAACTTTCGAAATCAATTTTAATTAATTTCAGTTTAATTGTTCTTTGAATCGCTAGAATTGTCTTCAATTACAATATATATTATATAACTTTTCGAACCTTTTGTGATACATAGGATATCATACTAGAAACATCCAAGTCCCTATAATCGACCAAAAGTAAATAAAGTGCCGAGGGCGAGACTGTGCCGGTAACACGAACTTGTGATTGTCAATAAAACTGTGCTTCTTTTACCATTCGTACTGTTTTCCATCTTACAAAATGAAGTTTAAATCGCTGTTATTACTATTTGCGTTCATAGTGACTGCGGTTTTTGCCCAGGACGTACCACCTGTAAGTGAGATGTACTGTAGCTTATAATTCGGCAACCTGTACTGTAGACTGTTAAAACTTAAAGTGTGTTAGTTAGTGTTAGACTGTAGTCTGAATCTTAGCTCTCTGTGAATGAGTGAGAGCTATGGAATGAAAGCATGTGAGTCCACGTTGGGGATTTTCATCGGCTATATCTTGCCTCACGTCCCGTACGGAATAAACCGTGTATAGCTGTTACATATTTTAATTGGTTTGAGCATGCGCACTTGAGTTGCGGGACGTCTAGCAAGACATTGCCTTTTCATCAATATTTTTCAACTTTCTGAATAAAATTTGTCAAACTGCTAGTGTTGCTTCAGATATCTTGATCGCTCTATATTCCCGGGGGGGGGGGGGGGGGCACTCAACTTTATTTTTGGTAGGGGTGTGCCGCCCAGGGTCTCAAAAAGGGGGGCTAAGGGACCGTTCATTATTTATGGTGGAGGGGGGGTTGGGTAAAATATAGGGGGGGTCATTTAACTTTCATATGTTGAAATAGGGGGGGTTATGTAACTTTTTATTCTTAAACAGGGGGGGTTGTGTAACTTTTTTAAACTATAAAGATGGTGGTGAATGGGGTGATTTTAGAGGCTATTTTGGAGTGTAAATGCCAATTTTTTGTGCGCTTCGCGCACATTTTCTTACGACCTTTCAACTTCAAAACATGTAGGCTACTTATGATGAGACTACTTTCGTACAGCAAATCTTTTTTGTGCACGCCCTGCTCGGACGATCTGTTGGAAAAACACCTATATAATCATCAATGGTTGAAAACAGAGCCATGAGGTGTATAAAAACATGTTAATAGCCTAGGCCTATGTTCCAAAATCCAATTTGATTAAAAAACGGTAATTTCTTGCATGCTTTTCACCTCGTCTCACTCTCAGCTCTGCACCAAAGCTCACAAGAATATTTCATACGTTTTTGTCTGGATGTTCTAACTTTTTTTCGGGTTATAAAGACTCACAAAACACCCAAAATGTATAAATATATGACAAATGTTCCGCCTCGGTACGCTCGCAATGTAGTTAGTCATTAAATTATTGGCCGTTCAGAGGGCACAACCAACGAATCCATGGGCAAAAGAAAAATACATCCCCTAAGTATGTGACAAGTTGATTTTGAGGGGGGGGGGGGGGGGGGGGGGGGGGGTTGTGTAAAAATCTATTGGTTAGTAGGGGGGGTTAGGTAATTTTGACATACGAGTCTCGAATTTGTCCCAACCCCCCCCCTCCACCATAAATAATGAACGGTCCCTAAAGAACTGAACTGAGTGGATTTTATGACGAAAAATAGGGTCTTAGGAGCTGATTTTTTTCCAAAAAATAGGTCTTGAGAACTGGCCTATAGTTCAATTTTCGATTTATTTTGGTTTAAGAACGAAAAATTGGGGCTTTGGAAAACAAAATTGGTGCTTTGGAACGCAAAATTTCCCGATTTTTGAATTTTCAATAAAAATGGGGTCTTAAGAACTGATGCAGGCTCAAAAGGGGGGTCATAAGAACTAGCAGCAGAGGGTGAAAAAGGGGGTCTTCAGCGCGGCACATACCTATACCCTTTTCAAATGTCAGTGCCCCCCCGGGTCTATATTCCCCTACAATTTTAATAAAACTATGATGTGGACTGTTTATGGCATGCCTCATTTCGTAGCTAGCATTAGCAATCCTGTATTTTTAATTTCAAAGTTTGTGTGTAACCGTCTACAGCTATACTATAGTTGTAGTAACATGTAACTCAGGACTCAAGCGCACAGTGTACTCCACAATGCTCGGCCGCTGAGCGCACTTAGCGCTGACCACCGTAGTCCAATCAGGCTGCATCATTTTGTTGTAGCGCAGAGAGATCAAGCGTAGTGGAGTATGCTGAGCGCTTGAGTACATGTAGTTTGATAATGTCCAGTGTTAATGACAGATGAGATTTCCAGGTTCTAGTTACTTGGTTGAATACGGCTTTTTCATGAAAGTCGTTAACCCTAACCTTACCAGAGGTCACAAAAGGCCACAGCAAATAACCTCTGTGCCTCGTGACACGATCCTGCGAGCTGTCAAATGTTCTCGGAAAAGTTAGCTTTTCGAGCTCTCCCGTTAGCGCAATCAGTTAGTCGTCCGCCTGCCATACGGGCGGCCCGAACATTCTTTCCTGCCCCCCCCCCCCCCCCCCCCAAGTTTGACCCATTTTCTCCCCTGATAGTTTAATTGTCAAAAACCTGACTAGGAAGTTAGGGTTAATAAAAGTCACAGTAATTCCCAATAGGCAAGCATTCAGTCAAGATTTCATACTGTTTAAACCTGAATAATTAGTCTCAGGTTTGAACCCAATCAACCCATGATGAATTTCAGCCTAAAATAAATACTCATCTCTAAGTGCGCCCCAAAAAATGGACAGCTCGTGACATGTGGGCCAGTTTGGTCTGGTTTAAAATAAGGTAATGGCGACTTCTGTAGCTTAGTGCATCTATAAGTACAGTTCTGTATTACATTTGTAAATGCTTTGGATATTTGAAAAAGGTTTTTTGCTTTCATGTCCAATGCCCACCTTAACAAAATGTAACTTTACAGAGAAGCAGTAAAGTAGCTTACCTCTGTAGTTTAGGTGTCATTTCTAATAATGTTATTGATTGATTTACACTCCAGTTTACAGAAGAATGCAGGACTGATGTGTACCCGCCACCTGCATCAGAAACCAAAGTGCCAACATTTGTATTGAACCTGGATCTACCTCCAGAAGATAGATGGACACCCCTTGTAAAAGATAAAACTGGTGAAGTATGTATACACTTGAAATATTGCCAGGGGGCAGATACCACCCTCTCCCCCTATACAGGGTGAATAAAACGAAATTGTGCAATGATTGAAACAACCATTTGACCTTGATATGTGCATTGAACCATGATATTGGTCGTGTTTTTATAAACCATGTTTAATCTCGTTGATCTTCTGAAAATATGAAAGTAATCGACTGAAATATAAGCAAAATGTGACCAGTTTTGTAAGTTGACATCTATTTTCATCCACCCAGTTGGTAGTGACAGTAGAAGGGATTTGCCTCATTCAAAAGAAATCTACCTCCCTCCCCTTCCCTAACCCCTCATGGGGTTTGTGTGTACCGCCCCCGGGTATTAAACATGGGCCGCCGCTGTGATTGTGCATCATGCTTCAGGGTCACGCTCCCAAAATTAATTTTTCGGCGCCTATATGTACATGTACCTCTGCGTAATTACATACAAAATTGGAATGGGGTCCACCGGTGCGGTGCTTCTGTTGGATCATGGGCAGGGTTAGGATGACCTCTGAATCAGAGTCTGTGAACACACATTGGATTTATAAGTAATTATGCAACATATTTGCTTTTCCGAGTTGCTCCAGGGTACATTCAAAACAATTTATATAATTTGCTCAACATTTTTCCTTGAAGCAGTAGTTTCAGAGAGACGTCAGTCTGTTTTTTGTTTTAAGAAAAACACTTGATTGGCTTAATACAAATATGTATACATGCTAGTAACTGAATTGATTATAGAATGTAATTTCATTTCCTTTGGACAGAGATGTAACTATGCCCACTTACCTCCTCTTTTTACATGGTAAGCCAGTGTTTGAAGCAGATCACAAACAAATGTTGTAACAATGTAACCCATTGTGTTGTCTTAGATGCATAATTTCTGTTTAATATTTGCAGATGAAGCTGTTGATTCAAGATATTATTGATTTGGTTGGAAACTTTGTTAAGAATGAAACTGGCGTTGTAGATTGGATTAACACAATTATGGTGAGTATCCACAGGACCTATACTATCAAAGAAACAGTTATAGCATCATCAGCAAACTGGGATAACTGAAGGTTAATCAAGACTACATTGTGTGACAAAATCAATCCTAATTAAATGTTCTTAACATTTTCCACGCGATAGTCGTCTACAGACTACAGTTCCAAAAATGTTAAGAAAATGTCAAAATTACCTGTTCTATGGCCGAACCTCTCAGGTAGGGTCGGTGGGTTAAGCCATGGATTGGTCAGGCCCATAGGCAAGGTTTTTTTCTTTTCGTTGCCGTAAATAAAATTATTGAGTGCTGTTATGGTTAGTAGTCCTTTGATTTTTGAAAATAATCAATCATTGTGTATTTGTTTATACCACTCTTTTCAAACGTACTAAGAATGCTTTTAAGTCATCAGAGCTATCGCAATCACAATATTCATAATTTTGTTTTAAAAGTAACCTTTCATCATTCCTCCACTTCTTAGTTGTCTAGGAAATAAGTCATTCTCATTTTCATCACTGTGATAGATGATGTTTGTTTAAGAAACCATTTCCATCATTCTCTCTTCACATAAGGCACCCCTAGCAGAGACCTTGCCAGATCCATACCAAGGAGAAATCAAAGGAATTGCAAAAGCTACTGGAATACCATTGGGTGAGTTTGAAGTTGGTCATTAGATGAATACTTGGAGACTAACCCAGGCCCAAAGAACAATGGGACAACCAATTGAGACATGGACCCTGACACACTAGCAAAAATCCCTTCGTTCGATGAAGCGCTAATGAAGATTAACTAATGAAGGTGCATAGTGTGTATGTTCCGAGCCCTTCATTGAACAAAAATTAAATCGGCTTCATTCGATGAACCTCAGGAGGTTCTTTCTTAAACGAAGATAAATGTTAATTCGATAAAGCAAATGTGTAATGTGTACGCTCGCTTCATCTATAGAATGGATTCATGCAAAAAGAATGACATACAAGGAGTCAATTTCCGGGTTCGCATGGCAACCCCAACCTTAATTCAATCTCCGTTAATATTTATTAATGTGTACGCATCTCTATCTCCGTTAGTCATGGTTAGTTGTAATGTGTACGCTCTCCCAATTAACTAATGAAGATTAACTAATGAAGATCAACTAAGCTTCATTGAATGAAGCGATTTTGTAGTGTGTACAGGGTCATGGTGATCCACTCAGTTTTATATGAGGATATTATTCCTGTAACAGACCACCGAGAGGTAATATTGATCCCCTAGCACACTTCTACCTATTCTAAATTCTTTTCTTGTATTCTTATGTGAGATTTTGTGCCTAATAAACTTGTAATGTAAACTGATCAACTTAAAGATAACATTGGCCTAAAGTTGAGCTCATCAGCAATGTAGCACGCATGATATAGTTCCAGTTGATTTATTTTGCCCATGTACAAGAGTCTCACAAATCACTATTCCTACATGATGTGTTAACATTATGATGTGTTTACAATATAGATTTGTGTGTATTATTTCTGTAAACAGGTGAAGTTGTACTCTACAATGTCTTCTACGAGGTGTTTACATTCTGTACATCAATTGTAGCAGAAGACAAAACAGGTCAGTATTTACATTCTTACTTCGTATTAAGGCTATATACAAAAGAAAACCAATTTTATGAATATAACAGACCAGCCATTGTGAGAGGTTGTCAGTATCAAGCAAAGTGAGATTTTTGGAGTAACTATCGATAGAATACCCCTCGCACCTACCTAACACATATGCTATTGCCCGGGGCTATTGCCCTGCATCAATGGGCTCCACACAACTCTTCCATAGATGCAGGTACGCGCAAATCATGTCATCGCATTGATTTACTGGCATAAAAATCATGCATGCATGAAACAACATAAAATAATCCACAAATGTGAATTCAGTCAATGCCAGCTTCTAACGAAACCAGGGGGGCACTAAACCTTTTTTTTTGGACATGTATATGCTACGTTGATTTTCGTTAAGTGGTGAGCGACTGAATTATCATCACGAAAATAGGGTCTATAATGAAAGAGATTGGGAAAGAGAATGAAATATTGCCCTACCGCACTGATTTTTGGTGTTCAAATGGGGTCTTGTGAACGTGAGTTACAACTCAAAATTGACTGAAAAACGGTGGTAAAAGCGCAACATTTTGACCGTGAGACAGTTTGATGCTGAACAGGGGATCATAGTGAACTGCTGAAGTGTTAAAGTATATACCCTTAGAGAACTAAAAAAGAGGCACGAAATGGTGTTCTTAAGCGCCACACATCTGATTCATGTTATCTATTTGCTTGTTTTATACCTTCTACATTACTTTCACTCAAATTTGTTTGTTGATTGTGCCAGTATTGATCATCTTTATCTGCTTGTTTCTAGGCAAATTATACCATGCGAGGAACCTTGACTTTGGTCTGTTTCTTGGGTAAGTTAATCAGATTTGTTTGCCTTTGTGTCACAAGTCACTCTCTATTTTAAGATCACATTTCTATATATTGACTGTGTAAATAAGTCATGTATTCCTGATCTTTAAAACTTTGGAATAATTATGTAATAATCTTCACATTGTACCATTGACGGAGTAAAGTGAATTATAATACATTTATTTAGTGACTTGCACTGCTTTCCAAACAGGCCCTTATTTTGAATACATAGACATGCATTGCAATGTAAATGTTACAACGTTACATTATATTCAAATTAAGGAAAATATAGTATTTGAATTGACTGATTGACATATTTTCTAAATCAATACAGATTGATCTTAAAGCTATAGTAATATCCCCAAATCTAGTAAAGACTCTTAAATGCATCACACACGCGTAAGACAGGCTATTGGAGTAACACAACGACTCAACATGATTAAATGTCATCTTTGTACATTTCCAATCAGTACCAGTCATCAAATATTTACAGAAGCCGTGGTAACTGTGCTGTGTATTGCACCAACAAATAAGATTTTTGGTGTACAACATTTAAAAAGAATGTATATTTGTATAATTTCAGATGGGATATCAAAAATGACACATGGATGTTAACTGAACGTCTGCGACCACTCATCATAAATGTAGATTATAAGAAGAACAACAAAACAATTGCTAGGGCAGTGCATTTTACTGGTTACACGGGTGTAATTACTGGTGTAAAACCTGTGAGTATATGTTAGGAGACTAGATGGTGGGGGCACAAATCGTTAATGAAAATGTTCAAAAGTAGGACAAATATGTCTGGTATAATGGAAAGTGGCATTAAGGGGGGGGGGGGGGGGAGGATTCAAGGAAGTTTTTGAGACTTGATTTTTGGAATTTTGTGAGTGCTGTTATTATTGAAATATAAATCAAATGCATATAAAAATATACATTTTTGGAAAGAAAAGGAATCAGAGAATCAAATTTTGCGTCAATTTTGACCAATTTTTTTTTTTGGGGGGGGGGATTTGGGAATGTTTTACTCAAAATTATTTTTTGTTAGCTTCATTGAACTTTTTGGGGTCCAAAAATGTATACTTTTATATACATTTGAGTCATAGTTCAATAAAATACAGCACTCACAAAATTCAAAAAGTGACTTCCTTGAGTCCCCCTTAAGAGTGGTTGATCTTCACTCTTCAGAAATCTCTTTTTATATGGATTGATACCATAAAGTACCTTTTTGAATAATATTGAAGAGAGAATTAAGGTAGCAGGCATTAAATAATTTTGCATTGTATGTTACATAAATTATGTTACTCTTTGCACATTGTATGTACTGTAACAGTTGAGTGATAATAAAAGCACCTATAGATATATATTACTGGTAGGCCCTATATAAAGGAACACATAAATCTTGAATTTGTTAAAACCAAAAAGGGTTCAAATTTAGTAGACTATTACATGTGAAAGACACTTTTACAGATTATTGAGTTATTTTGGGTGTTACAATTAATTGTGATTATTATATTTCTCTTACACATTTCTTTTCTATATATCTTCTATCATACCTTCCAGGGCGTAATGACTTTAACAATGAATGAACGTTTCAATATTAATGGTGGCTACCTAGGTTTACTACAATGGATATTAGGTGATCACACGGGACATTGGGTTGGATTTGCTATTAGAGATGTGTTGTTATCTGCAGAAAGGTATGTATGAAATATTCTGAAACAATTAAATGGGTTCATAAGGATCGTTAATTAGAATTTGGTATGGAATGTTCATTGTAAGATACTCACATGTACGTTTCGGATACGTCTGTATCCTTTGTCAACACTTTTGATAGATGATTTATATGGGGATTTTTGTTGACCAGATGATAAAAGATCATCAAAACATGGGTGAGGTTGTACTGCCCCTCGTCTCAATTCATTGTGGAGGTCCCTCTCTTTCTGATCTCAATAGCCTCTCTTTGCCATCTTTTGTATCCATATTGCTTCCTGCCAATGACATTTGCCTCGTCCTATCTAATGACATGGCTAGAGGCCACAACATGGTCCGTTATTGCTGATTTGTAACATTAGTAAGAGATGCCTTTCTCCCTGCTCTGGCAAATCCAAGACTGCAAAAAGCGTTGTGAATTGTCACACTCATCACTACCAAAAGTGTTGACAAAGGATCGAGATGTATCCGAAACAAACATGTGAGTACCTTACACTGGATAAGTATAATGAACATTCCATACCAGACCTAGGAAATGTGTTGCAATATCTTTTATTCTGCTTATGGGTTATATTATAATTTAAATATCACACAGGGTTTTATTCTTGCTGAAAAGCTGATCCCTTGCCATGGAACTTGCACAACCTGTCTGTCTATCAGAGATTTTAAGGTGTTTTGCCCAAATGTATGCATATTTTCAGGAATTCGTCACCATTTCAGGATTTAGGGTGTTACTGACAGGCATATCGTCAGCCTGCTTCGATAATTGCCTAACTCACTTTTCAGCGAAATTGAGTTTTTTTGATAAATCATGACTTCATTACATTATGCACATGCTGTTATAATACCTAAGTCATTGACCAATCAAAAGTGTTGATAAATGCACAATTGCAATTCTGCCCAAGTTAGCATTGTGAGTTAGGCAGATTGTACTGATAATGAAAATTGTTTAAAATGGGTCATATGAACTCGTATTAGGCATATAACAAGCCATATTTCACTTAAAGGTATATCCCCAACCTATTTATATCCAACAGTTACTGCCCCTGTTGGAATTCACCTGGACTATTCATGTTGCTATTCAACATATCGTCAGCCTGCTTCGATAATTGCCTAACTCACTTTTCATACTTTTTGTTGTTTTCTAAGAACTATAAATAAATGAGTTAGGCAATTGTCGAAGCAGGCTAACGATATCTGGTATATATCATTTGATAATGTATGGTGTCACTAACCATGAAGAGAACCGCTGTCAGACACATGTAGACACATATATAGTGAATCAAAAAACTTATTTGGTGCGTAAACACCAACTGGAAACTGTTACCATTAGATGAAAGATTGAAGGCCATCGGTGAATTAGTTAAAAATGTAGAAGTTACTTTCAAGTAACAATTGCGTCTCTATATTTATCTCACATTTATAATTTAAATTTGTGAATAAAATGTTTTGCATTATAAATGAATGTGTCAGGTTTTCTCAGGTTTTCTCAGCAAGCGTCACATATTCGGTTCACAATGCACCTTGTTATGCCATGCAATCATTTTTTGCACCATGCTCTTCTGAATTCATTCTCTGCTGTAAGTAGGTTCACCAATTTGGAACCGACTGAACTACAGAAGTAATACACAAATTGTTATAATTCTTGCCTTGTTTCCCTTTTTGTGTTTTAGTTATGATGCTGCCCACAACTACATCGTGAAGAGCAAACTGCTTGCCCCTGCTTACTTCATACTGGGTGGTACTAAATCTGGTCAAGGTGCTATCATAACAAGATCTAGAGAGACATGTGATAATGTTAAAACGTAAGTAAGATACAAGGAGGGGTGGGTTATCCATCTCTTTACTGAAATGTCATATTAGCATTGGGGTTTCACAATATATAACCTTGAAGTAAACCATAATAGAAAAAAAAAGACATTGGATTTGGGTTGACATCAGACCTGATCTGCTTGATCATATTCTTTGGAACACTTGTATATTAATCAAAATAGAGTCACACACTGGTTATCTATATCCATTCATTTACCATTTATTGTAGAGGTGTTGCATGTTGTAGAGACCAAAGCCAGCAAAACAGTAATCACTTCATCAATTAACCTGTTCACACAAGCCTGACGATCGATCTTTGGACAATCGATCGTAAAGAAGTGGAGACTAATTCAGCCATTTCAAAACGTTCAAAAACTTCGATCGATCATCGGTCATTGGATTCACACAGGAAGTGGCCCTTTTTGATGATCCATTGTTTTAGCGACTGTTATTGCATCTACAAAAGGATGATCAATCGCCCAAAGATCGATAATCAAGCCTGTGTGAAAAGGTTAATTATGATCATACTTATATACAAATATGCAAATCAATAACCCATGCATAACTTGGGTAAATTATGCTAATGAACCACCCATACATAAAATGAATGTCCGTGACCTTCATTGGCCGCTCACTTGATGCATGGGTGAGGACAGGTGCTGCCATTTACAGTCGTAGGTTATGACATTGAGCCTGCAAAGGCTGCAGGTACATGAGAAAAAGGTATTATCTAAAAATAGGATCTCAACAATATCATTGTTGAAGGGCATATTAGAATATTAATCACTCTTTTTGTTTTATATATAGGATGAACCCTAAGAATGGTACCTGGTTTTTACTACAGACAAACTATGATCCATGGAAAGTGCCCCCATTCTTTGATGATAGACGTACACCAGGCACCAAGTGTATGAATAAAATGGGCAGTGATGTAAGTTGATAGGTTATGTATCAGTCAAATGCATTTTTTATTTATTGAAAACAACAACTTTGAAATGTGATGTAAGCAACAGCTGTCACCATCTTGTCTTCAGTATTGCCAAACCGTGGCACAAGTGCCCTCCAGGTCGTGGCCTATGACAAAAAGTAAACTCTTTTTTTTGTTTTTCCCTTAGAAAATACATTGGTAGTTCAACTTTTTTCAGGTGTGGCACACATTTTTTGGCCGTGGCGATAGGGTACAAAGTAGCGCAATTATGTGGTCTAGCCACAGGATTGGCAACACTGCTTGTCTTATGTATGCTTGGGAAATTCAATTTCAACATTTTAATGAGGAATATATTACAATCAATCTGGAGAGAACAGACTTTTTAAGTACCAAGTACCATAGCAAAATATGACAACAAAGGGTCTGTAAATAAAAAAAATTGGTGGAGCATGTTCTAAGATATGGCCCAATGACACATTGGCGTAGCTAAGATTTTGAGGGGGAGGTTAGGGCATGTTTTCTCCAAAACCCGGGCGAAAAATGATCCTTGTAAATGGCTATATCGCATATACGCACTACATCCAGAGAGTGGGGCGGGGGCACAAATAGGGGTGGGGGGTGGGGGGGGCAGGAGCACAAATGCCTTTTTCTGCCAGGGAGGCAACTGCCCCCTGATAGCTACGCCACTGCAATGACAATGAACATCACAATAGACAATAGAAATAAAAAAGGAATTTTTAATAGATTTATTGATTTTGTTCTGCCTATTTAACAATTAATATAGACATGCATGCAATACATCATTGTAAAGCTGATTTAAGAAGAATTTCCCTGTTCAATATCTGAAAAAAATTCTGGCAGACTTTACATCCCATTTGTGATGGATGGTCACCAATTTGATTTCAAATGAATGATAGTCCTACAATGTCTGGTTGGTATTAATAAGGAACCATCTGAATCATAGTGAGTGTGCCCTCATTGTTATGCCAGACTCAGTATGATTTCTTAAAACGAAATGGTCCATTAGTGATTCACGTACTCGAAGTGGTTAACTTCTATGTGAAAGGCAATAAGGTATTTCAGAGTGACGTCTTTACCAAATGAATATTGCTGGGTTACTTTTTTAGTGGCCTGTCAAAAGGGGGCTGGAGGTGTGTGGCAGTGCCTCACCTTTGACTATCATTTGGAGGAACTGCACCCATTCAGAGGAATTTAAGGGTTTTTACTTAATTTCTTTTCAATTTCATTGCGTCTTTTAGGGAATCGAAACCAAATGAGTGTAAAAATTATCAATTTTTGGTCGCATTTTAGAAGCCTGTTTTAAAACCAAAATGTTTACAGGAACAGCTAATCAGGCAAAATGGTGTAAAAATCATTTGGGAAATGGAGAGTCTGGTACCCTCACCATGGAAATCCTGCACACTCCACTGCACTTTTTAGGACATTTTCTGATTTCAGGAAATTGTGTGTACATTTTGTGAATTACTTGTCTGTGCAAAATATAGGAAAATGGATTTCCTCTACTGGCATGTATATGATACATATGTTCAACAGACACTAGGGATAATATAAGGAATTACGTTTTGTCATCTCCAAGGGCTTGTTGCACAAATTGCAAAAATATTGATTGAGGTAAATCCAGATACAAAAAGTGTTTTGGTCAAGGAGAAGTTACCTGGTGTTG
The DNA here is from genome assembly GCA_035610835.1 of Ophiura sarsii. Lineage (NCBI taxonomy): Eukaryota > Metazoa > Echinodermata > Ophiuroidea > Amphilepidida > Ophiuridae > Ophiura > Ophiura sarsii. The sequence continues at coordinate 58,770,306 of CM069450.1, forward strand.
CATGGACTGAAATCATGTCTTATCAAGGTATGAAGTTCATATCTTAACTTAGTATAGACCAGAAGCTAGGAGGGGGAAGTAGGCACTGCCCCCAGCATCCTGCCCAGGGTACATGTCACATTGCCTGCAGTGATTACTAGGGGTTAATAACTGGAGCATAACATTCATTATGTGACTAATAATTACCATGCATAAGCTTCTATGTCATCACTTCAATACATAATGTAAGAGTTATCTGCTGAAGTCTTACTATGCTTTGGATACGTTAAAGCTTTTCTTGCAGCTATTAGTTTTACCATGTATAAAACAGATTTGTCAATAACTATTGTCCCAACTTTCAAAGTCTATCTCAAGGATTACTGAACCAATACTCGGCATGTTTGTACTTATTTTAATACATTTCTCATGGTGATTCCAAATATGGTGATGAAATTCAATAAATTTGACATATTTAATACATTTTGTGAAATTTTGGAACTGTCGTCTGCAGATGACTGCCGCGTGTAAAGTGTTAAGGGTAACTTTAGGGCATACTCTATTGAGTGTTACAATCCATGAAGTGTTGATGGTTAAGGGCAAACCATTTTAATCCATTGTCATCATGTGCTGTCTGTCTGTCTATCTATCTATCTATCCCTGTGGCTTAGCCAGTTTAAGGGGAGGGGAGGGGACAAGTTTGTTGAGTGTTACGGTCCATGAAGGAATTGGGGGTAAATACAGTGTTGATTGGTAGGGTAAACCCCTTTAAATCATCGTCATCATGTGTTGTCTATTTATCTATCTACCCCTGTGGCTTAGCCCAGATTGTTTGGTCTATTGAGCGTTACAATCCATGAAGGATTTGGGGGGTAAACACAGTGTTGATGGTTAAGGCAACTCACTTTAAGCCATTGTCATTATATATACCCTGTCTATCTCTCTGTCCTAGCAAGATGTCCTTGTTGGGAGGGGTATGACAAATTTAATGGTGAATTCTGGAAGGCTAAGCATAAGCAACAACTTTTTATTGACCTTAAGTAGACCAGATGTCTTTGATTTCTGGCATAATATGATATAACAATTATAAAAGGATTAGTTGGGAAGGGGGTCAAGTGGATTTGTCAAGGTGGGTAGGGTTGTTAACCTGACAATTAGAGAATATGACCTCTTTATTATATCTTCTATGTAAGACAATATTAAGTACCATGTATGGAATCAACTGATATGATACAATGCTATTCAGATATGCCGTAACTCATTTCCTGAAATCCATTTGTATGTCACAGACATGTAATTACCATCAGATGTGGTTAGGGTATTAGCCCCAATTGTACCTGTACCGGTCATCCGATTAAGGGCAATCTTATTCCTATCTGCCAAGTTCATTTAAGCAGGTATGGTAAGATATTCACCTACTTAGTCATGAATGGAAATTGTTATTGTCTCAGTTGAATATAAGTAATGCGGTTAATCATGAAACTATTAAAGAATCATGTTTTGGCTGATAACACATAAGATTTAAAAATCATGTTTTGGCTGATAACACATAAGATTTAAATATCTGGTGAGGAAATATTAACCCTTTCCACACGGCTATTAGTTTTACCATATACAAAACAGATTTTCAGAAACCTTTCCAACTTTCAAAGTCTATATCTCAAGAATTACTGAACCAATACTAATCATGTTTGTACTTATTTTAATGCATTTCTCAAGGTGATTCCAAATACATGTATGGTGATGCAATTTTGAAACTGTTGACTGCAGATGACTGCTGCATGGAAAGTGTTAAGAAACAAATGTCCTAAATATGTGAATTTCCCTCATAAGATTATACGCTCATTTCCAACAGTCAACTCATACCTCGAAGAACAGACTAAATGAACACAATTTAAAAATATAGTATGAACATAAGTTGTGATATCTGGCTCAACTTTTAATTGAGCTATGAGGTGCAAGTATAAATGGTTCATTATTTGGATCAGTTTGACATAGTTGATTTATGGTAAGAGTGTTTAGGTGTGGTCAAACTCAAGACATATAACAAAAGCAGAGAAGTGTTTACGATATTCCACCACACTTGATCATTCGGTAGGTTGGCTTCAGGTATTAAAAAAGATTTAAAAATACAAATTTTGGAAACAGGTTTTTTGTGTGGAAATTTTTGGTTTTTTTTTAAATTCACCAACATTTTAACAAGAAGAAAACAGAAAACAACGCCCGACCAAATAACCCTACATGAGAGGTCTGTTTGCCTGTCGAACAGGGTTGGGGTTTTCGTCATCTAATTTGAAATTTATAAAGAAAGACAATAGTACAGGGATTTTTGGTGTTTTTTTTAATTATTTGACAGTGTTAGAAACTAAATTAAAGCTATTAATTACATAACAAAAGCTAAAATGGGTACATAATTAGTCAGAAAAGGAGGGTCATGCAAATAGTACTTCCTTTATATCATGAAATTGGTAACTTTGTCCTCAGCCCAGTAAGTTTAGACCTGTCAGTGGATAAACTAATTATCAAGGATTATGACCGCTACTTAACTAAAACATAGCACAAGTGTTGATTGAATGTGCTTAATATGACAAACAATGTGATGATTACTGTCTTAGTTACTAGCTATGCTACTAATCCAAATGCTTTATTTTAAACATCCTAAATTTAGGGCTTCTTTAATAATAATAATAATAACACTAATAATAATAGTAATAATAAAACCATATTTATAAAGCGCCTAACATGGAGGTCCCTAAGCTTATCAACATAAAAACAGCAATACAAAAATATAGATAAATACAATCAAGAACAAATGTTAGAAAAAGCCATTGTGAACAAATGTGTCTTTTAGGATTTCTTTGAAGTGATTTAGAGTCTCAGAGCTCTTTACATAAATAGGCAAATTATTCCATAACTCAGTAGCAGACACACAGAGACAATATTGCGTCCATGTAGAAGAGCAAGTAATAGGTTAGATAGGTTTGGCAAAGGTTCACCTGAAAAGCAACATGTTATGCAATTTGAACAGTTTGTAATTAATGCAGTAATTGTTTGGGGGAAATATTAATTAAAACTACATTGTACATGCAAGATTTATTTACCCCTGAGCACTACCTGCCTATTTAACAGTGTGTATGATTGGTTAATTTCAAGATATACTCATTTGAATAACCAATTGAAATACTGCTTCTTAAATATTTTACTTCAAATTGTACGGTTGTACCAGGGATACAATTATTCTAACGTTGTCTCTGATTGGTGCAATAAATGATGTATCCATATTTCTGACCAATCGGCAGGTAGTTCTCAGGGGGTTCATATTATGATGAAACAAATGTTGGTCACCATTTCTCTTTAGGATGTGAGTTTTCACTGTGGTTCATGTGTTATACACTTTGGCAGGCAAGGCTCAAGATAACAGGTTTTTTTACCAGGAGCTACTTTTTTTTCAAAAGTAGCACCCGGATCATGGGATTTATTGAGAACCGGGAGCTACTTTCAGTCTACCGGGAGCTAACTTTTGATTAAATCCAGCCTGGCAGCATTGTAAACTCGAAATTTGATGTCTTGGGCAAGCTTCCTGATAGTCAACGGGCGCTGGTTTGGACAAAATATCAGCGCTCGGTTATTTATTTTTTCAGCATTACCAGGCGCTATGGCAGAAGGACCGAGGGGTAAAATTCGCCCAGCGCCCGCTTATCTTGAGCCTTGTTGGCAGGTCCTGGACTTGGATTGAGACTCTTCCCAAAACCTCATTTTTAGAAACTTGGGTTCAGACTTGGACTCATTATTGCAGAACTCAGATTTGAGTCCACCCCAAGTCCTACCCTCACATACAGCTAAATCGTAATGACCCCAAACTATCACAAATTAATTTCACAGACCTTTCTGTCGCTGCACCAAATGTGGTTTGATTTAGTCTTGTGTGCCCAAAACTGGATTACATTTGAACTCGTATGCTACATTTATGCGAGTATTCTTGGCCTAAGATCAAATTTTAATATCAGATTGAGACTGTACAATGATAGATATGATATTCATATGGGACAATGTGATAACATCATAGGTCAATAACATTTGCAGGCAAACCTCAACTTATTGAGTCTGGTAGTATGAATTAGTCTAGGGCTCCACTATATTTTAACCCCTTGAGGAGATCTACCTGCGGATTGTTCAGAAATATGTATGCATTATTTGTTGCACCAATGAGAGATATTGTTAGAATGATTATACTCCTGGTAAAGATCGGAGTGAACTATTTTAAAAGCATTATTCTAATTGGTTATTCAAATGAGCATATCTTGTAATTAACCAATCGCAAACACTGTTAGATAGGCAGGTTGTGCCTACAGAGTTATAGTAGATGTGATAAAAATACAATGGAGACACTAGGTCATACCAGATTACTGTGTGTCTATTCATGGTCTATTACCTAATAAAGTGTAACCTTAGCTTGCCCCACTCGTTTTGCTATCTTCACTATAAATGCATATGATAACAATGAGCTTGGGGAAATGTACAATATAAATGTACAACCAAACAGTGATTATGCCCATGCGGTCATATGTCATAAGTTGGTGTAAAAAAGTTACACTTTGTAAAGTGAGAGAAAATTCACCAATTCCGATTCAAATCCACATAACTTTTATTGTATGCATCCGATCTACATGAAGTAACACTATTTAGGAAGCTATTACTACAAGGATACCAGATTTGTTAATATCATGTGATATTATACAGGGTGTGCATTAATTATACAGGGTGTAGTATAAGAAAAACACTTTTTTTCTTCTAGTTTTGATATACCCATGTTATTGTTTTCTCTACAAGTATTACATTAAAAACGAGTATGGTAGTGATAAAGGGCTTTCACTAAAATGTTAAAAAGTCGGCCAATCACCTCTCATTAAAGTATACAGGGTGTCCGAAATCATGCATATTAAATAATGGAAATCAATGCTTTTTGAGGCAAAACAAAATTCTATTTGAGTTTTGTGGCATTAATAATGTTTTGAATCATTGGTTAATTGACCTTGATGATGAAAGACAATTATAGTAGAATTTATTTGACAAAGAAAATGTCATCATATAAAAAAAATACAAATTTCAAAATCATTAAGTCTTTTAATTAATTAATTAATTAAATATATTAATAAAAAGACCATATAGTTGTGGCATTCAATTAATGTTAGTTCAAAAATAGCATTGAATCTGATATCTACTGTGAAACAATATGTCTTGAATACATTTTATCATACAGAAACCTGTTAAATGCACCTTGAAAATGATCTAATTAGCACTAATTAAGCACTTAATTAATTAATTCAATTTTTGGTAACAATTTATATATAACTATATATTTGTGTTATTGATTATAATACCTGTGCATTTTGAAATGCCTATCAGTTATAGTTTTCAAGATATGAGACTCTAAAGAAGGCCGCATCATTTTGGCAGATTTGTGTGTATACTCTATAGCAGCCCCCCCCCCCCCCCCCCCCCCCCCCCTCAGCAATCTCTCAGTGCCCCTTTAAGAGGGAATAGATGGTGTGACCGGTGACGTCAAGTATTTACAAATGGGACACCCTCTGTTGATTCCCGCCAGGCAGAATATACAGTAAAGTTAATGAAGACAACATGAAATTTCTTTCTAATGAATTGTAAAACTCATTTTTTTTTTTTTTTTTTTGTGAAATGCGATAGCTTATAGCATTCCTAAGCAAGTTTAAAGACAGTTTTGATAACAATTTGCTGTGACACCACAATCTAGTTAGAAAACCTGATCTGGCCTATGTAAACTATAGGAACTCTTGCCCGGTGTGTTTTGTCTCAAATCAACAGAGGGTGTTCTAAATGTAAACAACGGTCACCTCATCTATAGAATCAACCTCATTGATTGGGTGAAATATTTATGTAAAATATGTGCAGTGGTGATAGCAGTGTTGTGATGCTCAAGTCAATGATTCAACTTGACTTGACTTTGACCTCCTTAGTCACTATTTTGTTGACTTAACTTGACTAAAATCATTAAGAGCAATGACTTGACTTATGACTTGGTTTAAAAGATATTCAAATGACTTGACTTGACTCGAGTCACCTTTTCAAAAAGGCTTTACTTGACTTGTGTCTTGTGTAAACTTGCTTGATGAAGCTGAGTCTAAACAATATTTTAAAATTGTGTTTAGACTCAACTTCATCAAGTGAGTTAAAACTGTCAAAATGAATCATTATTATGCCTAAGCTACTTTTAAAAAAATGACCTGAACAAAAATTGATTAATAATTATTATTAAAATAGTTTCATGTTCAGTATGACTAATTAGTATGACAAATTTAGAGACTCGACTTGAGCCAACCAGTAACTTGAATTGATTTGACATGACTTTACAAACATTTAGAAAGAATAATATATAGACTCGGACAAACTGGCGAGAATTAAATTACCAAAGACCTTAAAAATACACTGTCTCGAACCCGGTCCCTCTCGCTATCGCGGCGATTGGTTAATCCACTAGACCACAGGGACTGTGCTTACATGGATACCAGACGAACGAGCACTTATGTGTACAAAGTCTTTGTTGAAAGCCTCTAGCAGCCGAAATACATGAGTAAATATTAACAATTGATGATGGCCTATAAGCATGATTCTAGCAGAATCTATGACGAGCGAAACTCAATTAAATAAACGTGAGGATCAAGCAAATGATACCAGTCGAGTAATTGAAATGAATAAATAATATATAGACTCGGACAATCTGGCGAGAATTAAATTAACAAAGACCATAAAAATACACGGGTTCGAGACAGAGTATTTTTAAGGTTTTTGGTTTTACAAGTTTGCGTGTCCTTTTTGCTTGCCCTTTTGGTGTCTGTCACGCAACTCCCAGGTAAGCTTCTTGAAAGGATGTTTATTCAATTTGCATCTCGTGCTATTCTTTGTAACTATAAATATGATAAAAGCTAAATTAGGATATTTACAAAATGTTCACATTAAAAATCGAAGTTGAGTCTAAACAAGATCTTACAAGTTTGCATGTCCTTTTTGCTTGCCCTTTTGATAAGCTTCTTCAAAGGATGGTTATTCAATTTGCATCTCGTGCTATTCTTTGTAACTATAAACATGATAAAAGCTAAATTAGGATATTTACAAAATGTTCACATTAAAAATTGAAGTTGAGTCTAACTAAACAAGATCTTACAAGTTTGCATGTCCTTTTTGCTTGCCCTTTTGATAAGCTTCTTCAAAGGATGGTTATTCAATTTGCATCTCGTGCTATTCTTTGTAACTATAAACATGATAAAAGCTAAATTAGGATATTTACAAAATGTTCACATTAAAAATAACTAAACAAGATCTTACAAGTTTGCATGTCCTTTTTGCGTGCCCTTTTGGTAAGCTTCTTCAGATTTTCTTTTTCTTTTTCCAGATTTTTTTTTTTTTTTTCAGATTTTTTTCCCAGATTTTTTTCAGATTTTTTTAAAACAGTTTAAATGGCATTGAATATTAAACTATTCTTTGTAACTATAAACATGATAAAAGCTAACCTAGAATATTTACAAAATGTTCACATTAAAAATCAAGCATTTGATCAAGTTGATAGGTGAATGACGGAGATAAAGAACTGGTAATTTCCCAGGAAACTCATGTCAATGACAAAAGCTTTAATCTTCTGGGAAATGGGGTGAGGGACAATTAAACCTAATTGTTGTTAGATGCCCAGCCTGAAAACGGAAAGAAAATAAAGGCAAATTGAATAATACATGGAAAAAGTCACATTTCAGTTGGAAAACACTTAGAAAAATGCTTCCTGCAAAAATTTAGAATCTTTAAAATGGGAAAACATGTCTTTTAAGCATTGACTGTACGTCAAAAGATTAAGGGCAGTCTATTGTGAGTGCCCCTTGACTGAGTGAAATGATTACCCAATATAGGTCAACCAACCTGGCCAGCCTTGTTTCATGATGAACCTATCTAGTACAACCCCCCCCCCCACCCCCACCCCCACCTCCACCCCACTATGATTAGCATAACCTGATAGCCAATTGTTATGTGTTATCCATCCATCCCCCCCCCCCCCTCCCACCTGATTAATTTATCAGATTAGCAAACCCAGTCAGTCTTGGTTGAAACTGAACCTATCTAAAACGGGTTTGTCTTATCCATGCATTCAAGCCCTCAGTGGTACACGCCCATTATAAGTATCAAGCCAACTCAACCAGTCTTCATTAATAAGGCAAAGCCTATCTACATTTGTATCATGCATGCATTCAAGCCCTAAGTGGCACCTTGTCAATTGTTATTTCCTTTCACCTCATACAATGACATGACAACAAGCTTAATCGTACCGTAGGATCTATTACGTCCCCAGGAGGAGGAAAAAAGAAATATTGTTTTCTGATAGCTCTTAAACATATTTATTTTCAATAACTTTTTTATTATTATTATTGCAATTTATTTCATTTGAAAGATCAAACAAACAAAATTACATTGTTTTGGCATATAATTCTATCTACATTTTGTTGTTTTCTTTTGGCAAATCAAGCAACAATATTTTATTTAAGATATTGTGTAAATTTGCACGCTAAATTGATAATATTATGTGTACTGCCGTAGCTAAAGGGTGCATTTGTCAGTAAAATGTATATTGAGATATTGGTGGAATTAGGCATGGCAAAACAAAGAAAATAAAGACAATTGCGCTGTAATTTTTCTTCATAAAATCAGAATGCTGTATCCAATCTTAACCACAAAGGTGTCATTTTGAAGCATTTAAAAAGCTCCTTTTGTTGGTATTTTAATAAAGATCTCAACTTTTGCTTGGAGAGACAACTGTATCCTTTTGCTGTGCTGTACACATATAAGTTAAATTTTGCAACATACATTTCTGTGCGTGTGTGAATGCATGTGTGTAGTAAATCTGTGAATAAATCTACAATTCTTCTCATTCGACAGCGCTGTACTTGATTATTTATGAGCTAACTCAAAGATCATTTGGGGAATTATTGTTATTGCATTACATTAAAGGTAGATGACCCGATCACATTTTCGTAACACAGAATTATTTCAAACATACGGAGATTTTCATATCATATGAAAGCTTGTATTTTTCTCATCATCATACTGAAATTTGACGGCCTAAATCGGTATAATTACGGAGAAATCGATGAAATAACGTCGAATTACCGCGAATGGTGGTAACCACCGATATAGTTTGTGTATTACTCAATGGGTACAGTTCACAGCATCTTGTGCGTCTAAAAAAAGAACCATTAGAGCTATGCAACTCAAACTTTGGAACACGACTTTTTTAAGGATGACCTTTCATGTAGAATAGAAAACTTCAAGTTGAAAATCGGGACATCTACCTTTAACTATAAAATAATGCTTACAGTATATTGATGTTGTAAATATTTAGAAAACTGGGATAAAGTCCCAGGTATTCATCAACTGTAACTTGTTCCTATAATAACCAAATGATGCATTTTATTCCAAGACTTGAAACAAGAGTAGGACCTAAAGTGCACTATTTCTGAAAACTTGTCAACAAACAAACAAACAAAAAATAACCTGCTCATCTATCAAAACCTCATCTGGAAAGTGGTCGTCAATACCACTAACCAAACAATGTATTTGTTCTGGCCTATTACTGAACCCTAGTGGTCACTGACCACCACAGCCAACTTGCCCCCTTGTAAACAAAGTTCATGATTTCTCAAGGTACCTTTATCGGATTGACATTGCAGGATATGGATATTGTGTTTTGGGGTTTGGGTATAGACAGATTACACTCAATCTTAACTTATATTGTATTATGGTTAAGTGGGTTGTACTTACAGGAAATATATGGTTAGGGCTTGTTGTCCTTATAACATGGATATAGGTTAGGTTAGTAGGCTAGACTTTTATATTAGCTAGTAATGTCTCAGGGGATGTTTTCACTAAGACGACATGAAAAAACTGTGCTCTACAGGCAAACAAACCTCTCAAGTAGGGTTAGTTGGTCTAGTCGGGCATTTTTGTTTTTTGTGAGTTTTTTCAGAAATGTTCGCCAATTTAAACAACAAAAAATCAAAACATTTCAAAGATCAAAAATTTGCAATAACATTTCTATAACAAAAATTGGGGGAATATTTGAATTGGTGGGGCCCATAGAACAGGACATGTTGGAGGCAAGACTCCAATTTGCGTTACACATATCAGCTGAAAAAGCACATTCTAAGCTTTAAAATGATACCTTGTTGAAGGAAATCGGACTTTGGAATCACAAGATATCATTTCAAGAACCATATTTTACTATTATTTTCTTTCATCAACTTCATTGGCTTCTATTTCAATACTGTGTTTGCCGACAACATGTCCTTTTTGAAGCGACTGGTCTCATTTATGATCATGCTTTCGAGATATTGACGTCAAAGGACGGTGTACATGGTTGCACCAAGCTGAAAGAAGACCCTTTTTTAACCATTATGTGTGTTGTGATCAAGCAAAATCAGTCAGAAGTTGGAAATATTGATTTTGAGATATAATCAAACAAGGGATAGAATTTCTTTTCTTTTCTATTGTTTTGAAATCCTTCAATAGCTATAATATCTTTGGAATTAAGTGTCCATTTTAGATGGGGTTTTCTGCCAAATAAAGTGTTGCGAATAACCTATATAATCAATAAGAGAAATGAATATTAAATATTTTCAACTTCAGACTGATTTTGCTTGATCACATTACATATTTGACCCATTTAAAAAGCCTTCAGCATTGCTTGCCCCCTTCAAACCCCTTTCAACCTCATTTGCCACATTTTATACCCCTTTACCCTCATTTAACCCTCATTTGTTTTCCTCCTTTCGCCGCTCAATGTTAGTTCCATTTGAAACACTTTCCAGCCTCATTTACTCTAGTCTACCCCTATGTAGCTATGTTTACCCATTTCAGACCCTTACAGTTGTGTTTGTCCTATTTTGAACACCTTTGAATCTATGGATTCAAATTCATTGCACAATTTAGATCCAGATTTGCTATAGGTGTGACAAAATTCACGTTATATCTGGTTTATAACCTTATTAATTGAAAATTAAAGTTAATAATTGTTGTAAGATTTAAAATTAAGATAAATCTGTTTTATTAAATCAGAATTTGACAGACAAAACTCCTCAGGAAGTATAGCATGACACATTTACTTAAATTAAAGGGTCAATTGGGACAAGTTCACATGGATGGTTAGTGTTTATAGTCAATACCCTTTGTCAGAAAGTAACGACTAGTTTGTTAAGGGATCTAGGAGTGGGGCTCATAGACATCCAATTTAGGGGGGGGGGGAATAAAACTTTCAGTGACGACACAAAGTCTTGATGTTCCCATGAGTGGCATTGAGGGCTCAAGCATTGCGCCAACATGGGTCCTTTTTTGGCGCGTCTTGTATGTGTAGGCTCCTTGGTCACTTTAAGGTCTGTTATATAGCATTAGGAGATCCCTTAATTGTGACCCTATGAGAAAGCTCTTTGATCGTTCTGATGACCCACACTTTGATCGTTCTGATGACCCACATTAGTCTGTGTCAGTTCGCCGCCGAGTTCCTTTTGTCAAAATGTTGATCAAATCCAGATTGCCAAATGTGAGCAAGAATAGGTTCATAGGTTCCAATTTTACAAATAGATGTACGGTAGTTGAAACTTATGTATGCTAATGAGAAGAATTGTTTATGAACAAAATTCAGTGCGACTGTCTACTGAAAATGTGTTGAAATAAAAATGTGTAGAGCCGCAGCAAAATGATGCCGTTGTCTCTCTCAAATAAATTGAGATCGTAATACCAACAAAAGGAGCTTTTTTGATTGCTGCAAAATGACAGCATTGTGGTTATGATTAGATACGGCATCTTCAGCCCTCAAATTAACCGAAGGCAACTGCCGTGGGTGCCCCACCTAGTTGCCTCGATGCCCTCAACTTCTGGCTGTTTTTACTCCATTGAAAAGTACATAATTGCCTTGTGCCCCTTTCAAATTGCCTGAAATTGCCATGCCCTTTTCATTTCTTAATTTGAGGGCTGGGCATCTTGTTTCATGGAGAAAATTTACTGTCAAATTGTCTTCTTTATTTTTCCATGCATTCCATCAATATCTAAAAATTCATTTTACCTACAATTGCACCTTAATTCCGCAACAGTACGCAAATTATATGTGAGCACACCATAGATAGTTGTTGCTTCTTATTATCATACTATATCTATTTGTTCTTTTTTTGATTTTCAGAATGTTAGTTTGCCAGGAATCTTCAATGTGTTATCCACCAAACCTAACCTGAACTTGGTATGTACTCTCCCTGAAATGTCTGTATAATGCAGAGCTGTGTGAAATTAGTATGCTATAATTCCTGTCATAATGCTTTTGACAAAATTAAACCAAACTTACATGTCTGCTGCAGGGGTAGTATTCTGACGAGTCTGTGCATCATAGACCTCTTACTTTCTTGTTTGACGCATCAAGTTACACCTTAAAATTGACCAGGATCAAATTGCATGGACCTCTTAAAATTTACGATGCACAGAAACAAAAACATTAAGAAATACTGAATTGTCATTGAAATATCTTTAAATTTGGTATTTGCAATCCTTAAAGGGTCCAGATAAATTAAGGACCCCTGACATTTTTGAGCCTGTGCTACCCCTGGCCTGCAGTTGGCTGGATTTTAATGCACACTGTAGATTTGAATATGTGGGCCTCTAGGAATCAAGTAGGCTTACAACTCATCATAGTCACAGGACATGGTTAAAACAATTCACAGGTCAAGATTTTATGTACCAGTTATTTAAAATTTGGTGATAAAAGTAAACTTGGATCTATATGTAGTGATATACCTGAAAGTGACATATCTCAGCCGTATTTCACTTTTAGAGGCCACGACTGGAAATAGTCATGTTCACATAATGGTACATTTCCTGTGTCATCTCATTAATGGTCTAAAACTAACACAAGAAAAATATATTGGCGTCACCTTCAAAAAGTGCAACATAACAATTGTTGGTTATAATTTAATAGCGTAAATTCATAAGATATTGTCAGTTCTGGGCTCTCGATTATGGCAGTGTGCATTATCTTCAAGCCTTTTCAAGACAACCTGGGAAAACAACCACTATGCCAGGATGTAGTATAGTCTTTGTACTTAAATGTTACCCCTTCACAAGTTTTTTTTCTCAAAAACAATATTGTGATGGTATGACAAGTCACCTTCGCATATAGATTTGAGTCAGAATCTATGTGAAGAAAAAGTTCTAAAATGAAACTTCTCTTAAAAGTCAGCGATGATGGTAGAATTGAAGTTTAAATTAAATCAGGCTTTATTAAAATTGGTAGCGTTGTTTCCCTTGAACTGTTTCTAGAGTTAGACTGCATGGTTGACCTGAAACTTCTAGAAGTTAAAAGTCAAATGAAATATGAGAATGCTAGGTTGACCTAAAATCTCTAAAGTTTAAACACAACCATACTATCTTGAAGTCCATACCGGATGCTTTCAAAAAATGACCGCAGATCCTGATTGGTCAATCGTGAAATCGTCACACGCATGCATGCATATTTGTTCGTGCATTTCATGCATCTGGATGCAGCTTCGCGAACAATAGCACCACGCTCGCATGAAATAGCTTGAATTTTTGTCCATATCATTATGACAGTGACTATAGATGAATAGCTCTCCTCATTCTGTTCATAAAACTCCTATTTGCATTAAAATCTAACTTAAAGGCATATTATGTGATCTTTTCCAGGGAGCGCCCTCTATTCATGATTTTTTTTTAGAAAGTAGATTTTCTTGCAGATTTACATTTCTGATCATAAATCGTACATACATTCTAAGTTTCAGAGCAATACGATTCCTAATTACCTCAAAATCATGGTTTTAGAGTGAATTTAGACTAGATATAAAAATAAGTTGTCGGATATCCGACGGTTTATTTTCACTCTAAAACCATGAGTTTGAAGTAATTAAGAATCGTATCGCCCTTTAACTTGGAATGTATGTACGATTTATGATCAGAAATGTAAATCTGCAAGAAAAACTGCTTTCAATTTTTGTTTGATGTTGAGGGCGTTCCCTGGAAAAGATCACATAATATACCTTTAACTTGTCTTCTTTGCTTTCCAATTGACAGCTAACAACCTACACCACATTGATGCAAGTGGATTCCGGACAAATGGACACCTACATTCGACATTGTGAACAGCCTTGTTGGCCATGGTAGATTGAAACCTGATTTTAGAAGTCTCAGGAATCCTAACCCCAAGAATACTAAGAAATACTACTCCAATGCTATGCTGATATAGCCATTTACATCCCAATCACATTGTGTGAGCGTGGCAGGCTATTAAATGGAATTGAAAAACTTAATTTCTAGGAGCACAACTAAGCCCCTTAAACATTTTTTTTTGTATATTTGATTATATGTTCATATTGTGTTGCACATTAATGGAAAGCTGACATGTTTATCTTTACAACGATACCAAAATTCACAGGGCAATATGTTTCCTAATTACTTCAAAATCAAATTTTGAAATAAGTTGTCCTGATACCAGGACAGTTTATTTTATGAGTGGTTTTTTTTCTCGTTCGTATGATAGAATTCCAGGGTTTTACACCGTTTTCCACCATTTTAACGCTGTTTACATTGTCTCCGCAACTGTACACAAGTGAACTCACACCCCTATGGTATGCTTTATGATAAATATCAAACAATATGTTGAACAATTCCTTGAATTGGAAGCAGATTTCCATTATGATTTAGTAATGTGCTTTGATGGGTTTTTAACGGGAAAATACAGTCAAAATAGATTTATGAGTTCAGGAAAGTCTTTCCTATATTAGTCAAGTTTATTATGAGAGAGAAAAAAAATATGTGCAAAAATGTGAAAAAGATCACATAATATTGCTTTAAAAGTTTTAATAGTTATGTTTACATCTAAAAGTTTTTAGACACAAACTCAACCTTTGCATCAATTTTATAACTTGGTGTAAGTTCAATTTTATAAGTATCATATGAATAGCCCGACGGCGAACCTGTTTAAAATATTTATAATTTGTTTAATACCCGTCGTATATGCCTATTATTTCTATCATGTGAATGTTGTTTTTCTTGAATTTGTACCAAAAATAATGTGAAACTACCCACTTCTTTCCATGTTGCTTTCTATGCGGATATTTCAACATTTGTTTCCAAATAAACAAAGCCAAACACTAATATCAAGTGACAATCTTCTCTTGTCATTACCCAGAACATGTCTTTCCTATGGTGACCACGCCTTTTAACACTTTCCACATGGCAGGCATCTGTCTGCAGACGACATTCCAAAATGTCACAAAATGTTTCAAAAATGTCAAAATTGTTGAATGTTATGACCATATTTGGAACCACCACAAGAATTGCATTAAAATAAGTACAAACATGCCTAGTATTGGTTTAGTAATCCTTGATATAGACCTTAGTTGGGAAAGGTTTCTAAAAAAATCTGTTTTGTATTTGGTATAACCAATAGCCGGGTGGAAAGTGTTAACATACACTTCAATCTATGCATATTTTTTACAATGTAAACAATTTCAGCACTATCTTTGTCAAATCTTTGTCATAACATAAATGTTGACTTATCCCAGATCAGACTTGTCTGATTATATCACAGTGAAATGGGCGTAAACTCTAGTAAAGTGTGGGAACGCACATTAGATGTGTCCATAGCTATTTCCTTTTTCCTGTAAAATTGAGATTTATATCATTTATAAAACATTGTTTGTATATCATGTGTTTTAATGCAAACATCTCTGTATCTTACAAACTAAATATTGTAGGAAAGAACAGATTTTGACCAATTTATTCCTGAATACAGGTGAAGGCTTGAGGCAGGCTGGTAGCATCAAGATTTAAATTGATGCCTGGATTGGCAGTAATACCAGCTTGATGGAAGTAACCCCAGTCCCAACCTTTTAGATATCATTGTAATCCTTTAAAGGTATTATGTGATCTTTTCCAGGGGACGTCCCTTAATCCTCAAAAAAGAAATTGGAAGCAGATTTTCTTGCAGATTTACATTCTGATCATAAATCATGAATATATTCTGAGTTGCAGCGATACCATTCCTAATTACCTCAAAATCATGCCTTTAGAGTAAAAATTGAGTGAATTGAAAATATTTTCAACCCCGAAAGACCATGATTTTGAAGTAATTAGGAGTGGTATCGCTCTGTCACTCAGGATATATTTATGATTTATGATCAGAAATGTAAATCTGCAAGAAAACCTACTTTCTAAAAAAATCATTGATAGAGGGTGCCCCCTGGAAAAGATCCCAAAATATGCCTTTAATCATGAAATCAACCAAACTTAGCAGACGCTTAGAAGGTTAAATCATGTTCAAAGGATTATAGCCAAAAATCCTTAACCCCAGTCCCAACCTTTTAGATATCATTGTTTGTTTGTTTGTTTGTTTGTTTGTTTACACGGTCGGTCCATACGGACACACGCTTGGGTCCTGAAGGGACCATGCTCAAGCAAAATGCTCAGGCCAGGCTTAAAAAGCCTATAATATAAGCATGCTGGCTGAATGAAATGAAAGTTAGAAAAGATCCTTTAATCATGAAATCAACCAAACTTAGCAGATGCTTAGAAGGTTAAATCATGTTCTAAGGAGTATAGCCAACAATACTTATGAATCATGGGATACAGTTACATAAATTGTAATTGCTTGTACAGTAAATTAAGAACATTTACTGATGTGAAAATGAAAATGTGTCTTAATTGTTGTAATATTTCATTTTGATAGCTTGTTTTCTAATTTATATTTTTAATGAATGATAATACAATATGTACCTAACTTACAGTATATGAAGCTTAGTAGCTAGGATTTTCAAATGAGACAGGCATTATTAGAAAGTTTCATTTCAATTATCTAGGATTGGTGGGGTTTTTTTGGCTTAACATTTTTTAGTCAAAAGCAAATTGTTGGCACTTTTTGGTCAATAATTTCATCAACAACAACATTTAAGCCAAAAAAACAACTGATCCTAGATAATTGACTTAAGATGTAAAAAACACTATTTTTAGTGAAATTTGATACCAAAAAATGGATTCTCTGACTCATTTAATTACAAAAAATATACTTTTATGAACATCACATTTATAGTTTAAAAGTTACAGTGCTTGATAAATTTGGCGCCAAAAAGGGTTGACACTTCCCTTAAGTGTTTAAGCTGATGATGATATAGAATTACTATGTGCAATTATGTAAATATATAAGTCATTACATGTTAATGATGTATAAATATATTATAATTTTAAGTTTGTATTTATGAATTTCAAGATGAATTGTCAATGTTTTCCTAGTTTATTCTAGCAATTGTTATGCTAAAACAATTAATCAATTTTTGTATGGTTTATAGCTGATTAGTCCATTTTTGATACTGGATAATTTTGAAGTAAGTTTTGTATTGAATTTACAATAAAATAAGATAAAATAAGATAACCATAGTTTCCTTCTATTTGTATGTTGTGTTTTGGGGATATTTTTTAAAGATATATAACTCACTGATTCAAGCCAAGAACCCACCCAAAGGTTAGATGTGGAACAACCTCCGCTTTGCAGATGACATTGTTCTTTATGGCAGAATGCAATGGAACAAAATTAAACAAAGCAATACAAACATTTGGTTGAAAATTCAGCATTACCAAATCATCAGTGATACAGACAATCCTGGATGCAAATTTATTAACCGTAAACAACATTTGGTCAAACACTGCATCCTATTATCAGTCTCATTGTGTACTGTAAAACTGGCAATTTGTGTGCGATTAAATTTTCGCGCTTTGCTGATTTTCAGCCATTTCGCTTATTTCTATATTCACGATTTCAAAGCTCATTACATAGACCTTTACACAAAATAAATATATTCGCGTGTTTTAATGTAGCGTGCAAAATTCCACGTTTACAGTAAACTATACGCTTAATTCCGTCTAGGTATCAAATGTTGTTTATGGTAAATAGTATCGCATCCCGGAAATGGGCTCGTTCACGAATATTGAAGGTTAAATTATGCGTACTAGGTTACGTGATGAAGTGAATGGGATGAACGATTAACGACGGATTAAATTCAAACATTTTGGTTACTAAAATTTAGCTGCATACAAACCTGTAAATGTCTATTCTGCCTGATGTATTAACCATCACTCCCTAAGCGTGTTTTTACATTTAAGGAGGCTGTTAAGTCTCAGGAATATCCTCCGTAAAACTGGTGTAACTTCATTATTCATTCAATCCATCTAAAAGTATACAGTTTTGGAAAGGAAATGAGTCGGAGAATCCATTTTTGGTATCAAATTTCCCTAAAAATGCTGATTTTTGAAATATTGACCAAAAATCATTTTGGAAAAAAATGCTGAATTTTATCAAAATCATCTAAAGACTTTGACTAAAGAGTTTTGGCACTTTTTAGCACTTTTTGGTCAACATTTTAAAAACTAAACATTTTTATGTTGAAACTAAAAAAAAAAAACTAGAGAAGTGTCTTTAGATGATTTTGGTGCAATTTCAGCATTTTTACTAAAAAATTATTCTGCTACATTTGCAGCAAATTTGAGGCAAAAAAGTGATTTAAAATGTATAATTTTTATATCACATTATTAGTTCAAAAGTTAAAGGGCTTGATAAATGTCATGCTTTTTGGGTTGACAGCCCCTTTAAACTATCAGGGGATGATAACGGGTCAAACATTTGGGAAAAGATCACTGTCCGCCCGCGCCTGGGGATCTAACCCGGGCTACCTGCGTCGCAAGAACTGATTGCACTACATGTTTCAATGTTATAAAACAAAATCTGGGCTTCGCTGGTCTTATCTCCCCACCCATCCACCCCATGTATTGCTAACGCCGTCACTGAACACAGTCGGTTTAATAGTATGTCTCCTTGGAAGTGGAAAGGCTCAGGTCTATGGGAAAACCAAAAAAAGAAGGGAGACCAGGCCCGTAGGAAGGGGGGGGGATGGTGGCGATCGCCCCCCCCCTTTGAAAATCTTCCCCGGAAAATTTGTACACAGATGAAAAAATTTCGCGCGCTACGCGCGCATTTGTCTTCCCAAAATGCAATATTCTTTGCTACAAGCTTGTTTAGAGCCAAAATGTACCTCGATCGGGCAAAAAATAGGTGCAAATTCGAAAATTTTCGCGCGCTACGCGCGCATATTTGACTCAAACAAATCTTCCCGTGATTTTTTTTTGAAAACGCCCCCCCTTTGAAAAAAGTGTCTTACGGCCCTGGAGACATTATTACAGACTGCAATTCCACAACTTCATGATGACAGAAACAAGCAGGAATTAGGCTCAAGACAGAAAATAATGGAAAGTATTTCGATGCGATATCACTCGACAAAATATTGGAGCGGATGCTTAAAAGCAATTCTGTTAATCAGCTTCAGAGCACTACAAAATGAAACATGAATTGTAACATGATTGTGAATAACCTGTCACTAATTAGCCATCCTGTCAATTTGTTCACTATGATTATCATCAGTGTTGATAGACATGCCTTTAGAGCCCTACCACACTTGAGTGATTAGGATAGTGGCAAAGGCAATTAACGTCCTTTAATTACATTAGTTTTCCATTGTTTCAAATAATGTGTTTATAATGTCTGTGACATTGTTTTTTTAACGTCACTGATAGTTTGAACTTGGGTATTTGCGTCATTGTTAATATGAGGACTGACTATTAAATAAATATTAATTCATCAAAATAAACACTCAGCGTGACATCTTCATCAACTGCTCTCCGACGCGTCCGCCGGCCATTCATGTTTCCTTGGAGCAATCTCCCTTTTTCGCTGGTATATATATGTGCGTCTATGGAAACATGAGTGTAACCCCAGATAAGGGACGTAAACCCCAGATAAGGCGGGCCTTATCTGGGGTTGACGCTCCTTATCTGGGGTTGAGGCGCCTTATCTGGGGTTGAGGCGCCTTATCTGGGGTTGAGGCGCGTTAACCCCAGATAAGGGACGTAAACCCCGAATAACGCGCCTTATCTATGGATAAGGGGCCTTGTCCCTATAGTTAACGCTCCATATCTGTAGATAAGGATCCTTAACTCCAGATAAGGCCTGCCTTATCCAAGGTTCAAGTCCCTCATCTGGGGTTAACAACTTAAACCCCAGATAAGACCCGTTATCCTAGGTTTACGTCTCTTATCTGGGGTTAAGCCTTAAGGCCCTAAACCCCGAATAACGCACCTTATCTATGGATAGGTGCCTAATCCCTAGTTAACGGTCCTTATTTGGGGTTAAGGCGCGTTAACCCCCAGAAAAGGGACGTAAACCCTGAATAACGCGCCTTATCTATGGATAAGGCGCCTTATCCATAGTTGTTAACGCTCCTTACAGATAAGGAGCATTAACCCCAGATAAGGCCGACATACTTATGCTTCCATATGCGCCATCTTCGAAATCTGTACCAAGGGAAGTCGTCTTTGGGTTATTCTGGTCATTAAAATGGAATATTGAGCAGTAAGTCTAAATGGTTCCTAGGAAGCTGTAGCTTGGGATAAAAAAAGATGGAGTTTGATCAGGTCTTAGATCGCCAGTATTCTACTTCCAATGACAGAACATTCCACTGCAGACCAGAAGCATTCTGTGATTGTATATCATCCCAACTTGACAAAGCAGAACTATGTTTTGCCATTGCCAACAATTATGAATCTATGTATCTATCGTTTTGAAGTCTTTTGGGGATCGGCCCAAATTGCGATCGACCCAGGCGCAAGCGCCGCGCGCTGATGGAGTACATGTAAACCAAAAACCCTGGTCTTTGTCTTAGGCTAATCTAGTCCCGAAAACTAGTCCATTCCACCGTACCAGTCCACTTTACCCTATCCCAATCCTAACGTCTACAGCCAAGTGACGTCCATGAATAGCCGGGGGCGGATCCAGGATTTTTCAATAGGGGGGCGCCAAAGCGGGGGTCAAGGGGGCGACAGCTCCTTGCGGGGGTCAAGGGGACAGATCCCTCATTGGAGGTTACAGGGGGTAAAGGGGGCCCCCTGTAACCTCCAATGAGGGAGGCGATTCTTTTTTTTAAACACGTTTTCGCACGTTTTACGTTTTTTTACACGTTTTCTTGCACGTTTTTACACGTTTTTAACGTTTTCGCCCTATCAAAAAGGCGCCCTGTCAAAAATAGGGGGCGCCCTAAATCCGCCCTTGCATAGATGAAATTCTAAACATCACTTTAAGACGACTTCATTGTCAACGTGCGCCGTAGTCAGTAGACTTTCCTGAGTTACAGATGCGTGGTTGATGGAGAAATGTCTATTGATTTCATTGGTCGTCATTAAAACACGATAGGACCGACCCCTAGCTAAAGCGTTGTTGGTTTTTGATCTTTGATGAAGATGAACCAGATAAACTTTGAAACGAATCCGATCATGTGCCCGTGTATGGTCTGTGTGAAAGTTGTGTATCTGGTATAACAGTGATAACATAGTTACTTCAGGCAGATGGGTATTGATTCAACTGAGACATATGTCGAGGTTAAATGGAAAACGCTTGAATTTGGATCCACAATCGTCGAAAAAAACCTTTAAAAATATGAATTTTTATTCATGAGACTATATCACGGAGTACAATGTCCTCGCGGTTACTCACGTAGACCTACACCATCGCGCGTGTGAATCTGAACATTTGAAGGGGTCAATCACAGATTATAATTTGTGGGTCAAAGTCTTTTGGAACTTGAATGATTAATCGTCACATTATTTGTCAACACAAGTGCATGAAATCATGTAAAACCATCCCCTCTTCCCGATGACGAAGACCATTTGGGCAGAGCGGCGATGATTGGTAGGGCCATTCAAGCCATGGTGACATTAACTTCGACCATTTCCAGTGTTAACATAATTTCAATCATATCATTACACTCTTATTCTAGATTAGTCAAATTTGACGCGGAAATGGTCAAATCTGACACAGAAAATTAGTCCGCGGGGAAACTACAACTTATTAGTCAAAATAACACGGAGAAATGTGTCACTTTTTTTGACACTGAAGTGTGTCAAATGTAACAAATATTCGGGTCAAAATGATCATTTTATTTGTTAAATCTGAATCGGAATACTATTCAAATGATCATTTTGACCCGGATATTTGTTCCATTTGACACACTTCGGTGTCAAAAAAAGGTGACACATTTTTCCAACTCATTTCAGACGCATAACGACCAATAAATTGATCAGTACACAAACATGTGTCAAAAAGAAATGACACGGAAAATTTGACTAATCAAGAATAAGAATGTAGGATCATGTTTCAATCGTATTTACATGATAGGCCTCAAATTAGTGACTTTCAAAATACTTCGTTTCATATGCCAATGATGATGAGAGAAGTGTTACATTCTGAGGGGGCACAGCACCCTCCCCCACCTGTGCGCGAAATTGGCGCTAACGTGCCAGCCAATCATCACCCAATGCCAAAAACAAATTTACGCCACCGGTTTCTCTACCCAATGTCTTGAAGTCTTTGATCTGCCTTTCTGTTGCATCTTTGCACTATATAGATAACAACAATACTCTTCTTTATGGATTACCAGCTAATTAACTCTATCGTCTTCAAAAAAATCAAAACACTGCAGCTCGCATTCTCACATTCTCTAAAAGATCTATCATGTTACGCCAATTTTAAAGGGACTCCATTGGCACCCGATAGCTCAGAGAATTGTTTTCAAACTTATTGTATATAAATGTATCAACAATGTTGCCCCATCATATTTATCTGAACTTCATTATCTGAAACTATATCTAAGCGCTCTTGGGCAGACATATCTTTTGCTATTGCAGCTTCTCGTCTGGCAATGAACTTCCTATCCATCCATCCGAGCTATCCATATAAAAACTGCAAAAACTGTTACAATCTTCAAAAAACTGTTGGAAACACATCTGATGTCTGAGACTTTTTGTAATAATTAAGTAGTGTTATTGTTGTTGTTTATTGTTTTTATCTGTATTGTATTTTTTATGTTTGTGCCTTGAGCGCTCTTAAGTTATTTACAGTGGATGTGCCTTTTCACTATTATTATTATTATTATTATTATTATTATTATTTGCTCTCGCCAATGTTGTCTGATTTGTTTCATCGAATTGATCTGAGGAAATTAACAAGGTTCACAATAAAATGCTGATACTAGAATATGTTTGCCATTTAAATGCAAGTGTATCAAACTTGTGGTAAGATGTATAGGGATATAGCCTACTGAGTATGAGAATGGGAACTTACACTTTCTGCAGGGTTGGTTATGACTCGGCTTTTAGTATAGTGTGGCCCACACATATAGACGCACCTAGAATGAGTTTAAAGTCATAGGTCCACTTTGACTAGTTCACCTGGCGCCGGCCCTTGGCGCTCTATCTTACACTTGCATGTTCATTTGGTGGAGAAATCCCAACCGTGAGATATTTCCGAAGGATTGGCTGGTAAGAGTGGACCTATAGTGCAGTCAATCTAAGCAATTTGAGGGCATGACCCACCACAAATTGCAACAGAATGTTTTCTACCACAATGCATTTCTGTGAGGTCTATAGATCATCATACTAAAAGTCCCAAAGATTCCGGGCCCGGGAAATATGCCTAATTTGCATAATATGCAAATTAGCTTCCGCAATTAAGGAAAATTATGTTTTTCACCCTAACTATGCACATAGGTATTCAATCAAAGTAGTTTAGGTCCCCATTCCTATGTTTTATTGGTTAGGGTAAACAATAAACATATTTGTAAATCAATTGCGTTAATATGAATATGCAAAATATGCAAATTAGTAGCAGTCATTGCGTAAAAATCACATATTTCGTTGTCTTTGTCTTAAAATCGCCAATCAAAGTTGATTGAATCAAAATTCCCATTTATTTAATATTTACTAGGGGTTTAAGAAGTATAACTTCATGTAGGAGATATCAAGGCATATGGAAGAACAGAATAAGAGTGTAACGGGTTCGCCGTCGGACAAGTTTTAAGGGGGGGGGGGGTCTATGTTAGTCAGATAGTAAAATTCAGTGCTTCGGACAAAAATGAGATATTAAAGTCTCTGCTTTAAAATGCTTTTTGTTTGAGGTAAATTGGATTTTCGGTTCCGAAGTTATGGGCGCACAGCACTAAATCACTCCTCGTTTTGTGTAATGGTAGTAAGTTCCGGCAAAAACAAAAAAACGATTTTGTGATTAATGGGGTCCTTTGGGAATCAGTTTGGCGTGAGGATAGCGTTTCATAATTAAAATGAAAGATAATCTCTTGTACTTTGATCAGGATATTGCAAAATATTGATTTTCGATTGTATTGAAAATTTATCACGCGTATGAACACACGTGATCGGAGGCGGTTAGAAGGCGAGCGTCCAGGCTGAAAATAGGGGTGGCGCTGTTTAAATGATCGTATCGTAAAATCGAATTGGAAGGTGTAACACTTCTTGACGATTTTATGAAATTTGAATGTTTGTTTATTAGAATAAAGCATTCGAGACGTTCCAAAAATGGTTACTAAGGGCCCAAAATAGCGACTCTTTTAGCCCTAATTTACATGTAATCCAATGGGCGGTATATTTAGTGCTGTGCCCCCTTATGGTCAATTGAGTTTCGGGTGTCTCAAAATATCGGTGGTGTTTTGTATACATTTGTATGTAGAAAACGCTCACCCTGCGATTTTAAGCATTTTCAGTTTTAATTCGTTTTTGGGCGCCCGCTACGGCGGGAGCCTTTGTATTGTCTTCAGTTTGCGAAAACTTCCACAATTTGGTATTTCTAGATATTATAGATGGAGGCTGCCATGTTTACTGATGGTCTCTTACTAACATTTACGTAACAGTGAAATGTTAAGTTGTAGTGTACGAGTGCTATCGGCGTTTACGAACTATAAACGAGGCTGAATATCACGCTCGTTATAAAGGATGGAGATAGTTACGCTCGGTTACATTCTCGATATGAATATGTACAGTGCAGTATCTCAGCTATAATGCAGCCTGCATATAGATGTATTATATAGCAAAGCATTGCATGTACATTGTACCTGTTGTACAGGGCATTGAGAGGTGTGGGTTGGGGCGGTGTACAGTTGTAGTTTACGCAGTCCGCTGTTCAATATCAACTCATCTGTAGGTCTAATACTGACTGGTTCAATTATGAATTACTTACATGCAGAGATCAGTGGGTTGGTCTTGGTAGTTTAGTACGTGGGTATAATATAAACACCAGGAAAGTTGGAGTCTTCAATTCCAAACTGCTGAGTTCTCCACTAAACTTTCATTAGTAATAATATGATTAAGTCGCTTTTAAAATTATTACTTTATTCATCAATCACATTGAATGATGAATAAATGAAGTGATGAATTCATCAATAATTAAATGATTGACTATTGACAGGTGTAATAATATTGATTGATTGATTGATTGATTGATTGATTGATTGATTGATTGATTGATTGATTGATTGATTGATTGATTGATTGATTGATTGATTGATTGATTGATTGATTGATTGATTGATTGATTGATTGATTGATTGATTGATTGATTGATTGATTGATTGATTGATTGATTGATTGATTGATTGATTGATTGATTGATTGATTGATTGATTGATTGATCGATCAATACATCAATACACATGAGCGTTGAAAGGCGGAATATACATACGCGTGCGTCTGGTAAGTTACGCCACTGTCCAGAGGAAGCCAAATAGAGTATAGTGCTTAACGGGTACGCCGACGGACAAGTTTAAGACTTTTACACTTTCGTCAGGATTAGCTCTGACTTCTTCAGGACCAAATTATTATATTTAATATAATTTGTAATCAATCAAAAGTCCTATCTAGATTTATGAAACATGTTCATTTGAGCGCCCATTCCTTTTTAAAGGAATTTTTATTGATCAAATAATTGTAACATTTGATGAAATTTATTTATTAAAATATTAAAATAATTAATTGCACATCATAAATCATCAAAATTTCAAAGTCAACGTAATTTCTTATGTATTTCTTTATTTTTCTCACCCGGCTATTTTTAAGCCATTTATCTTTAAAAATCAATAAAAATGCTAATATAATTGCTATTTTCACCCAAAATGGCTCAAAATGTGTCTAAATTCATACTCTTCCATAATTGATCAACTATTTTTATCCCAAATGTCAACTTTTTTTCTCGCCAATTTTAATATTTTTCATACGTTTTGCACGATATCTCAAAACTAGAAAACATGCAAACTTGCAATACTGGAACCAGAATAACTCCAAAACGAAACCTCGTATCAGGGTGATATTTGGAATGGATAATAAGCTTGAATAGAGGAACGAGGAACGATGAAGCCGGATTTTCAATTTATCTTTCCAAATTTGAATTACAACGTGAAATTACCTGATTGGTCGGTGCCTGGTTACCATGGCAACCAACTCAAAATCCGGCTTCATCGGGTCGTGCGCATTGCTCCCATACATCATCTACCAAAGTATGGTGAACATGCAACATTTAGTTTTCTAGTTATGTTGGTTCCCGTGTTTAGCCAATCAGAGGCCTTGACTGGTTACCATAGCAACCAGATCAAAATAACGCGCATTTTTTGAAACGCTGTTACCTAAGCTTCAATTTGATATATGACTCTAAGGGGTAAACCCACGGTAACATTAAGAAAATCTGTTTCCAAAATTGGTGAAAATAACATAGACAAACCCCCCCCTTAAACTTGTCCGACGGCGAACCCGTTCAGCCTATATCCACATCTCACAGCATGAAAGTACTTCCAAGACACATCATTTCACATATACCCAATGTCTTGAATTAAGTCTTTGACCTACCTTTCTGTTGCGTCTTTGTACTAGCTTTCTCATTGAATAGGATCTTATATCACTGAATTGATTTCATCCGAGGAGAGGGGCAAGATATAAAATACATACACGTGTCAAAGTCAGGCGATTTGGTGAACATATGCAGATCAGATAGTGGACAGGGACAATCTGATATAAGAGAAAGTAGCAGTGAGTATAAGGGAGCAGTTCCATTTATACGCGATAAATTTATCGCGACTGTATCGGGGCCTGATATTGTTTTGGACCCGATGTTTTTCAAGTTGATACGCGATAAAATAGTCATCAGGCCCCGATAAAATAGACATCGGGGCCCGATACGAGGCCTCTGCCATACTCTGGGGCAGTGGCGTAGCCAAGGGGGGGCAAGGGGGGGCAGCTTCCCCCCCTGTGGGGTTCTCTGCCCCCCCTGTTGCCCCCCCTGTGGGAAATGTCAGTTGAAATAATTTGGGACTAACCTATTCACAACACAAGGAAATTCAATCCTCAATTTGGTTGTTGCCCCCCCCACCAAAACTCCCGGCCCCCCCTTTGCCCCCCCCCCCCCCCCCCCCCCCCACTGAGAAAAACCTGGCTACGCCACTGCTCTGGGGTATGTTTAGCAAATAGAGCGGGACATTGTTTAGCAAATACACGAGGATAATACAATTTACTTTAAACATCCATAATCAATAACATTATCTCTAAAAACATGAAATGCTGAATTTGTACCTTACAACTAGAATAAATAGCCCGAAGCTCTATTTACATACCGACCACTTATCTTTCGTTATATTTAAACAAACGGTAATACGCTACTCGATAAATATTCCTTTGCTTCTCGCAACTGTACGCGAGAAAAATCTCATCGGGGCCTGATAAAAAACTCATCGGGGCCCGGAACATTCTCGCAATTTTTATCGCGTACAAATGGAACTGCTCCCTAATTTATGTCATCGTCCTATGAATACTTGTAGAGTAACAGACGGGCTGCTGTTATGCCATAAATCATGTAAATAGTGATAAACATGAAGCACTATACGGATCCAACGATCTTTGGTCAGCCACGTGTATGTTTCTCTTCTTTAGTTCCTTGGATGATCACCTTTAAATAGAAATTATGACGCAAAGCAATTCAAGGAGTCAGGTATTGGTTGCAAAGCATCACCTGACATTCAGGATAGTCAACTTACTTTTCAGTGTGATTTTCATCAAAATGAAGTCGTATCATCGAGTCAAACATGACTCATTACAACTCTTGAAAGGAGCTAAATGAGAGTTATCTAAATGAGAGTTATTATAGCGGGAGTTATAGTCAGTTGCATAACTGACTATAAGCAACTGGCATAGTATAAAATACAAGTTCTTGTACGGAAAACGTAGTCAAAGTATTCTTCTTCGTCTTCATCATTAGCCCCTAACACCTGCAGTATGTCTTCATATACGGTCAATTGGTACAAGGCCGATAGAGTGAATCAGACACGGGTTAAGGTGAAGCCTTAGTAATATATCTTCATCTTCAAAGAGCTAATGATATAAGAAGACCTATTTAGACCTACGCCTTTCAGTTAACCTTGCCCTGTAGCATGTGTAGTGAGCGAAATACTGTCACATTTTAAAATACAATTATTAACAGGACGTGACAAGACTGTTTTGAATAAACACAAAATTAAAACTGCAAAATCATGTAATGGGGTTCAGTTTTAGATAAAAATTGGATTCAGCCACAGGATTCAACCTGTTTCTAGGCCTTTACTCTCTCCTAAGTCTCAATCTAAATTATGCAGTGTTAAATGATCAATTCTGTGTGAAGATTAACAATGGAACATCTGAGGTTTACTATGGGCATACAATAACAGAATGAGATTCCTGACACTCGGGTCAGGGTGGGTATCGGTAATCGGTGAGATATTTTTAAATTTTGCGCACTTCACACGACTTTTTGGGGGAGGGGGAAGGAGCGGTGGGTTTCGCAAAAAGTAAAGTGCGCCTGTAATTTCCTGCAAACGAGGACGCATACCCGTTTTTTACATTCCAACTGTGGACACACACCGCCAAATGCGGACGTCCTCGTTTCCCAGGTGTGCAAAGTATTTCAAACAACATAAAAACGCTATCTAAACGAGGTCCTGCGGGTGATACTCTCCCCCGTACACCCCCAGGCCTCTGTTGGATAGCACACAGTCTAGTTGGCGGTTTGACACCCAACACAACCGCCATTAAAAAAGTTGAGTGCCCCCCACCCCCACACGGGCATTTTGGTCCTCGGCGTGACAGTGTGTGTCCAGGTTGGTGGGTCCTCATTTGGATAGTACCACGTTTGGTTCTCGTTTGCAGGTCATTACAAGTATGGGTGTAATAGAGAGGTGAGCTCTTTCAGTCAAACCCTCTACTTGTACATAATAAACTTCGAATAACTAAAACAATCTCACCCATCCATTAGCCGTGATTAGAGTAAACACTGGATTTGTTCTGTATTTTGCGATAAATTTGTCTCGCAAATCACTGCGCAAATTGACTAATATAGTATAATTATGTTGCGCCCCGCCCAGGACTTTACCAGACAACTGACCTGTCGGATAGGATCACATGACATCTAGGTTCAGTTATTTGTCTGAAATATTTTTGTCTATAGAAGAGAACATTATAAATAACCTTGACTGGAAGTGGCACCAAGTTTCGATTTGAATCAGCCGGAACGATTCACAGGATGCGCCAAAAAATTAAGCTTTGAATTAACATCAAATCAACCTGCAATTTCCACCAAGCGCCAATGATACCATGAGTCCATATGCTAAATGAATAGATACCATACTGTCTCGCAAATTATCCATTGATAAAATCTGCTCATTGTAACAGTTTCTTATTCTTTTTGGGGTATTTTACAAAACCCCTCCCCCATTGAAATTTTGAATTACGTGTAATCGAATGTTATTAGGCACACGCGCCAAATTAATATGATTAACCTGTGGGTTTCGACTCGTGCTGCCAAATGATAAGGTATTGTGGATTGCATTACAACTTGGCACATGATACTACATGTAAGCATGGCCTTTGATGAAAAACTTGAACCCAATTTTTATGAGATCTTGTATCTTGGAATCTTCAAAGAGTTTATCCTTTATTTAATCACTACCATAATTACCAATATACACTTTACACTAAAAGTTCCCGACCAGATGCTTAAATATAAATGTTAGCTAATTCAAAATAAATAATCGGTACCAAAAATCTAAGATTTACAATAAGTGAGCAAATTTCTTCCCCGTTTGAAACCTCATTCATAACACTTGAGTGGATACTGTTTATAGTGTGATGAAGGCTTGTAAGGCTCGTTGGGTCGATGTATCCGTGTGAGCTGGGCGGCCCCTTACCGTCTTATAGAAAAATAACAGAGTCCAACACGGTGAACAATCAGCAAAAAATGTCAACGGCCGCATTGATTTCTTTTTTGTAACCGGGTTCATACCGTTCTATACGGTACCGGGTCCTCATCGGCCTGGAACCGGGCTCATATCACCTCCTCACCTGAACCGCCTTAATAACGTCATCAAACGCCCTTTATAAGCTGAGCACTCAAGCTCGCTGCTTCACTTAAATTCCGGGAATCTCTGTATTAGTCACATGTATCCGTGTGAGCTGGCAGGCCCCTTACCGTGTGACAAATTGGTGCAGACGGCGGTACACGGTGAGGACACATGGTGGGCCGTTTCCCGTCCGTTGAACACGTTGCCGGGGACATTGCCGGCCATCCGCTCCCGGCAGGAATTTTGAGCATGCTCAAAACTCCTGCCGGGTGAGTAAAAGCGGCGGCGAATGGTGAGAGCCTGGTTTGAGGACGGTATAAAGACGGCGCACCATTCGCGCCCGTTCGCAGGACGGAGGTGGTAGCTAGGCGGCCACCTTACCGTCTAATAGAAAAACAACAGAGTCCAAACAATAGGTAAAAAAATGTCAACGGGCGCATTGATTGTTTGTTGTGTGGTCACCGGGTCCATGACCGTTATATCTGGGTCCTCACCGGCTGGGTATCGGCCTCACCATCCTCATACATTTGTAGCTTACCGTTCTTACCGGGTGCATAACACCTCCTCACCGTGTCCTCGGTCGATACCGTTCTACACCAAGTCTGTACCGGGTTATCACCGGCCTGGTACCGGGCTCACCGGCCTCATACAGTTCTATCTTACCCATTAGGTTACAACCCCCGCATACCAGCGCTATAAATTTCTACGATAAAACGGTCACCCATTTAAATATCTGCCTTTCAATCAAACTTTCTACATGACATCATCTGATCATACCGTGAGCATTCAACCGACTGCATTATAACGCCCATTGCGTAGTTAACACGGTGCTTTTAACTGTGACTGTTTAAACACAGATCTATGCATGACTAGATGCTTATACATGCATAGAGGCGATACAAGTCTAGTACGCCCCGAGTAACGAAGTCACAATAGGTTCACCAGAGCGAATTAATAGCGCTGCAATTTATGTCATGCGTTCTCACCGTGTGCATACCACCTCCATGCCGGGTCCTCGCCGGTCGGAACGCCTGTATACCGGCCGAACCGCCTTGATGGGCCTCCGCAGGCTTTCTTTTTTTAAATAGCCCAGACGCTAAACATGTTTTGTTTTTTGGTTTTTTTGTTTTGCCTTATTCACTTTTTGTGAGAGTCCGTTCTGCGAACGCTTAACCAGGCGGCATGCGCTCGTTCGCAGCCCATCGCTGAGATTGTCTACGTCCACCACCGTCCATCACCGCCCTGCGAACGGGTGCGAAACGGGTGCGCCGTCCTTATGCCGTCCTCATACCGGGCTCTCATCGTTCGCCGCCGCTTTTACTCACCCGCCAGGAGTTTTGAACATGCTCAAAACTCCGGCGGCCGGCAAAGTCCCCTAAACGTGTTCAACGGACAGGGGGCCGCCCAGCTCACACGGATACATGTGAGGGGCCCATTAAAAATGAACAGACCCAACGATAACAAATTATAGCAAATGATTAAGGGATGTCATTGATTTGTATGGTACAAATCGAGAACTGTTGGTCAAGGATGAATGCGCGATTCATTGGACTATTCCAGATAATAATGACCTCCTCCCCTATATAATTATATAATGACCTCCTCTCCTATAGAGGACATCGGAATTCCAGACTTTTTTCCCCACCAATTTTTCAATGGAATTACATACCTTTTTGGCACCTGTTCTTGGAATTCCAGACTTTTTCATAATTTCGATATAATTCCCCCCCCCCCTAGAGGACATCACCCCCCCCCCCCCCCCCCCCCCCCCCCCCCCCCCCCCTAGAGGACATCAGAATTCCATACTTTTCCCCACCAATTCCATACTTTTTTTGAAGTTTGATCTGGAATTCCATACTTTTTTTAAAGTTTGATCTGGAATTCCATATACTTTTCATGGAATTCCGGACTAAAAAAAAATTGTCCTCTATTAGGGGGGTTGATTATTATCTGGAATCTGGAATAGCCCATATACACACACATTGATACTTCGTCTGTTCGTGATAAAACCAAATTGAAGTAGGCCACTGTTTTAAAAATGGTCGCTGTGGGTCGACTCATTCATTGTCAACTCTTTCTGGTTAATATCATTTCGAATCTCGATCTAATGAGATAAACATTGGATGATCACTTGTTGACTAAACCCACCCTCTCAACTGCGTTCTTGAAAGAAACACTCATACATAGTGTCGATAAGGTCGCTTCATCAGGTCAACGATATAATTTGTTATTAATAAATTAGATCAAGTGTGACGCGCCAATCACAATTAATAAGATAGAATGCATGTCTCATATTTATTCAGCCTTATTATCATCTTATATATAATACGGAGTTGCCCATTTTTGTCCAGAGATGTTCTCCCCTTTCCGCACCTTCGATTGACTTCAAATTTTCTGTGCGAGTGCGTATGGGTCCCACAATTGTCCAGTTTATGTTTGATTTTCTTATTTTGGGTTAGATTTCGTGAAATTCGAGGGTTTTTAGCCCGTTGCTATGTTATTGCTACGCGCCGCGTATACGCTGAGCACGCCATGGCGATGGCCGGCGCACAACTCGCGTAATCGTCGGCGCGCGAGTATTCAGGCGATTGCTGCCGGCGCACGCGTAGTCAGGCGCCGATTGCCGGCGGCGCACGCGTTATCGGGCGATACCGGAACACGCGTAGGTGCACACGCGTTACGCTTTGCGCCGTTTGTTATGTGGTAGAGTAAAGGCGGCAAGCATCCGTTGCTCCATAGTGCAAACCCTACAGTACAAGAAAAACGGCATGATGAGACAACAACAAAAAGTCAATCATATAGCCAGGGTATACACTACAGGAACCGAACTGGGAGCAAGGCCGGCGCAAACCGTAGGCCTCATCCAGGATAACATGTATTAAATAGTGACAGGGAAAAATGCGTTTATACGGCAGTGCCTCAGTCCCATCGCGGACCCATCCACAATGCGGGCCACGGGCAGGGCGCGCTATATAAAAACATAGATAGGCCAGAAAACCGTGATATCATATTATACATGGGGGACAGGCCTATAAATAAACAAGGAACTGTTAGAGCAAAATATGCATGCAGAAATAGTCCTACTGGAGAAATAATTTAATGTCAATAGGCCGGAAAATAAAATAAACGGATGGCTTTAACACTGAACTGGGTGGGTACAAAGTACTGCCCAGTAAGTTGTCTATTTGTGTATTGAATTGTTTTATATGTATTCCTTGATTTCCTGTACAATGTAATTCGGCCTTCGGGTCGCGATTTTGTGCCAATAAATTCATATCATATCATATCATATCATACAAAGTGATCATGGTGAGAACCCGCCTCCCGCCAACTATGAAAGACCCACCATAAAACTTAATAAGACCACTAAAAATACCCAGTGGCGTCGCGGACCTAAATTTATTTAATACAGCGGCGGCGTGTTCTATGAGATACTTGGCAACTTTTAGGGGGGGGGGGGGGGCGTCCGCGAAGGGGGTTGTGCAATCTAGGCCTACACGCGTGTATGAACACATGGGGTGGGTAGGCCTGTCTTGATTATAAGGGTACACTGGGTACCTGGAGTATGGAATATTAAGGGTACCTGTGATAACTGGATTTTAAGGATGTATGGGGTAGGGCCTATACCAGAGTGGTTATTTCATGTCTTATTATGGGATACCTAATAATATTTAGCGTTTCTGGGTAGGCATTATTAAGATCCCTGGATTATTAAGGGCGCCGTGGCACCGATATTAGGATTAAGGGCATCTGAGTATCAAGGACCTCTTGCTATTGCACAATAGCCTATATACGCTTTGATCATGTTGACGACTAACCGCACACTATCTTCTATACCATGTATACACTATATGGGGTATGGGGTTGGTACTGCACATTTTGGGGGGTTTGTTTGTTTGTCGGCGCGCGAGTATTCAGGGATCTACAATTTTGAACTCATTATCTACGCCCATTTTGATACAAATCATGAAGGTATCTAATTTAGATAATAATACTCAGCTAGCGAGTGCCCGAGCGTAGCGAGGGTACGCCGCTAGTCTATAATATAATACGGAGTTGACGATTTTTGTCCTGACATGTTCTCCCCTTTCCGCACTTTCGATTGACTTCAAACTTTCTGTGAGAGTGCGTATCGGTCCCACGACGAACCAGTTTATGTTTGATTTTTAAAATTTGGGTTAGATTTCGTGAAATTTGGGCTTTTACAGCCCGTTGCTACGTTATTGCTACGCGCCGCGTATACGCTGGGCACGCCATGGCGATGGCCGGCGCACCGCACGCGTAATCGGGCGATCGCCAGCGCACGCGTAATCGGGCGATTGCCGGCGCACGCGTAATCGGGCGATACCGGAACACGCGTAGGTGCACACGCGTTAGTGGCGCAAAGCGTAGTTTGTTATGTGGTAGAGTAAAGGCGGTAAGCATCCGTTGCTCCATTATAGTGCAAACCCTATAGTACAAGAAAACGGCATGATTATGAGACAACAACAAAAAGTCAATCATATTATAGCCAGGGACCCCTTTGAAGGAACTGGGAGCAAGGCCGGCGCAAACCGTATAAGGCGCAAACCGTAGGGCTGCATCCAGGATAACATGTGTTAATAGTGACAGGGAAAATGCGTTTATACGACAGTGCCTCAGTCCCATCGCGGATCCATCCACAATGCGGGCCACGGGCAGGGCGTGCTATATAAAAACATAGATAGGCCAGAAAACCGTGATATCATATTATACATGGGGGATAGGCCTATAAATAAACAAGGAACTGTTAGAGCAAAATATGCACGCAGAAATAGTCCTACTGGAGAAATAATTTAATGTCAATAGGCCGAAAAATAAACGGATGGCTAACACTGAACTGGGTGGGTACAAAGTGATCATGGTGAGAACCTGCCTCCCGCCAACTATGAAAGACCCACCATAAAACTCAATAAAACCACTAAAAAACCCAGTAGCGTCGCGGACAGCGGCGGCGTGTTCTTTGAGAGACTTGGCAACTTTTAGGGGGGGGGGGGGGGGGGGGGCGTCCGCGAAGGGGGTTGTGAAATCTAGGCCTACACGTGTGTATGAACACATGGGGGTGGGTAGGCCTGTCTGGATTTAAGGGTACACTGGGTACCTGGAGTATGGAATATTAAGGGTACCTGTGATAACTGGATTTTAAGGATGTATGGGGTAGGGCCTACCAGAGTGGTTATTTCATGTTTTATTATGGGATACCTAATAATATTTAGCGGTTTCTGGGTAGGCCTTATTAAGATCCCTGGATTATTAAGGGCGCCGTGGCACCGATATTAGGATTAAGGGCACCTGAGTATCAAGGACCTCTTGCTATTGCACAATAGCCTATAATATACGCTTTGATCATGTTGACGACTAACCGCACACTATCTTCTATACCATGTATACACTATATGGGGTATGGGATTGGTACTGCACATTTATTTTTTTATTTTTTTTTGGGGGGGGGGGGGTTGTTTGTTTGTTTGTTTGTTTAAACCGTCGGTCCGTACGGACACACGCTTGGGTCCTGAATGGACCAGGCTCAAGCAAAATGAAAATGCTCGGGCTAGGCTTAAAAAGCCTAAGCATGATGGCTGAATGAAATGAAAGATGGAAGAAAAGCCTGAAGTAAAAAGAGCCACTTCCAACAAATGGGGTAACTATAACATTGTTTCCCTCCTAAATGGGGTATTGAAATTGGGTCCGAGATTCAAAGATATCACAAAACTCAATTTCTGTGAACAAAGTCTATTTCAAATGAAAAAAAATAATTCAGGGATCTACAATTTTGAACTCATTATCTATGCCCATTTTGCTTCAAATCATGAAGGTATCTAATTTAGATAATAATACTCAGCTAGCGAGTGCCCGAGCGTAGCGAGGGTACGCCGCTAGTTATGATATAATTGCAAGTCAGAGCAATGTACACGGCAAGTCGGAACATCGAAGAGCAGCTTAATTTACAGACACGAAATAGATTTGAAAAACTTTCAATTGAAAGTAAAAGCAATATTGATTGTACAGCGTGTCCCATAAGACTGGGTCCAAAAACTGCAGAGTTTATAACTTAAGGGCTTAAGGCCCTGTCACACCATGGCGTATGCCTGAACGTATGCCAACGTATGCGAAATATCGAAAACTACGTTGGTGTACGTTGGTGTACGCTGATATAAGTCAGGGGTAAGTTGGGGATACGTCGTTTACCTTAAGAGCACGCTGTGATACACTGTGAACATTTGGAACACGTCGAGCCCGCGAAAAATTATTGAGCATTCAAAATTTCTCGACGTAGCCTACTCAACGTGTACTTAATACGTTCTGCATAAGTTCCTGATAGGTTCGTGGTACGTTAGACATACATTTACATACGCTGACATACGTTAGACATACGTTGACATACGCCGACATACGTTAAAGGTACGTTACTCGTAAGTTATAGGTTGGACCTATAGATTTATCCTTCTAGATATTTTAATAGTTATCATCTAGGCTGCGATTAATTCATCGCTGTTCTGACATACCGGCACATCACAACAGAAATAAGAAAAGAGATGTGCCGGTATGTCAGAACAGCAACGAATTGAACTGGCAACACTTGTCCCGTCGTATACGAAACTCAATTTCTGCAGAGCGGCATAAGTCACGTGTTCGTTGTTCGCCGAGGATAGCTGAGGATACGTCGAACACGGCAGACATACGCTACGAATACGCTAAGCATACGTTGGTCATACGCTCGCATACGTTGTGATACGCTGTCATAGGTTTGTTATAAGTTAGTGATACGCTATCAATACGTTAGTCATACGCTATGAACTTACGTTCAATACGCTATGGATACGCTATGGATACGTCCATTCCATCATCGGTCGACTTTTCCTACGCAATTCGTTGGGAAGTTGGACGTTCTTGGACTCTGACAATTTTCGAGCTTTTTTGAATTCGTCGGCATACGTTCAAGCCACGTTCAGGCCATACGCTATGATGTGACAGGCCCTGTCACACCATAACGTATCGCCTCAACGTATGCCAACGTATACGAAATATCGAAAAATACGTTGGTGTACGTTGGCGTACGCTGATATAAGTTAGGGGTACGTTGGTGATACGTCGTTTACGTTAAGAGCACGCTGTGATACGCTGTGACAATTTGGACCACGAAAAAATATTGAGCATGCTCAAAATTTCTCGACGTACTTAATACGTTTTGCATAAGTTCCCGGTAAGTTTGTGGTACGTTAAATATACGTTGACATACGCTGACATACGTTAGTGGTACGTTACTCGTACGTTACTCGTAAGTTGGTATACGTTGATGAACGTAGGCTGGGGGGAAACGTACAGCCAACGTAGTGATAACGAGTTGATAACGTATATGTGCCGTATGCCTGACGTATTTCCAACGAGTTTCGACGTATTCTCACGTATTCACCTTATGCCATGCCGGGCGATCGTGTAAGGCCCTGTCACGTATCCATAGCGTATTGAACGTATACATAGCGTATGACTAACGTATTGATAGCGTATCACTAACTTATAACATACTTATGACAGCGTATCACAGCGTATGCGAGCGTATGACTAACGTATACTTGACGTATACTTAACGTATTCGTAGCGTATGTCTGCCGTGTTCGACGTGTCGTCAGCGTATCCTCTACGAACAACGAACACGTGGCTTATTATGCCGCTGTAGCACGTATAAATACCGCGCCGATCTCACATTACATCATTCCCGCCGATGTCATCAAGCAGTTAACATACCTCCCAAGAAGAAGCAAGCAACCAGGGACCGAGGCCGAGGAGGAGGAAAAAAGAAGGCCAAGACAGACCATGAAGAAGTGAGGATGAGATACTCAAGGGACCCATTTATATACTCAAACCCTCCATAAGTTCCCAAAACGCCGAATGCGCGCTAGCTGTATACGGTAGCCCTGTCACACCATGGCGTATCGCCTGAACGTATAACAACGTATGCGAAATATCGAAAAATACGTTGGCGTACGTTGGCGTACGTTGGTGTACGCTGATACAAGTTAGTGGTAAGTTTGGGATACGTCGTAGGGGAATATGGGGCAACTGGACCGTGGGGCAAGTGGACCGAAATGAAGGATTTTGTAATTGTATGGGCATACTGCTTTCTTTTGAACAATACGACTTTTGTTGATACTTGACATATATCTTTACCTTCTACAATCCAAAACATTTGGAACTTTAGGGTATTTACACATGTGATTTTTGTCCATATCTTTGAAGCTAACTCCTTGAGTGACTGATTGAAAATTCACAGATAGTATTGGCGATATATGAAGATGGGTTTAGATCATGTTTAATGTACTTTATATGATTGACAGATATGCAACAGTAAATATATACATGCAGTACAGTCGTCTTAAGATACTAGGTGCATATTGCATTTGATGGGTGCTATATTGTAGTGTGCTTTAGGGACTTTCCGAAATATGATTAAAACCATAGGTTGTGGTTGAAATGACCGTAAAATGGCGCATATTGCTAATTTGGGACATTGGTGGTTTGGTTTTCCGATCAATATTATCATTTAAAGAATGCTTCAACTTAAATCATTATCACGGGTATTCATTTGGTAGAGTTATTAGTTCATGAATTTGCAAATAACAAAGTACACCATTTCTTACTTATCTAAAGACACTCGTCTACGTGTAGGACCCGAACGCCGTAATATTTGCGAATTCAAAGATACTCACTGGCTACAGAAATCTGTGTAATGGCTAAAAACAAAAATGCAGTTTTGCCTTTTTTTCTGAAATGTATTGGAGTTATTGATTATTATGACAAATGGTGGTATGTTTTAAAACATTTTGGCGTAAAATGTATTACGTCACAGGCGTGTTTTAATAACGTTTCATCTCGACCAAGTGCTACGTCATTTGTTGGGGTAAGTGGTCCGAAGGGGTGTGGGGCAACTGGACCGCCTGCAAAAACTTAATCAAAATTGTAAAATTCATTTTGAAAATGAGTTGTTAGTGTTAATAAAACATGATTCGGTATTGAAATGTGAATAGAATATGAAATAATTCACATTCTTTCAAGTTCTTAGACATTTTGGGG
Source organism: Ophiura sarsii (assembly GCA_035610835.1). Taxonomy (NCBI): domain Eukaryota; kingdom Metazoa; phylum Echinodermata; class Ophiuroidea; order Amphilepidida; family Ophiuridae; genus Ophiura; species Ophiura sarsii. The sequence goes on from CM069450.1 coordinate 58,809,734, forward strand.
CATTTCGGGTCTAATACCACTATTTCTGATATTGAAGGATTACAATATAACATGAAATTGCTTTAGAATGGTTTAAAACCTCGGTATTATGAATTACATCTTTATTATATTTTGAATGGTGTCTGTAAAGGTATTTGCTATGACGAAATATCATGATATATGTATTTTATCCACTGCTTTTTGTGTATATCAACCGTTGGGTCATCATTGTCATATTGACTAACTTCCCCTGTAACATGAAAAGCTGGCTAAATATCAAGATGGTTTATTATAAGTACTAAATGATGATTATATGAAGTAAATAAAATCATTAAAGAAAGGGGTATATATAGACAAATGTATGGGGCGTCTGAATATCACAACCATGTAACCATTTAACTAGGTTCATACCGTTTTATCTATAATAAACGTGCAGTCGAAAATTGCGCTTGCTTTGTACACCATTAGTATTACTGCTTTTTACACGTTAACCACGAAAACTGTATAAAACATGGGTTTCATGAGACCTGTATCATTTTACACGTTAAATAATATGGAAATGAGTTTGTAAAGAAAATACTGCTTAGTTACCGTGTTGTCAATCAATGATTTCTGTGTATTCTAACCGTTGGAACATATAGGTCCAGTTGCCCCAACGATGGGGTAACTGGACCGTGCCAAGTAAAGTTTTTAGTTAGTGGTAATTGGCCTTTTGTTTGGATATTTTTTAATATTGATTATATGTTATATGTAAACATTTACATGGGTGATATTTTCATAGCAATTCCATAAATATTTACACGAGCTTTAAGCTTTTATATCATGAAATATGCTTAACCGGTCCAGTTGCCCCATCCTCCCCTATACGTTAAGAGCACGCTGTGATACGTTGTTAAAATTTGGAACACGTCGAGCCCGCGAAAAATTATTGAGCATGTTCACAATTTCTCGACGTACTCAACGTGTGCTTAACTTACGTTCTGCATAAGTTCCCGATAGGTTCGTGGTACGTTAGACATACGTTTACAAACGCTGACATACGTTAGACATACGCTGACATACGTTAGAGGTACGTTAATCGTCTTAAGTTATAGGTTGGACATATAGATTTACCCTTCTAGATATTTTAATAGTTATCATCTAGGCTGCGTTTACCTGAACTGGCAACACTTGTCCCGCCGTGTACGAAACTCAAACTCGCTGAGGATACGTCGAGCACGGCAGACATACGCTACGAATACGTTGGTCATACGCTCGCCGATCGCATACGCTGTGATACGCTGTCATAAGTTTGTTATAAGATACGCTATCAATACGTTAGTCATACGCTATGTATGCGTTTAATACGCTATGGATACGTCCATTCCATCACCGATGTTGACGCAATTCGTTGGGAAGTTGAACGTTCTTGGACGTTCTCGGACTCTGACAATTTTCGAGCTATTTTTTGAATACGTCGGCATACGTTCAGGCCACGTTCAGGCCATACGCTATGGTGTGACAGGGCCTTAAGGTTGCAAGGTTTTAGAACTGACAGAAAATAAGATAGGGAGCTGTTTAGGCATTTGGTAACACGGTTCATGCAATGAATTGGACGTCATGCACCGATTTAATTGAATGTAGAATAGACCCGGTGCGATTCCCTTCGTAGTCCGTTATGGCTACACGGATAACCTACTACTCTCTAGGTTTGTAAAGGAATATTCCTTTTTCGCGTGTTGTTATAAGTATAGTTCCACTTTAAAAACATAACTACAATTATACAGGTGCATGGGCTAGTAAATGACAAAGCAAAGCTACAGAAATAAGACACCGATGGACGTGTATCTAACAAATTGTAGCCAATCTTATGGGCCCCATCATCATGATCATACAATAACACACATACCTGGCCTTTCCCAATACACCTGTTTCCTGTTGGACACTCAGGCGTCATGAATGCTATTCGTCATTGCAACAAAAAAATAATATGGGCGGTATACATGGTAGGCCTATATAGGTCAACTTTCCCTTTAATATTATCTTGTAGAGTTCTTTTCTAAACCCTCAGTTCTATATTAATTCTAGCATTTCTATATTGGTATATTACGTGGAGTGGACTTATGCATTGAGTAACCCATTAGAAAAGAACTCCAAAATGTTTGAAGGGCTATTTTAACACTTTCCACGCGGCAGGCAGCTGCATCCGATATTCCAAAATGTCACAAAATGTTTCAAATATGTCAAACATTTTGAATTTCACTATCATATTTGGAATCACCATGAAAAATGCATTACAATAAGTACAAACATGACTAGTATTGGTTCAGTAATCCTTCAGATAGACCTTGACATTTGAGAAAGGTTTCTGAAAAATCTGTTTTGTATTTGGTAAAACCAACACTGCCGCGTGAAAAGTGTTAATTAACATTGCCACCACCATGTTACGGTACCTTCGATTGGCAGCCAATCGGATACAGTTCTCACGAGGTTAAGGTACATATATTTTCGAATCCATGAACGCACGAGTGTTTTGGCAATAAAAGGAAAACATAAAACATTCAAAAAATATTTCAGAATCGGTAATAGAGTTATCATATGATCAAGTTGGATATCCAACAATGCCCTTTATATTTTATAAAGACAAATATAATTGCTGTGGTTGCTTAACACTTTCCACGCGGCAGTCGTCTGCAGACGACAGTTCCAAAATTTCACAAAATGTTTAAAAAATGTCAACATTATTGAATTTCATCACCATGTTTGGCATCATGCAAACATGCCTAGTGTTAGTTCAGTAATTCTTGGGATAGACTTTGAAAGTTGTGCAAGGTTTCTAAAAAATCTGTTTTGTTTGTACATTATATATAGTAAAACTAACAGCCGCGTGGAAACGAACATGACGAAGGCAGAAGGTCAAATAAAATAAATTGACGCCCTCAAATAAACTGGTAGCCTAAAGTAATACAAGGTTGTATAGCGTTTCTAAAATGCAGCTTAGTAGTAGTAGTAGTAGTAGTATTGTGATAGTTGTTTACACTCTAAAACTGTGTTTAGCGAGAACACTTTTCTAAACACATTCTTGCTATAGTAGTAGGCGTAGAAAGATGACTCATTCTGGGATTTCTTTGGATATTGCGTAATAATTGATTGCACAATCAGTGGAAAGAGTGCTTTTCTACGCATTTGACGACGCATTGACGCATTTATTATTGATGTGTTGTGTGTGTTTTTGCCATTTTTCATCACGAGTATTCTTCTTCCTGGAGCAATCGTGAAACCAATTTTGACTTACTAGTATTAAAACATTACTATAGTATTAGACAGGAAACCTGAGCACATTAATTCAAGTATGCTGATGGGCAAGGCTGATATCAAGTTCATTCACATCGATTTCTATTAATTCCTACATAGAGAACGAGTGGAAATACGAGTTGTACTAATCTTACTATAAATCTGGAAACGGCGTTTGTGTGGGGTGTGTTTGTAATATCCTTAGTACTCCGTTAGGCCAAAAAAAAAAATTGGTTGGTTGTCCTCCACACAGCTGAGAGATGAGGTGCGGGCGGGAGGATTTTGTTTAAATAAAATTTAAAAAAATAATAATGGGAACTCCGAAGTCCAAGGTCTTGTAGTGTTGTGATAGTTTCATCTACGGCGTGGTCACTACCCGGCCTTCATTTTTTCTTCAGCTAGGCCTACTTGCTTTTTATAATAAAGCTTTTTATAATAAAGCTCTGTAGGCTATAGTTCCCCACGTTCTCAATGTTGGTTATGGATAATGTAAACCTCCAATATTGTTGAATGAGTTGCAAAACTGCAAACTCGGGCAAGTAACATTTTAAACCGAGCGTTGCGATGGGCACTGGGCAGACACAGTGTAGGTCGCCATTGCATCGCTTGTCTGGTTTTGCCTAAAAGAACTTTCCGTTGATGTGCAAATTTTAGAAATTTACGCATGAAAGTATTAATAAAACCTATATTTTTCGTAAAATACAGAAAAAATGTTTTATACAATGTTGAAATTAATAATAAAGCTGTTCTGCGAAACTGTTTGTACAAATATACCCCCCAAAAAAACAATTTTAATATTTTCTCATATCACTTTTTTTAAAGTAAGTTCCTTTATTGCATGCACGTGCATATTATTTTATTTTATTTTATTTTTATTCAAACGTTGCGTTGATGCGTGAATTTCGTAAGAAATACACCTGAAAGTATTAATATAACTTAATTTTTCGTGCTAAATGCAGCAAAAATTGTTTTATAGTGTTTACAATTAGGCCTAATAATAATGCTGTTGTTGTTCAACATTTTGGAAAATATATTCAATAAAACAATTTTTTAATATTTCTCACACTATATTTTTAGTACGTAATAACACTCATTGCAAGCGCGGTCAATTTTTGATTTTTGATTTGATTTTATTTTTAAATTTTATTTTTATTTATTTTTAATTAAAAAAAGTAAATGTTTTTAAAATGGTTGAAAATTCACCGAAAATGCCTGAAATAAAAAAACGACCGCCCGACCCTACCTGAGAGGTCCGTTTGCCCGTAGAACAGGGTCGTGTTTTCTTCGCCTAACCAGTGAATGTCCACTCTGACAAATCTTGCATGAGACATGACAAGTGTCTTAGCAATGGACAGTGGTGAAATATCTGTAGATTATCTCAGTGGGTCACCAAAGGTGGTCAGTGGGTCACTTCTTCATAAGATTCTTTATAATATGTCCGGCATTGGTCATTGCCAATATCAGGTGAGCGGCTTCCAGGGTTGCATCGACCTCGTTGGATTCACACCCGCCTTCCAGGGAATCAAGATGACAAATCTCGTCTATTATTGGTATTTTGTTCCGTGACATTTTCATCTGTTGGAAGTCTAACGCTACTTCCGGTCTTGACAATGCGTGACGAGTCATAAGCTCAATGGGTCAATTCAATAATCATGGTAGGTGTATACACGTCTTCAAAGTCACTATATTCGCAAGGATACAAATTTAAGTCAAGACGGAATCAGTTTCAAGAATCAAGCTGAAACCAAGACACACCACTACAGCGTGTCCCAAACAGGAGAGCTGATAACTTTCGTAATAAACCAAATCATTCTCTCATATGGGCAATGCATTGCATGAATGGATTTCCCCCTAAATCATTTTAAATTGGGGACATGGTTTCTGACATGCTTCACTTCAACAGTGTGTATATTATAGAGTTGGCGTTGGATTTGTACGAAATGTACACAGCAAATGGATAGATAAATACATTATAGCAATGTCAAATTAAGAAATACTTCACATTTAATATTTCGCGCTTTCATGGATCCAGTTTTTTGGACATGCTGTATAAAATGAAATTGATATAGTCCTACAAATATCAATTTCATGAACATATACAGAAATATATAACATCCACCTGTGTTTGTCAAAACATAAAACAATATACTGAATTATTTCTACAAGCTGCTACATCGAGTCATCGACCAAAGTTTAAATTAAGTTCATTAATATCGGGTAGATAGACCTACATTGCATAAAACATGTAAATAGCGGATATACGGCTTGCCATCACTGTACCCCAATGGTCATATGGCTTTCCTATTCCCGCACCACAAATCTAGCGTATTGTATTATCATAAGAGTCAATTGCATTTCAGTCCATTTTTCCATCACAAGCAGACTCTTTATAATACTGGTAAGCCTATATACTGGTCATAGATGGAAATACTTCCATGTTCTGGTCAAAGTTGACGTAAAGTTCAATAACATTGGAAAAAATCTTTTACGGAAATATGGCTTGCCATCACTGTGCCATCACTGTGCCACAAATGGAAATACGCCTTGCCATCACTATGCCACAAAACCTAAATAAATTATCATTTATAGTATCATTTAATAGTTACAAAATACACATCACAACCTAATCTACTGTATCTACTTAAAGAAATGACTTAGAAATCTAAAGCCATATGGTAAGCATTACAATTCTACTTGATCCATTTTCGTTATGCATGTCCAAGTGCTCCTCATATTTTTACTACTTTTAGCAACACAATATTGGTGTAAAGATAAGTATGATACTAAAATGTTTCTACAATTCCTGTCCAAAATGACGCTTTGTATCAAAATGCAATTGTTCATTGTGAATTATGATTTTACCGCTGAAATGGTGCGCCAATATAAACCCAGTTGGAACACCCATGTTCGGACTAAAGTAAGCTTGGCGAAGACATTGATCCATAGTTGATACAATGAACATCTTTGGTTGATAGATGACGAGGATCTTAGCATATCCAAGTACTAAACCAAAATGTAATGTTCTTCAAGATCCCCTATAATTTAGTCAACATTCAAGTTCTATAACGTGTCATCCCAGCTACATACTTAGCCCGACAGGATCACCAACTTAAATGCACCATTTCATCAGCTACAACAGAGGCCTTTAACTGTTCAAATACTCACTCTACCCCGATCCATTCGCTTTTGGAACAATCTACCACCGCCTAACATTTCATTTCAGCACCTTCGGTCAACGTTTTTCAAAGGAGCAACCCTACCAGTCATCGAGATATGCTCCCTGCACCCAGTACCAGAATCTTGTAAGCTGGTCATCTCCTTTACACGGTGCACTCACTATTTTGTTTTCTTAGTCTTAGTCTTTGTCTCCACCTTCTTTTTACTTGCATCTATTGGCTATGACGTCAAACCTGCACCACATCCTAGTTTAGCCAGGGGTGTGCCAGTGAGCTTGCCGATCGGGTCCACTTTTAAATTAAAATTTGGTCAGCATAGAACTGGTGGCGCTATACTGATCAGGCGTGATTGTAGCAGACGACACGACGCTGGCCACGTGTCTCTCAGACGACCCAATAATGTCAACGGGAGTGCACTATTTTGAATTATTTTTAACAGTCATCGCCCGGTTAACAATGACAATTCTTCTAATTATGATGAATTTGTCAAAATGATAAGATTAACATTCGCGATTACGTGTTATTCACCTTATTCATTACGTATTCAACATTTAGGTTTCGCGTGGCCACCGTCGTCTGTGTAAATCCACAACGCCCTCAAACCTATGCTGACCAAATATTACGTTAAACCTGGTTAAACACTGTTAAACGCGTTCAACGCCGGTCACCGACACATTCCGATGATTACCATAATTTATGCAAACGGCACCATTTTCGCTACGTGTGTTAGTATAGGACTTTCCTATCCCAAAATTAATAGTATCCCTGGTTTAGCTCTCCCGTTCGAGCTGTATAAGGATTATTCACTTCAAGCTTCACTTCAAGCTCCATCAGTGTGGAATATCTGAAGATAATCCCAGTCCCTCTTATCTTAGTCATGTTCGTAGAACAATCTAGAGGTCAGTGGGCATGTTGGGTCAACATTTCATGTTTGCCTTCCAGAAATTAGATGACAGAGGTTCCAGAAGAATATTTATAGGTATATACCCCTTACTAAAATGCTAAAAGGAGATTCTGAGATGATTCGAAGGTTGACGTAATGAACATCCGGGCTCGAATATTGAGTCTCCAGATATATGGTCAGTGTTATGGTCACTGGTCAGTGATGATATCTGGAGATTATCTTCAACGTACTAGGTCAATTCAATGATCGGTCCTGGTCAGTGGGTTTTCTTTTCATATATATTAATTTTTCCAATCAGAATTGCAGATGACGCTAAATACCACACTCCAATCCAAAGCCGATATTCTCTATTAAAATTAGTTTCATGTTCCAAATGATACATCTATTGGAAATGTAACTTGACTTGACTTGAAACAGGGGTTTTGATTGTGTTTTATAACAAGATGAATTAATGTGACGATAAGATGTTCTTCATTAGTCAATGATGGATCAAAATATCCTTGTACAACATGTACCAGGTGAACACTGGAATACCTCTGACACAAAAACCATCACATCAATGTTTTTTTCTATTCAGATTTACCTATATGATATGTTTAGGCTATAATGAACATGATGAAAGGAATATGTTTTGGACGAATCCTTTCGGAAAACATATCAGTGCTCAGAATGCAAAGAAAAAGAAAACATATCAGTGATATGTTAGTAGAAAGTTTGATTTTTCTTTTGACAAATCCATGGTGTAAAGTATAATAAGCTTATACTTACAACTTACGCGTAACGTTTCATGCTCACTGAGCACTTCATCAGACTATTTGACATCTGACCTCTTTTTTTCTTCTAATTATCTGAACAATCCTGATGAATCTACACCAAGATATCAGTGATATGCTTTTAATTGCACTAATAAGTTTATGCTTGTGTATTGAACTGTGATATGTTTCTCTGAAGGATTCATAAAAAAAAAATCCTGAGTTGCTCTGATTAAGGGAAAACCCCAATTATCATGGATTTCAGTGTATGTTTGTTCAAATGAATATCATATAGCGAAACATTCTTCGAGGATGTCAAATGTACCATTATTAATCTCATAGATGACTAACACCTCTTGTTTTTAATAACAAGCTAACAAATGGAGAGAGTGTATCATTCAGAAATGAAGGCATACGCCTTGATAAAGTTGAGAACTTTAAATACCTTGGAGCCTGGATGCATAGTACTATGAAGGACATTATAAAAAATGCAAAGCAGCTGCATATAGAGCTTGTGAATGGCCAAGTATTATGGAAGGCCAAGTATATCCAGACTGTTCATACAGTATAATCAGTCCTTCTCTGTGAGGCATGGACAGTCACACCAATGATTAGTAAACAGCTGGATGGATGTTACACTGGAATGCTGAGAACAGCGTTCAACATCAACTGGAGACAGCATGTGACAAATGAAGACCTGTACGGGGATATGCCTAAAGAAGATTTAGAGAACGTTGAGTCCAATGAGCCTGTCTCCACACTCACCATACACTGGATTCCTAAACATGGAGCAAGAAAGCGTGGTAGACCAGCCCTAAACTTACATTGACACAGGATTGCAGGTAGAAGAAGAGCCCAAGAGCCATTAGTTGGAGAGGAAGATTTGGAGAAACATCGTGGTTGGGGGATAACCACCAGACATAAGTCAGGTCAAGTCAATCATTCGGATACTAGTATTCAAATGGATACATGTTTACACATACTATTGTTTAGTTTTCCCCGCTTGGAAATATATATAATATTGACCATACTCTGTGTCATTGGTTATATTACAGATGGTGTCAATGACGTAGCTGGTCAATGTACTGTAATCTTCCCTGCCTATACTTGGTGACATGTAAGGGCCGTAATGCTTTGTTACGCCTGATTAACACGTTATCCCTACCAATCCTTACCTTATCCCTAGGGTTATCCACCCGACCGCGCGGTAGATTTCGATACAAACAATTCATAACGTGTTTCACAGACGTGTGGAGCTTTCTGGGTCAAAATTTGGTCTCCTCAAGTTCATTGATGTCATATCATCAACTTGGACAGAGATGAGGGACAAAGGGTGTGTATACAATGTATACGTGTTAATTTGCTTTTAAACCCCATACTTAACCTAAATTCATTTTAATTTCTGTCTTGATGATGTATTAAGATTCAGCGTTTCAAGCAATACGAAGATTCGTTAAGCTCGTATTCGTTGTTGGAGCGAGAATTTGGGTTGTTTGTGCAATGCGTTGTTGTCCTTTGCGTTGTTTTGTAGAGTTTAAGCGAGTAGTTTAGCATCGTAAAATAAGTACTTTTAAATAGGGGCTATAACTTGTTTATATTTCCCTTATCCCTTTAAAGAGTTTAAAGCATGACTCAATTTTTTTCGGAAATGCGAATTCGAAGAAGCAGTTACTACTACTAGTATTTTGATATAGTCATCCTTGTCATAATTTATATTGCTTTGTTTTTGTTTACGTTTAAGGCAATATTTTAAATATTTGGGAGGAAAGAGTAAGAAATCTTTAATTAAGTATATTAAAAGAGACCCAATTGATACACCTAATGTAAAAAGGGGATCAATATGAATTTCTTTTAAGGAACCATGGCATTGGTCTGCCTCACCTTTCTTGGCCCAGTGAAGCGAGCATGAAGGGTTGTGTTCTTGAAACATGGTTATGGTAGACCTACATGTATCATAGCAGCTGCTCTTGACAAAGATCATGCTAGGATCGAAAACTCAGGTACCTTACAATTTACAATTATATTTTACCAACAGTGTTGTGAATAAGTAGTTTCCAACACCTTTTTTAGTTTTTACTTGAATTAAAATAAATGTAATAGAATCCGCATACCCTTAACGCACTTGGAAGGGTTGACTCGTCATACACCATATGCCTGGTTGAATTACTATCCTAGTGATTATTGGCTTAGACAATTTGAACAGATTTCGCCGTGACTCAATTCATGTCAGGAATCTTGTAAACACTGCGACAGTGAGGTCGATGTTGGTTGACAAGAAAAGTGACAATTAATCTAATGATCATGTTAGAAATCATGATTGATGGTACCATGTTCTCATTGCTTGAAACTATTTTGAATAAGGTTTATCGCAAATAGGTAAACATCAATTGATTATCCTTTTCTGATTTATTGTGGGATAGAAAAGTGTACAAATTTGGAATTATTCAAACCCGATCCATGACGGCTTCATTAAGAATACATTGTATAAAATCAGCATTGAACAAGGAACATATGCCTTTAATTTTTTTAACATCTCACCAGGTTATCTTAGTGAACTTTTTATGAAAGTATCAGAAATGCATCGCTATAATACTAGGGATAGCCACATTAATTTTTTCATTCCAAGGGTCCGGGGAAAACTTGGCAGCAACACCTTTCAATGTACTGCGGTTGGGGCAAGGAACTCTCTTCCAGGCGATATTAAATCGAGCAATTCTTATGCCTACTTCAAAAAAGAAGTAAAATCTCACCTTGCAATAAAAGCAAGATTGAGAGAGGGAGGGGGTACCATGCCTTGACTTGTTAGTTGTTTCTCTCTTCTTTGTGCTGTTATCTTGAACATGTTGAAAGGACCCAATGGAAATAAGCTCTTGTGGCTTTTTGGGCTATCCTTGGTCTTATCAACATGCTTTCTGTCTGTGTTTTTTACTATTGTCTTTTATATTTATTATATTTGATTATTGTATGTTCCATCTATATATGTGTTTTATGTGCAATGTTGATTTGGCTAAATAAATATGAAATGAAATGAAATGAGCTTTTGGATTTGACATTGCCAATAAACTTGAGAACTTTATTTCACACACGTCAAATTTTTCTTAAAATAAGTATACAACCTTCCAAAAAATATCGAAATTGAACTCGAATCGGACGCAGCATTTTTGTCCAATAAGATGAGATTTCAGCGCGAAACGGGTTTCAGTTTCTAAATGGAGGTATTATCTTGAAAAGTAACAAATTCAAATCTTCTAAAAAGACGTACTCACATTATGATAAAAGTATATTTATAAAATCCAGTATCAAGAAAACAAGGTATTTAAAAAAAACTGGACGGGGGAGATAGAAGACTGTTGAATTATCCCGTGCTTTTTCTCTTACGTGACACGGGTCATTCTATACGTGCGTGTCACGGGTACCCGTATCCCGTAAGTCTCACTCTCCGTGAATTCCCAAACCCAACCCACAGTAGAGCCCAAGCCCCGTAATAACCTGCATAGTGCATACCACCACGCAGCGTTCGATTTAACCAATGTAGCATCACGAAATACGACACACTTTTGAACACTAATGCACAAATATGTAGCAAAAAGTGCTACGCCAAAAGATTCCCTACTTGATCTCTGATCACGTACCATCAAAGCCAAACCTAAAGATTGAGTGTCATCTTCAAATAACTAAAACAAAGTATGGTAAATCTTGAAATATCGGCGGTTCATTTTCACTTTCGTCCAGAGTTAAAAATCCCATTGGTTTACACGTACTTGCGCAGAATTTTTCTGTCGGTTTAAAATGTGTACAAAATGGCGGAGTTCTGCGCCTCTCGGAGAAGTAATAATCATGACGTCACTTCTAGTCTTGTTTTCGTGTCGCATGGCAAAGGTCGAGGGGTTGTTGCCATATCATTGGGCTAATCATATTGAAGGGTTCACACCTCTCAGCCGCCCTCTTATGTCGCTATCTTGCAGGCTCCGATATTTGTACAGCTTTAGCGTCCGTACGGTAATATTGATGACTGGGGGATGTAGCCTAGGGTTCGCCATAATCATTGGGCTAATTGCGAGACCAAGGCAACACGGAACAAAGAGGCCGTGGACTCAGTGACTCAGTATATTACTAAATCATATAATATAATACAAAATAGCATCCAAATAGCTTAGTATATTACTAAATGGCATCCAAATAGCTGAAATAACTTACTGTGTCCTCTTACCTTCATATTATAACAATATCAATTACATTTTACAACAAAATCGCTTCAGAAGATGATTAATGCAAGTTATTAATATTAGCAAATGCCGCGAATTTTAGGGGTTTGTGAAAAGGTTACGACTTAGAAACGTCGTTTCAAATGACGGGGTCGCTAATCTCCCCCGTCAAAAAGTGTCCAAAATATATTTTATATAGCCTAGTGGAAGGTAGCGACTTTCCAATGGTATATATCCATGCATTATAGTTAAGCAATGTTTTGATTGTGTAAAATGTTATATAAGAGGGTTTTAATTAATAACGTTACAATGATCCCATTTGTTATCACGATGACCTTCCAGAAATGTCTTGACGTAAAACTTGCACCATTCCTAAGATAAGATTCTGACGTTATTTAGAAGATAGCCATGTTTAGGGAAACACCAAAGTAGTGAGTAAATGGAAACTATTCCACATCGATCAAACGGATACCAGTCCGTTACAGTATACATTAATTCACGTTATGTTCACCACGTGTCCGAATCATGTGTACAATATGATGTCTACTTAAATGGACGCAATGGTTTTATCTTTATTTGAATAAATTATATATATATATATATGATTCATCATGTGAACATGTAGGCCTATGTTGAACAAAGAGCTATTAAAGCATCTACATTTTCATATTATGTTTAATAATAACCTCTCGTCCGCTATAGTGTTAGAAGTCATACTAACCGATAACCCGGGGTAATAACAAAGTGTAGCACTATCATCATGATCATCATTAATACACTTGCATGAATCTCTTATACAGAATGAAAATATATCATAGTCTCCAATCTCATTTAGTCATTCATTAGTAACCTTTTAAAAGATTAAATTAAGTGTACGAACCTATTTCCTACGATACCCGTATAAGAGGAGAAATCTCAAAATAAAAACATAATGTGCAAAACAGATGATTCATCCTTGGTGTTATTCTCTTTGTCATCATTACAATAAATAGTTCAAACATTTCAATAATGGGTTTTGTTCACCCTGTATATGCGAAGAACAAGAATTGTTTTGAAAAGGGAATCTGAAATCATGGAAGTGTATGTCATGAGTCACATTTATTTGTTATTCAAGAGATAGCGTTTCAAAGCATAATTTTAGCTATTTTAATGATCAATATTTTATACACATATTAGCCTAGTACTAGTATATTATTTTGTTAATATTATTGACGTATGATATCATTAAACAAGTTAAACATGTTAAAAGATAATCTTACCCAAAACGTGATGGTTCATCTACTAAATAATATCAAATTAAACCTCAAAACGTCAGAAGAAATATTTGATTGAATAAACGATTTTCAGAATTGGGTCATGTTGAAAATTTATGTTACAAAATGATAATTTATTTAGCCTACTGAGTACTACTTGATTCAACCTACTACTTGCACCGATAGCAGTTTGGTTAAATTTGTTCTTTGGTTATAAAATAAGTGATGAAAACAAATAATCCTAGCTGCATTTTATTAACACACACAAATCAGAGATGTAAGTAGGTACCGCATCCCAGTTGGTTTGCTTCAGGCTACCACAGAAAAGGTACCTGCACTTTCGTTGAAAATTCGTCAAATGGTTCAGTTTCTAGTATTTGTTCAAAATCAAATTTATACCTAACGACCACATAGTCTCGGAAAAGTACACCATAAACATATTTTCCTGTAATATCTGACCAAAATCACACACACAATTACCATTCCTGCAATAGACAAACACATCAAACGGGTCACTGTCGGTCTATTGGACGTATAAAACACCTAAGGGGAATATCAACAAATTCGTATAACTATGTGCCCAGACGACATGTCAAGTTCAATATTAATATGGCATGTAGTCTGCTGTCACCTAATAATTATAATGTACAGAAATGTATGTTAGTAAAGTAAACTCCAACACCTCTGTATCCGCTTCGTACCATTACCTTGTTAATGTGAACTGTTTAAGGAAATTAAATTAATTACATGACTCGACCGTTTATCAGTTTATAGGTTTACAATTATTACTACATTGTATAGCAGCATGATTTTTACACATTCAGGGATCTATATCAGTTCGGATTAGTAATTCTTTAACTCTTTATAAGCCAAGTTAAGAATAATATTTCAGGATTTTTCCAAAAGTAAGCTTTAAGTAGGAGTCAGATCTAAAGTTCTGTAACTTAAGTTATAAAAATCAACATTAATGCATTTCTATGACATTCAAAGTTCCAAAAAGTTCCAAATTAAACAAGAATCACTCTTCCAAAAGAACGATAATAAATTTTATGAAATAGGACCTAGAACACGTAATGTCCAAAAAATGACGGATAATACCACCCCGATGGCCTATGGACACATAAAGGGGTCAGAAAAAATAAGCCGCCCCCCCCCCCATAAACTTTGATCTTGTTTGTTTGCATAACTCTAGACATAATTAGACGTTTTGAGAGATTGAAACACTTATGAAAAGCACAAATACTTGGCTACCCATAGACAGTTTTTCCATTTCAATATCATTATTACTTTTCCCGAAATAGTAACATTTCACAAAACAAACGCGATCAATTTTTAGGGTGGGGACTTACTTTTTGACCCCTTATTCAAGAGTACGACTCTCGAGCAAAAAACTCAACCTGTAAGCAATGTCCACAGACAATCCTGTAAACTCAAAGTCCTGTCTATAAATGGCGTCGTGTTATTTATGTAATATCGTTGTAATCCCTTGTCTGTTATTGTTAGTAGCTGCATAGCGAATATAAATCCTGGATTCATTACATAATTTTACCTTGAAGTGAACAAAACACTGCAAATTGGTTTGTGTGTGAAGGAAATCTCATCAATTTTAGATGGATTAGTTGGACTTAGTTAATGTGTTAAATTCAAGCGTTATGACAAGATCTTCTGCTTCTTGTAACAACAATATTGTCCATTATGTGATTATGACTGTACGTGATGGGCGTCAGTAAGGACAAAGTCTATCCGTATGATAATACTGTCCATTGAGAATCCATACAATCTAAACCTTTGATACTTAGTTTTAAGAAGTCATCTATATATTACTAAATAATTATGGTTTAATTAAGTGAGTTGATATGACAGGCGACATGTTAGTTAAAGAGGAGACGGTTTGGAGAAATATTGTTAACAAAGATCTTCACCAGAGCCGCTTTATCTATTTTGGCTCCATCCATAGTTAGGATCAGCCGTTAAAAGGCTGGCCTTAAGCTCTGTAGCCACATGGGCAGCGTTGGTTTAATACCACGCTACCATGAGAGAGGGGTATGGTGTAGTTAGTTAGGAGGAAGAAGCAATTTGCCACGCCTGAAGACTTTTAAGAGAGGGTTTCACATTTAATATTTATAGTAGCTGTTTTTATTCAACTGGATCAGTAATAAGTATTACATTAAATTAAGCACAAAACAAAACAACTCAAGTAAAATTAGACCCTGGAAAACAAGATGTGTGTCTGCATAATATTCATGGCTGCGATTGGTAGCATTTTCCCACTCCTTGGAAAAATCCTAGCTACGCCACTGAAGAGGGCATTCGGTTAGCTTGGTTATGACAATGCACTATAACCATACTGTGGATGGAGAAAGCAGTTTCAGCAATGGACGTTCTATCAGGGCATTGATCAGGGTAGCTCTTCAAAGCTGACTGAACTGTAAAAAATAATGAAGATCTCTAACGAACTCTTTGAATTGCTCAAAAGACGTAGCACCGTAGTTTATAACGGTTCTTGATGAAGTTGATGGTGCAGGTCCCGGGTGCAGGTCTTCAGCGAAGAGTGGTTCTGGTTGTTTAATTACAGATGGTTTCTGTTACTCGTCTCTTCTGAACTGAACTTCTGAACCAAAGTTTTAAAAGATCTTAAAAGAATATAACTACAAACTTCCTAGCAAACTCTTTAATTCCGTGTTGATATCAAGTGCTAATTCGTTAATTGACATTTGATTGAGCAATTTGAGCTCGTGGTACATTGACATATATTAACCTTACGACTTCGGCACTTCGATATTATTATTATTTAAATTAATCGGTTAATTAATTGATTGCTCTTGACATTTCGTCCCCGGATAACAACTGCCAATCATTCAGAATTTAATTTCATGCATGCTGCTACAATCCTTAAACCATTCATCAAATCAAACCCTCATTATTAGACGTAAACATCAATTGTGTAAAAAGTACAAGGCTTTATTTGTTAGTCAACTATTGTCAAAACACTTATATTCTATATATATATTCCCAGAATTAATCAAAATCACTTTTGTTGGATTTCGAAGGTCACTGATCCCTGGTCTAAATGAAGTGAATTATAAAACAAAATTATTAATTTAATTAAAATATTATATATATGTTATGTTTCGTTTTTGCGACCTAACTTTAACATGTAAGATTGTTTGTTGTGACTTAGTTCAAACCAACCGTAGCAAATTATTCACACATAAACGTGGCTGAAGTTGGCCATTGGTGTACGGAAACAGGCACTTTTGTGGTCCGTTATGGTTTGTATTAAAAAGCGACCTCTTTGTTCTGTGTTTATTATATACTGTATCCGCGGTCTGGAATCTGAAGATAAAATCACCCAATAACAAAGCTGGAAGCTGTTGAAATAATCAGTTGACAAATTAGTTCTAGCAATTAACATGGTTATATAGAAATATGATCCAACTAATTAGCATGTTGTATGCGTTACCTACGCTAAGACGCGCGCGTGCCACTACATTGACCATTAGGCTAATGGGGATATTTAGAGCGTATAACAATTAGAAGGGCCGCACTAATCCTTAGGTAGGTCAATTTTATACTTCATTTAGCTATATCCTGTCCTTGGGTTTCAACAACTCTCCTATAACGCGTGTATAATTCAAGATCCCGTTTGAGCTGAGGTATTGTTTTACAAGTAGGCCTATTCCGAACCCGCGTCATATATTATGCGCGATATTCCGCAAACATGCAAATTAAATAATGCGCGGGGGTTGATTTTCTCAAATATCCCAATCGGATCAGCGCGCGTGCATTGATTTTGTTCATGGTTCAGTAAATATAAATGGAGATATCTACTAAAATATTGGAAAATCAGTATAAAAATTTCGTGAGCGCATCTGAGCGGTTTACTTCACCATTCACGAATTTATCCTCGTGCAGTACACAAACGCAGCTGATGTGGTGAATCGCACCAAAACATTATTAATTTCCCATATCTTTAGCCCAGGGCTGCAATTTAAAACACCCGCCTACTTTAGGGAAATACTAATACGGTAGTGAATATAGAAACACGGAGTCATGCCATTCTAGTAGTGGAAACTCGGCGCGGGTTTGGGGTTGAAAGCGGTTCTCGGATTGGGAGCAGTTCTTGGGCTCAGATAGATGGACTACGTGTCTCTCGCAATCCCTAAGTGATCATTTTTAAATGTCACTAATTATGGCATGAGATCCAATAAGATTCACTCCCAAGAGTGCCGAAGTCTGGTATCTCTAGATACAAGATTTAAGGTTTTAAGTAGTTCTAATTTCAATATTGGTATGCTTCTATATGACTTTAGAGTACCAATACTATCATGCAAAAAATAGTATACACAGGGGCATATAGTACCATGAATAATGAATACAACTTTTCATTTTTGATCAGCATCTATCTTTTTTGATTGTGCACGTATACGCGCTTACATTGCCGCTAGTTTTGAGCAGTTCGCATTGTTTATGAAGAGACTGATCATTCTCTTTTATCAACATTTATCTTTTTGATTGCGCACGTACGTATTTGCGATATATTGCTACCGGTGTTCCGCCGTTCGCATACATCGGAGGATTGATCCCTGGGATTGATCATTCATTTTTATCAAAAGATACGTCTTAATCAAGATTTGATGAGGGTTATACCAGTGGCGACATTTTAACTGAAAAACAAATTTGGACATCAAACAAAGTTAGCGCCTTTGAACTTGAGGGATTTACTTCTCGACATAAAATCTGTTTTGAACACTAGTCATTGACACAGGACTTGATTGGCCATAAGCTACCGGTATAAGCATTGCTCGAAGGCGAAACGTAAAGGTTTTTTACAATTATTCGCTGGACTCACAAGTATAATAGTGAGCTCAAGTTTGGGCTCAGTCAAGTTCAGTCCAGCCGACTGACAGATATTTGACACATAAGGCAACAAGCAGCATTGTACATCTGTGTGATTGTGCATGAGGTTAGTGACTGTGAACATGGTAAAAATTCGACCGACTGAACTAAGTATGAACAGACTGTCCCGCAGACTGTGATGACTCAGTGTCGTGGTTGACCAATCACAAACTGACTTAGTCCAAAGCGGCGCACTCCTATTGCCTAGCGTAGTGTCATTACACTCACCACATTTACTATTTTGGTCGAATCAGATGTAAGACGTGTTTTCAACTTTCCCAGGGATATTTGGTTGATATACAACTGAGATACGTGGAAAACTGCCACTACAGTCCGAGTGGGTCTAGATAACATTTCCAGATTTGTTGGCTATCTTTCTCTACGGGCCGGGGTGCCAAAACCAACTCCGACACGCGAAGATTTGATTTGGCAGCGAACTTTTTACTTAGCTTTCACTTTCAAACGTGAATAGGAATAAGCCAATTGTATGGATTAACAATGTACCTTATTCGACATCCATTGTTATTTCGGACGGAATAGCTAATTGCTTCAAAGCATTTTCATAAACTGTTTATCTGTAACGCCAATCTGGGATTGGTAATAATAAAGAGCTTCCACTCGCGTGTATAGGTCGCTGCATTTGTAAATGAAGCCATTTCTAGGCTTCTGATTAGTGGTATAACATCATCAGCCGCATATCCAGCAACATGACGGACCTTACAACAGCTCAGAATTTATCGTCGCTGATAACTGATCCTGGTGCAGCTCTACCAGCTGTTCAACCTGAAGAATTTGAGTTTGTTTTCGACGATTATCTTCAACGAATTGTCGTTTCGTGTATTTTCGCAGTCATTTCTATCGTCGGAACGTTTGGAAACAGTCTGGTAATCGCCGCTGTATTAGTTTCCAGAAAACTTCGAACTGCGACCAATGTATTTGTGGTATCCTTAAGTTTTGCAGATCTTCTAACCTGTCTCTTCCTCCCATGGAATGTTGTCGCTTTACTGAGTACAGATGGGTGGCCAACTGCTGATGAGATATGTGCAACTGCAGCCGTAGTGATGTTCACCTGTGTCGGTTGCAGCGTCTATACATTAGCAGCAATTGCAATTAACCGTTATGTGTTGATAACACAATCAATGAGTACATATCGTGCTTATTATACTAAAGGAAAGATGGCACTAATGATTGCGATAACTTGGGCAATACCTTTTTTTACTGCAATGATGCCTGTTATGTTTGGACTAGGAGAATTAGGATATGACACTCGATACAGCACATGTACTCATAAGACATCACATCCCTTATCTGATTACTATAGTCTGACTCAAGCCATCATAATATACCCTGTCCCAATGACTACCATTGTACTGTGCTATGCATTACTGTTCCTCCATGTACGTCGTCATGCTCGCAACATCAGTGAACAACCAGAAACATCTTCATCCTCCTCTTCAAGACCAATCCGTCGTGAGAGCAGCTCAAAACGAGGTGGTATCAGCAAACGACAAGTTGAAATCTCCAAAAACTTATTCTACGTCGTCTGTGCTTTTGCTCTTTGCATAACGCCATATTGTGCTAGTTTAGTGATACCTTACAGTGAACCATTCGTGCCATGGGCAGGTGCAATTATTCTCTTAAACAGTTGTGTGAATCCGTTAATATATAGTACAAAACATCCATATTTTAGACAGGTGATGGGTGCAATCTTAAAGTGTAAACCCGAAAAAATACCCGAGCCATCAGAATGGCTTCGGTCTCAACGCGGTTCAACTTGGTCACCGAGGTAAATAAACTGATGGACAAATGGGTTTTACCGTCCAAGGCATTGCCTTGAACCATATACCGTCTATGCTTGAACCGTCCAAAGCGAGTTGTTTTTCTGTTAGTAAAGCACAAAAACGTCATAGGACGATACCATCTAATGGTACAAATGAAGAATGCCTCCACCGGATCTATCCTTGCGGGACACCTAGCATGCCTAGAGTCACTTTAAGTGGGACCATGACTCATGATGACTTATAAAGCAACGTAATCTATCATTCGGGGATTAACGTTGTACAAGGGATAGGTCCTTCGATGGGACCAATAATGGGTCCTTGTGGGACTCCTAGAGTCACATTCAAGACATCATGTGACACCATGACTTAAAGCAGTCTGTTAATTGGGATTAACAGTATAGATGAATCATTTGGACTTCCATCAGCATATCAGGCAACTGTTGACCCGAGCTGGGATTAGGTAGCTAGTGATGATACAGACTTGAACACAGGGATTACTTTGCAATACCTGTATATTAATACACCACTTATTTGTAATGTTCCATCATCATCATAACTCATCATAAGTTGACAATTTGTTTTGGTTTTCGAGTTTGAAATTTGGAGCTATAACTAGCTCAGTATATTTATCAGCTTCAATGTTTATCGACAGTTTGAGATTTGATATACCATTACCATGCACAAGAAAAGGTTAACCTATTGACTCTCTACAAAACAAACGTTGTAAACAGATATCACGTGTTAATTTGAATGAAAAAACACCATTCTAAAAGCTTAGAAGCGTTTACGATACATAGGCGCGCCTTAAGCATATCAAATAATTTTGTTCTCTATAGCATCAGATCGTTGGGTATAATTCTGAACCAGTTGGTCGATCAATTTCAGTGAATTTGGAAACAATGTGTACATTAATAAAGCATTTTGAATTGAGTGATATGAAAATGTTAAAAACGTAAAAAATACATTAGCATGCGTGAATTATAAAGAACTTATATGCAATTTCAAATCTTCTCTGGTATGTAATGTTGACATTTGTTGTTGTTGAAAACACGTTATTCACAAATATCTAATTTAAAGGTAGGTGTTCCGATTGCTAGCCCGAGTTTCAACTTAATGCTGTCTATTCTACATAAAGGATGAAGGGTCATCCTTCAAATAGCATGAATAGTCGTATTCCAAAGTTTGAGTTGCATAACTCCAATGGTTCTTATTTTAGAAGCACAAGGTGACATCAAATTTTCCCATAGTACACAAACTGGCCTGGTAGTTAACCACCTTTTGCAGTCATTCACTGCATTTTGGATAATGAGACAAATATGGGGGCTCTTCTGATATCAAAATATGTTGATGGACACACAAAAAAGCAATCGAAACAACCACCTTTAGGGAAGTTGCCCGTAACTGAATATAATTATACAGCATCTACAACAATTGGCAACACAAACTGACAAAAGAATGTTATCATGTTATGATTGTCGTTACATCTTTTCAGTGTTTGAACGTAAGGTTATTTTTCCGGTATTGAACTTTAACACTTTCCACGCGGATATTAGTTTTACTACAAAACAGATTTTTCAGAAAACCTTTACAAAACTATGTCCAATTGACTTGCTGTTTAATTAATATTACACAGTGAGTTCTTTAAACACGCTTGTGTTGAATTGGTACAATGTACAATTAACTTAGGAAATTCTCAAATGCAATTGAATTTTTTTTATATAGTGTCGTATATCTATTTCAAATGTATTCTTTGAAATATTAATCTACATATCATGCTTTTATAGCATTCTCTTTAGTGCATCAGACATTGCGTCAAATGGGTCATATGATTTCATTAGACTGAAAGAAAGAAAGAAAGAAACGGAAGTGTCTATTAACCAACCAGTAGCCTATGTATAACCCAACCTAGTCACAATAACCATTATATAAATATTTAGGTTGAAAGTCATCATTGTTTACTATAACAGTTGAAAGTTTCTCCCGTATCACATGAATGCGTGGTTGTATTATTTGCGCTAAATGATAGTTTTGTGCGTAACATAATGTCAATCTGCTTGACACATGCGGGGACCCGTGATGACACATAAAGGAATGCGAAAGAATGTGCCCACATATTATGATTACAATTATTTGTGTTAATTCTTCAGTTGGTGAACTTGCAACTTCAGTATTAAAAGCCATTTTAAAACGTTGAATAAAATGTGGTTACCTGCATGGACGACTCAGTTTGAAATCAACTCTCCCTGTATGGAAGATTAAGGCCTTGGCTTCAATAGGGGTGAATATGTATGTATTTTAACCGGAAGGCACGGCCCATTTTGAAGCGTTGAAAACACCCACATTTGTGTAATTGATATGCATCGACATTTTCGTGATCCTTAATTTTCATGAAAATAAAATATGTATAAATTGTTTATACGACTAGTTCTGTAAATATTCCGATATAATATATTATTAAGTTATAAACAAGAATTGTATCGTACAGATGTTAAGAACAATTTCATTGTTTTCTTTCGTTGTTTTTGTGTGTAAATGTTAGGTAAGAGGTTGTAAAGTTGTCGTCAAGTGCTCACTTCAAATTTTAAAAATTGTATAAAAAGTTTTTCGAATATCAGTAATAAATAATAATGGAGTTTCTTTACATTGGAATTGTAAATGGAAGGTAAATAATTAGCTTGCATATTTTCCCGCTTTTGGATGTTTTACACACGAATGAATGCATAAATTAGTAAACTACCATCACCATATGTAATTGACATTTGGTAAGTTATGATCATACAGAACTTGACAATATTGTTGTTCATAAAAGCGAAGGACAACCAAATCAAAGTGTGTTTTATCTTATTGGTATATTGCTCTACATAAATATTGCGGGTACACCCCTAACCTCGTTTATATCCGTTAACTATTTAACTATAGAGTGGAGGTTTACTTGAACAAATACACCTTTTTTGTCTACTATTTCTCCGGTTACCAAGCCTAACATGCCTAAAGGGCTTCCATTACCTACATGCTCAGTCAAGTTCAACGTCGCGGTAGGCAACTCTTCCCTACGGGGTGGATTTTAATATTGGCATGTGGCTAGCCATAAATATTTAAGCTTAAGAAGAGGCATTGTACTGAGCTATATAAGTGACCGGTATTAACGATATCAATTAAACTCTTTTGTTCTGAATAAAGACACGAGGCTTGGAAAAAAGAAAGTGATTAAGAAAGATTTAACACTTAAAATAGCACCTGTATCGCAAGAGTAATGGTTTTACGGTCACCGGTGAAAGTCATTGCGACTTCGACTTTGATAAGTTTAACGAAATATTTTTAAGAAATGTAACATTTGTCTCAATTGAACCTGGCAGTACACCGGATTGTAACCACATGTAGCATTTATTACATGCTGCTCCATTGATTTTGATGATTTCCAGATTGTGTGTACAGAAAATTAATTAAGCATGGAGCGAGAGCATGAAAGTGGTTATTGTTATAAATTTGGTGTTTTTTCTACATGCATGGCTCGTTGATTTTGTATCGAAACACAGCTGTATTTTAACAGTAAAAAACGATTTAATATATTGGACAAACTATTAAGGAGAATAAACCCCCAATAATGCACATAGCGCAAAGTTTCATGCAACGCACGGATGGTTTATTCCTTAAATCGGGACAAATGGGTTCTGACCACGCTCTATTCAAATCTTTGTATTTCAAAAAGTTTACATTGGATTGGTCTCGAAATTTACCCAATTAAGGTCAGGTATATTTTGTTTGATATCTTGTAAATATAAACTATCCATAATTCCTACTTTTTTCGTTATAAGCTCGCAAACTTTTGAACCCAGTTTTTTTGGGGACACGTTGTACATCTACCATGCAGTAAACTATTTATTATTGAACTTCAGAATGCTTATCAATAAGCGATGCTTGGAAATACATATGTCTTTTAATATTATGACTATGAGTCATATTTTGTGTCCTATTTGAGGTTTATGAAGCAATGAATGTATAGTTTAACAGGCATCGCAAGTAATTTGACCCTAACATAATTCACTACTCTTTAAATTTGCCTGAACAACTCGCTGTCCAAATAAATGAGTCGTTTGTATTATTTTATAACCACTTAAAAATCTTAATTTTCATTTTTGTGAGGTTTTATCAGGGATTCTCATTCAACCCTTTGTTATGCTGATATTTTACATTCATTTACATTTAAAGTATCTAGTTATCTTTTCCAGTTCGACTACTGAGCCTGATCCAAGTATACAACACCGGCCCTACACACATACTGAAATTCCAAATTGGAATGTTATTTTTATTACGAAAGCCATTTAGGCGTAATATAGAGGTTAAAACTAATTTCAATATGATTATTATATGAAAAAATATAAAGATTCAAAGAAAAAGGGCGTCTAAAGTCAACTTTGTTTATTATCAAATCGTCGAAATAGTATGTGGCTTATATATTTGGTTCCAATGAATGGCATGCAATTGATTCTTTGCCAGAGGAGATATACAAGCATCAGAGCTTGTATGTTTGATACCCGCTATGTTACCGTAGGGTGAGGTGCCTGTGTGACTTAGTATACTTACGGAGGATTTCCTAACCTCATCACGCGCCAAAAGAGATCTGTTTCACGGCTGTTGGGATCATAGACCATAGTATATGTTGGCATAGACACTCATTCAAGTTCACTCACCTTGCTGAAACTATTACTTGAAAACAACTTAACTTTTGTGCTAATGAAAGTGTCAATTGTTAAACGGATTAATTACAGCTCGGTAGATGATTAAGACAACCCTAATCAACTGAACATATTTTGATTTAATCTAAATACGGCATTATTGTAGCAATATCGCGTGTTTATTATACTTTATTTGTCATTCGGATATTCAAATATGTATCGAGTGAATGTATTTTGTTTATTCAAAAACAGGAAAATTAGTGAAAGAAGCCATTCAAACTGTGGGTTAAGATTTAGATCTTGAATTGGCCTTTGAAGCTTATTATACAGAAATTACGGAGAACATCGTTGGCCTATAAAATACAGATATACTTACTCGCCACTTTACCAATACGGTAATTGCCCAGAACTTACAATAGCACTAATGATTGCGATAACTTGGGCAATACCTTTTTTTACTGCAATGATGCCTGTTATGTTTGGACTAGGAGAATTAGGATATGACACTCGATACAGCACATGTACTCATAAGACATCACATCCCTTATCTGATTACTATAGTCTGACTCAAGCCATCATAATATACCCTGCTGTCCCAATGATTACCATTGTATTGTACTGTGCTATTCATTACCATTACTGTTCCTCCCATGTAATGCGTGTGGATAAGTGTCCAGTAGCGTAGCCAGGGGGCAAGGGGGGGGGGGGGGGGGGGGGGGCGGGGGCAGAGTGCCCCGCCTGAAAAATAATTTGACCAGGAAATCGGGAAGGCAGTGGAAAATCGGGAAGGTAAAGGAAGGGAAAGAAAGGGAGAAAAGGAAGGAAAGGAAAGGGAAAAAAGGGAAGGAAAGGGAAAAGGAAAGGAAAAGGCAGTAGCGTGCACAAAAGGGGAAATTTGGCGGGTCAATTTTTTTTTGTAGCAGGACTTCGGGTAAATAAAGAAAAATGTTATAGAGAAAACTGATGAAAACCCGGAGGATTGGCCAAAACTGCATTTGTGGGTGGTGTGTTTTGTACTGCGCGACTTTTTGAGTGTGCGATATTTTTTTTGGACCGTGCGATTTTTTTTGGACCTCACCCCCACCGGGTCGAACTGGTGCTCACCGGGACAAATACCTTTGCCCCCCCCCCCCCCCCCCCCCCCTCCACCTGCCAAGTGACCCTGGCTATATACGCTACTGAGTGTGCCTCTTGGAAGATGCAACGCAACGGCGTATCAGAATATGTCACTTTCTTTGCTTCTTATTGGCGGTATAAGGGGCAGCCAGATTATGAGATTTTAAAGGACATTACAGTGGAAATATGTGCATGACAGCACACACAAAATCAATTCAAAATATTAAAGAATTATGGTTTCACTAACTTAATGTTTAATTATGGCACTTATTATAATTATATTGTTTAGTACTACTGGAGGGAATAACCATAAAATTTGGAATGAAATATATGTTCTTCAGATCTCCACCTTTGCGGATATCTTCAGATAATATGTTCTTTCTCCGCATATCGCTTATATTACTATTTAGGTCTTAAACCTGAAGGATAATATACCCATATGTTTTCTTCGAGAAAAAGTTGTATTCAATTTTCACTCTGATTCTATCCAAAGATCCTTTAGATTTTGTTAACAAAAACGAAATGCGAGTTGGAAAGGTACTACCACAATCCAAACAAACAATAAGTTCTAGTGCCAGAGGCTTCACAAATTGGCAGAAATTCCAAATTTATCTTCTTTAGTAGTGATAAATCTGGTAAATCAAAGATAGATACATTCGAAATCTTTAACATGTTTAATTTTTCGAGCAGAGCGGTAGCTTTATGCAATACATGTTTTTCAACTACATGTAGATTCCGTATAACATACATTAATTGCATGCTAAAAATACTAAATGAACTCATAAGTATACGGGAAAGTTGTCTTTGAGTATTATGAAGTTACCCAACATAGACAACAGACATAGGACAATATAAGAAGACGGATAGACATTAAATGCAAGCATATAAAACACGTGCATATTAAATGAATAAAATAATTAAAAATCCAACGTTTGAGGCACATTTTCCGTTTTAGGCGGTCACTTTATGCATGAAAAATATTGAAATGGATGGAAACACGTGGCGATAATAGACTTTTTGCCATATGCGTGATCATGACTCGTGGCGTATACGAGTCATGATCTATGATTATCATTGTTATAGATGCAGGGACTAAATCCACGAAATACATCCTGCAAATACATACATGTACATACAAAACGAGATTATCAATATACGTCGGATAGTGCTCAATACCATGAAAAGTAGAGCTTTATATCAAATAAAAGCACTTTTATTTGGTAGTCCACTACTTTAAGTTTCTCGCTTAGGTTTCTCGCTTAGTTTTCTCGCTTAGTTTCCTCGCTTAGGTTTGCCTGACGATCGCGTAAGCGAGAAACCTAAGGTAGCGGACTACCAAATCAAAGTGGTAGATACATGTACATACATATACTTAAGTATTTGTGATGCGCTATTCCCCGGAAGATCAAAGCGCTGACAAAAGAATACAAAATAATATAAGTTTACATAATATTAAATATAGAGAAAATTATTAGATGGGGAACAAATATGTCTTGAGGGCCTTCTTGAAGGCAATAACAGAAACAGACTGCCGAGTAAATACAGGCAGATTGTTCCATAACTTAGATGCACAAACAGTAAAAGTCCTGTCACCAGCTTTAACTCTTGTCATAGGATACTCAAGACGAAGATGATCCTTGGAATTTCTTAAGTGTCTATTTGGAACATACAATTTGAAACAGTTTGATAGGTACATATGGGTGCAAATCCGTTCAATGACTTATAAACATACGAGAGCAATTTAAAAAGTGATCCTCTGTTCAACGGGTAGCCAATGGAGCGATTTCAGAAGAGGTGCAGGATCATGAACTCTGTTTACAGTAAAGACAAGTCTTGCAGCCCAGTTCTGTAGACGCTGCAAACGACGAGTCTATGATTTTGGTACCAAAAGATAAGAGTTCATTGCAATAGTCAACAGGTCAAGGCGGGAAAGAATGGTAGAGCGAACAGCATGATGACAGGTGTCCTTGTTAATGAATCTGCGAATGCGAGAGATGTTCCTTAAAAAAGTGACAGTCCGACTAACTTAAGTGATGTGAGAGGCCATAGTCATATGTGAATCGAAGAATGCACCGAGATATCGTATACCGTAGTTTGTGATGGCTTTATGCTAGATTTCCGGTAGACGCGATGAATATGATAATAAGGAAAAGCGGCGATGAAGAATTCGGTTTTAGTTTATTTACACTCATCCAGTTTTTGATGTCAAGTATACAGTGTTATGGCACTTGTCAACTCATCAGGTGATGTTGGGTCAAAGGATACATACAGTTGGGTATCATCAGCGTATACATGATTATTAACCTGATGATGACGCGCAATATCTCCAACTGGAAGAGAATAAATACTATAACCGACAGGGTTACACACATGTACATCGGTTTCCAGATGTTTTCATGATCAGCAGGCATTTAAAAAATACAAATAATTATATGATTATGTACAAAATACAAAGAATATCAATTTCAGTTGGGAAGATGTGGATAGAGATTCCTAACTTTACCATGTTTACTGCTTAAACAAAGGAATAGTAACTCAACATGAGAGGCTTGTGTATGTTGAAAAAATATAGCGTATTCAAAAATAATTTTGAAAAACATGAAGACACCGATTCTGTTACTGAGAAGGGTCGTTTTATAGGCCCTATTAACGTGAATGAGAATCTTGATGTGTAGTCTTGAATATTCAATACGTTAGGATTTTGTTCGTGCTTCGGAATTCCACACAATTTGGGAGCATTTAACCCTCGTTCTACTGAGCCTTGTTTATATAATGGTATACTAATATAAGATTTGCCCCTCTCCCTAATCAAATCCAAACAGAGATGCAGTTATTTTACCATGGTATAGCTAGACGTCTCTTCTTTCCATATAGGCCTATACCAAAAAGGTACGCACGCATGACGTCACAATGTTAAGATTTAGATCTTAAATTGGCCTTTGAAGCTTAATATATAGAAATTGCGGAGAGCATTGTTGGCCTATACTTAATTAGGCCATTGCCCAGAACTTAATAGCACTATAAATGATTGCGATGTCTTGGGCAATAGTTTTTTTTTACTGCAATGATGCCCGTTATGTTTGGACTAGGAGAATTATGATATGACACTCGATACAGCACATGTACTCATAAGACATCACATCCCTTATCTGATTACTATAGTCTGACTCAAGCCATCATAATATACCCTGTCCCAATGATCACCATTGTACTGTGCTATTCATTACTGTTCCTCCTTCATGTCCTTGTACCATGTGTACCTCTTCGAAGATGCACCGCAACGGCGTATCAGAATATGTCACTTTCTTTGCTTCTTATTGGCGGTATATGGGACAGCCAGATTATGAGATTTTAAAGGATATTACAGCGGAAATATGTGCATGACAGCACCACACAAATTTCAATTCAAAATATTAAAGAATTAGGGTTTCATTTTGGCACTTTGTGTGTTTAGTACTAGAGGGAATTAGCCAGAGCATTTGGAATGAAATATATGTTCTTAAGATCTCCACCTTGCGGCCTATCTTCAGATATTCTTTCTCCGCATATCGCTTATATTACTATTAGGTCTTTTAAGACCTAATAGTAATATAAGCGATAAACCTGAAGGATAATATAATATACCCATCTTTTTTCTTCGAGAAAAAGTTGTTTTCGATTTTCACTCTGATTCTTACCAAAGATCCTTCAGATTGTTTCAACAAAAACGAAGTGCGAGTTGGGAAGGTACTACCATAATCCAAACAAACAATAAGTTCTAGTACAAGAGGATTCACAAATTAATTGGCAGGAATTCAAATTTATCTTCTTTAGTAGTGATAAATCTGGTAAATCAAAGATAGATCCTTTAACTATTAACATGTTTAATTTATCGAGCAGAGCGGTAGCTTTATGCATATTTTGCTTTTTAAACTAATACTTATAACATACATTAATTGCATGATAAAATACTAAATGAACTCATAGGCTAGTACATACGGGAAAGTTGTCTTCGAGTATTATGAAGTTACCCAACATAGACAACAGACATAGGTCAATACCGGTATAAGAAGAGGGATAGACATTAAATGCAAGCATAAAACATGGGTATATTAAATGAGTAAAATGATTAAAAATACAACGTTTGAGGCGCATTTTCTGTTTTAGGCGGTCACTTTATGCTTGAAAAATACTGAACATGTTGAAATGGATGGACACGTACGTGGCGATAATGACTTTCTGCCATATGCGTGATCATGACTCGTGGCGTACAAGTTATGATCTATATATGAATGATATCATTATCACCATGGACTAATTATGGCACGCCACGTGGGACTTTATCCATTGAGAAAAAAAAACTTCACCGAGAAAAAAAAACCTTCACCGAGAAAAAAAAAACTTGACCGAGAAAAAAAAAACTTGACCGAGAAAAAAAAATCTTGACCGAGAAAAAAAAAACTTGACCGAGAAAAAAAAACTTGACCGAGAAAAATAAAACTTGACCGAGAAAAATAAAACTTGACCGAGAAAAATAAATCTTCACCGAGAAAAATAAATCTTCACATGTTCACTGAGAAAAAAATGTTCTATCGAGAAAAAAGAACGCAACTAAAAAACTCCACACAGCCGAGAAATACACGCCGATGAGAAATACACGCCGATGAGAAATACACACCGTTGAGAAATACACGCCGATGAGAAATACACGCCGATGAGAAATACACGCCGTTGAGAAATACACGCCGATGAGAAATACACGCCGATGAGAAATACACGCCGTTGAGAAATACACGCCGATGAGAAATACACGTCGATGAGAAATAGTCTCCTTCACAGCGGCCGTCAACTAGCCATGACAGATTCTTGAAATACAGATGGGGAAGAAGATGAGGCGGCCGATATCGCTCGCGCTGCTATCACTTGGCCCAGGGATACACGTGTTGCACAAAATGGCTGAAGATCGTAAAAACAACGAAACAACCACTGCCGAAAAATATTGGGGCGATTCAATGAAAACGTGACGCAACCATTTTTTGTTGTTTATGTTTACCCTTTGTTCCAAGCACGTGTTTCTGTTTCTGTTTAGACGGTATGTATTAGATAAAGGACGAATAGCAGACCATCAGCAATAATAATGGGCGCCCGGCTAGCCTCTTTTGCAGGCGAGGCCGCAGGCCGAGACTGCAAAAGGGGCGCGCCGGCGACCATTATTATTGCTGATGGTCTGCTATGAGGGGTTTATCTTTCATACACGGCGAAACACCGTATCTGTACAAATAAAGATGATGAATCATAATTCGTAATTTACCTAATACAAATTGGGCAATGGATCTTGGAATCGTTTGTTATAATGTTGACATCGCTAAATTTTGCAAGAGGCTATCAAATAAAGTTGGCCTGGTGCTTAGGCCCCCATGACGCACTATACATAATACAATCACCTTCAGAGCCAGCTTAAAGTTAACTATCCATGAACTAGTTACAAACACTGCAATAACTAATTCAATATTACTGAGTGCAAGGGAGCGTGTTGAGGAATAAAAAAGCTTGTCTGATCAAGAGTTATACTTGAATGCACGAGTGAGCGTTTTAAATATCTACAATGGTTGACTATATCTGATGAACCTTCCAAGGATGAACACAAACTATCAGCAGAAGGTATTATATAAACATTAGAATTGGTTCAATAAAACGATTTGTCCTCTGGCTTAAGCAAGTAGATTATTTGACCCATGAGCTACTTTAGTTATATAATGTGGTACAACACAAACTTAATAGTCGATATAAAGGAATTAGCATAATCTGCAGTTCTTTTAACTGATCGGTCAGGTGTATCAGTAGGCCATCAACTTTCATCAGGATAACATCACATTGGTTCTTCGTCTGATGATCCTAATGTTATACCATCTTCGAAATCCATGCAACCGAGAGTGTCTTCATTACCAAGATCAAATGAAGTCTTGTAAACTATCGCCGATAATAAGGACTACGCATTTGAATGTTTGGATATACTTGGAAAATGCCTATTTTTACAGTACATGTTCATGGGACTTGACAAGAAAACTATAAGAGAATGTGAGTTATCTATGATTTTGTATCATATTCTACTACATTATTATATTACACATATTTTAGATTTCAGCGTCTTCTCAGTTGCGTATAGATTCATACGGTAAACCTCTTTGCCCTCCCAGTCAGCTCACCAACAAGCCCTACGCATTTGGATCCCAACCAATCGAAAATGTTTACTTTTTATATTAAAATTACATACATTTTTTTGAAATAGTTTAAATTCAGTTAATTTAGGCCTTGTTGCATTAATGAATGATATTTCACGGGCGCGAACTCAAAAATGTATTTTGCCCCAACATTTTTTCTTGCCCAACCTCTCGCCCCCCGTTTCAGTTTGACCCCCACCCCTGATTGACCCTCCCCCAACAACACCAACCGTGTTACTGGCGCCGCCACTGTTTTTATACTAATTTGCTGTTCGGTTCCCCAATTGACGTCTTGAAAATGTGATTTGTTTACCTCCAAAATCATGAAAATCAAATTGTTGGCACTTATCTTGACAAAACCTAAAATGGGTCAAAACCGTGTTTTTATATATTTATATTAGGCCTATATATATTAATTTGCTGTTCGGTTCCCCAATTGACGTCTTGAAAATGTGATTTGTTTACCTCCAAAATCATGAAAATCAAATTGTTGGCACTTATCTTGACAAAACCTAAAATGGGTCAAAAACCGTGTTTTTATATTTTTTTTTCAAAATTGTGAATTTCATGTTCATAATGGACCCTTTTTAAATGAATAATGGAGGAGTTACAGCAGTATTACGGAGGCTATGCTGAGGGTCCACACCCCATTTAAAGGGTGGGGTGACTCAAGAAAGTCACTTTTTTGAATTTTGTGAATGCTGACTCAAATGTATATAAAAGTAGTTTTGGAAAGGAATGAATCAGAGAATCCAAAATGTTCTCATTTTTTAACCTAATCCAATATTTTTTTGAAATTTTGACCAAAAATTGCCACAAAAGTGATTTTTCCAAATTTTTTAAACTTTACATCATAATCAAGCGATTTGGGCATTTTTGGAAAGGAAATGGATAAGAAAATCCAAATTTGGCATCAATTTTAACCAAACATTTTGATTTTTTGAGAAAATCACACACATTTTCTACAACAATTTTTTGTTGTTAGCTTTGTTAAAAAATGTTGGGTCAAAAAGGTTTTGTTGTTGTAATTTTTCCTTTCCAAAAATGCCCAAATCGCTTGATTTATGATGTAAAGTTTAAACATTTGCAAAAAGTATTTTTTTGTTTGTGATTTTTTCAAATTTGGACATTTTTAAAGCACACTAAAAAAATTCCAAAAATCAAATAAAAAACCCTTCCTTGAGTCCCCATTTAATGTCCCCGAATGTGTGCCCTCCTTGGATACACCATTTTCCCCCTAAATTGAAGAATTGGTAATGAAAAATCCACTACTATAAAGTTTGTTTCTGGTGCTATTTATGCACATCCTATTAATAATAAGGCTTGATTGTATATCCCGATCTAAATTGTAATAATTGCATTATTATAAGGCCTACCTTATCATTAAAATAAATAAATTTCATTGCAAGCATGTCGATATAAATTCAATAAAATACCATTGCCAACTATGTGTGATATTTATCCGTTTTAAACTCATAATTGTCTCTATATTTCAATCATTGATGCATACTTGATCAGGATCAGGATTTAAAACTATTGAAAAACTATTGATCATGTTCACTGTTGCTAGGCCTACTTAAAATAATGTTATGAGATGTTTACTCAGAAGTGTTAATCTTATCCGATAGGTGATAGTTTAAAAATCTATTGATCATGTTCACTGTTGCTAGGCCTACTTAAAATCTTTTATGAGATGTTTACTCAAAAGTGTTAATCTTATCCAATAGGTGATAGTTTAAAAAACCTTCTTCGTAGGTAATCCACTTATCTTTTCTTTGTTACTATTGTCTTCTTGTTGATCATCTGCTCAATATTTTTGGAAGAGGTCACTACAGGGCAGAAGACGTTATGTGAGCTAGAGGACGTTATCAAAATCCTTTGTCTAATAATGGGCTCTTGGCTTGATAACGGGCTGTTCATATACCGTAACCAGAATGGTGACCTCTTCCTACAAAATAAAGGGCTGATGCAACAATAGAAAGACAATAGATAATAATGAAAGGAAAGGTGGCTAGACGTGTATGCGTAGATAAACTTCACCAACCGTCCCCTAACATAGGAACAGGCGCGTAGCCAGCATTGTCATTCCGGGGGGGGGGGGGGGGGGGGGCAAACATCAATATCGTCCCTATTTTTAAGAGTCAAAAATGTATGCGCGCGAAAATGTTCAACTTTACACCTATTTTGTGCATGATTGAGGTATGACTCTAAACAAGCTTGTAGCAAAGAATATTGCATTTTGGGAAGACAAATGCGCGCGCAGCCTGCAAAAAATTTTCATCTGTGTACTTTGACCATGGCCATCATAATTCCATGGTTCCTTTGGTCAAATGAACCGACAGTCACTGTCTCTCTCTCCCTCTTCTCCCTTTCCCTTTTCTTTTTCCATCCCCTTAAGTTTCTCTTCTCTTTCCCCTCTCCTTCCCCTTTCCCTTCTCTTTCTCCCTCTCCTTCCCCTTCTTTCTCTCTTTTCTCCCCTTCTTCTCGTCCCCATTTTCCCGCTTCTCCGTCCCCATTTTAGGTGTCGGGGGGGGGGGGGGGGGGGTAGGAAGGAAACTATATATATTTTCCTATAACCTAGTGTAGGAAAGTGAGTATACTGACAGTGACACAGACCGGGATGATCCCCTACTCTTTACGTAGGACTATGAGTATGTGACCTTTTTTAACGTAGTGGGGCTCGAACTCACAACCTTTGCTTGACCACACACGCTCTCTTTGTTTGTTTGTTTACACGGTCGGTCCGTACGGACACACGCCTGGGTCCTGAAGGGACCAGACTCAAGCAAATTGCTCGGGCCAGGCTTAAAAAGCCTATATAAGCATGCTGGTTGAATTAAAAACAACCACTCCCAACAAATAAAGTTAACAATTTTGCTGTCAGCCTTCAGACATGAGAATAAGGGCTAATTGTTTACTGCGAACAAAATTGACTTAGAGAATGGTAACACACGTAGGCCCTAATACCGGAACTGCACTTTTTAAAATATATTTCCCAAAATAATTGATGCCACTTTTAATAGGGACCGTTTATTATTCATGAGGGAGGGGGGATGGTTGGGACAAATTATGTGAAAATTACCACCGCCCCCCCCCCCCCCCCCTACAGCTGAAACTGAAAAATTACATGACCGCCCTGTTAACCAGTAGTTTTTTACACGCCCCCGAAAAATTCAACTTGTCACAATGTGATGTTGATTTTTTAATTTTTAAAAATTAATTTACTTCAGAATTCAAGATGAACATTAATTAAAAATTGTTGTTTCTACTAAACAAACACACAGCAAAACTTGATTAAAAACAATGTTTTAAATATGTTGGAATATCACTCTTAAAAGGCATATTATGTGATCTTTTCTATCATTGATTTTTACTATGAAAGCCAAAATATGTGGAAAACGTTATGTTTACCTCTTTTAAATCCAGCAAAAAAGGAAGAAATTGGCTAGGATGTATGTATTACTGATGTCTAACTTACCACACACAAGCAACTGGACAACATGAAAGTAAAGCCGATTTAAGCTAAAATGGTTTAAAATTTGCATGACTTGACCAACTTCACCAGTTTTTAGCAATATACGGCAAACTACTTTTGGTTAGGCCAAACAAAAAAATAGTTTTGTCTCAAAGTTTGCACGCGCATTGGTTCTGAAGTGCCAAAAATATCCCGTCTGAAATGCAGGAAATTGTCAAATCAATTTATTTCTCCCTACAAATTGTTTTTCTCAAGTTTTAATTTAAAATTTTTGCATATTTTTCTTAACATTTTACATGACTCGGTTCTTTGAAAAACGCTGCGCAATTGTTCTTTACACAAGTACTACATCACAATATCAGGGTTGTAGCTAGCCACATTTTAGTGCCGGCTAAAATCTCACACATTTATTGCCACGCTCTGTCATTCTCAGCCAGTGGCGTAGCCAGGTTATTGATATTGGGGGGGGGCGAGAAGTTAAAATGAACCGACAAGATTGTTTTGAGTAAAGACACGCGCGCATAGCGCGCGAATTTTTTTGACTTTACACCTATTTTTGGCCCGATTGAGGTAACTTGAGCTTGCACCACCAATGCGATGAGTCCAACAATCTTACAGTGCTCTTCCAATAACCTTTCATTCTTTTCCAGTAGATTTCTTTCCTGCCAATCCATCCTTTTGATCTCGACAATTAAGCACATCAGTGAGGTCACATATTCATCCATCGTTCCGCTGCTAGCACTAGCAGATCTTCAAATCTCTCGAAAAACCATGGTAATTGGCGCCCGTGACCCACCGATTCAGTGTAGTCTTTCACGCAGTCGGTTTGCCTCACTCATGAGTCTGCATGAGCTATAATCTATGCTTAACTGTGGAACGACTATTTCTCAGCTGGTTGGGTTTTGTTCAGTTGCGGTTTTTTTTTCGGTTGAGTTTTTTTTTCTCGGTGAAGTTTTATTTTTCTCGGTGAAGATTTTTTTCTCGGTGAAGTTTTATTTTTCTCGGTGAAGTTTTATTTTTTTCGGAGAAGTTTTATTTTTCTCGGTAATGTTTTTTTTTTCGGTCATGTTTTTTTCTTTTTCGGTTGTGTTTTTTTTTTCGGTTGTGTTTTTTTTTTTCTCGGTGAAGGGTTTTTTTTCTCGGTAATGTTTTATGTTTCTTGGTTGATAATGTCCCACGTGGCGTGCCATAACTAATTCCACGAAATACATCCTGCAAATGCACATGTACATGAACATCGGTTTCCAGATGTTTTCAGGATCAGCAGGCATTTAAAAACTACAAGTAAATTATATGGTTATGTACAAAATAGAAAGAATATCAATTTAAGTTGGGGAAAAGTGGATGGCGATTCCTAACTTTACTGCTTAAACAAAGAAATAGCAACTCAACATGAGAGGCTTGTGATGTTGAAAAAAAGTATAGCGTATTCAAACAATTCTGAAAAACATGAAGATACCGATTCTGTTACTGAGGGTCGTTTTATAGGCCCTATTAACGTGAATGAGAATCTTGATGCGTAGTCTCGAATATCATGCAATATGATGTTTTTCGTGCTTCAGAATTACACAGAATTTGTGAACATACGGGTAGTCCTACTGAGCCTTGTTTGTATTACGGTTATAGTTAATAAATGCCTATGCTATTTCGAGAGAAATTAGACAAATCAATGCACTGATGTTAATGTGTGAATAATGGGACGACCCCGCAGGGGAGTGCTATTGTGAGCATATCAATATTTGCGCAAGTGCATTGGTTTTTCTAATTTTTCGAGAAACAAAAACAAACGCATGTATTGACCTAATTCATACACGATACTCTACAAATCCAAATTCACAATTTAAGCATAATGTTGATCTATGTAAAAACTAATAAAAACGTGATAAAAAGTTTGCTAACACCCGCAGTGAAAATCGGCGAACCTGCGGTTCCTGAACAATGAATCAAAACAAAGCGTGCGGTTCGCGCATTGACAACGCACACGCGAGGTGCACTAGACACTTTCAATGCACTCCGCGTATTTTAGTTTTATGTTTTATGCTTTCTGATTGGTTCAACTCTATTTACTTACATACTTTGAACCAATCAAAGTATGTATGAATATACTAATAAGGTGTGGGTCCCCACCCCCTAATAAAATTCAAACATGCAAAGATGCAGTTATTTACCACGGTATAGCTAGAGGTCTCTTCTTTCCATATATAGGCCTATACCAAAAAGGTACATGTATATACAAACATCCCACGCATGACGTCACGTACCATAGCAATACTTCCAAGGTTATGTATTTTTGGAACACATTTCCCTAGTTCTTCCTAAAAAAGGTGGTTTCAACTATAGATGGACAGGAACCAACCATTAATAAAAATAATAATAATAATAATAACACGCACTTTTAAGCGCCTTACTTTTAGAAACGACAAAACTCAAGGCGCTTTACAATGACTAAAACAATATAAAATGTACAGAGCAATATTATAGTGTACAAAAGGATAAAATACATCAAAATAATTAAAGCAAACCAAAAACCATCATAAAAAGTACCGGAGTACCTAAGTTACAAAATACATTATAAAACAGACCTGACAAATATATGAAACATAATTAAGCATCAACGGTAAAATTGGCATGTTGTATATACAAAAACCAACGGGAAAAACAAAATGTATAAAATGGCAGAGAACAAAACGTATTGCACGGGACAAATATATAAAAAGCCGAAAAGACCTGGCAAATATGTGAAACATAATTAAGCATCAACGGTAAAATTGGCATGTTGTATATACAAAAACCAACGGGATAAAACAATTTGTTTAAAATGGTCAGAGATCCAAACGTATTGCGCGGGCAAATATATAAAAAGCCGAAAAAAGCACCAAAACAAACGTGAAATACTGAGTGGATTAATGACACGAAATAACAAAAAGCAGAAAACAGAGGAACAATAATAAAACTGGTTATGGTGATCCAAACGTATTGCACATGGAAGAACGACAAACACAGTCCATGACATACTATTTGAATCACCTGCACCGTCAGAATTGTGAACAATGTACATGCAGCAATATTAATAAGAGAGTTCAGATAATCAGTAGTCCAGATTTAAATGACCAAATTGAATAAGTATGTCTTAAGCAGCGATTTGAACTCCTGAATTGAAGCAGCTTTGCGAATGTTCAAAGGGAGATCGTTCCACAATCTGGGGCCTACGATGGAGAAAGCCCGATCCCCGAAAGTCTTTGTCGTGCAGTCGTGCTTTTTGGGACGACGAGAAGCTCACGGGAGCCAGAGCGCAGATTAGCCTTAGGATGATATGGTATAAGTAGACCAGAAAGATAGTTTGGAGCAGCATTGTGAAGTGACTTATACACGATGAGCTTGAACATTATTCGTTTCTTGACCGGAAGCCAGTGGAGATCTCTGATAACTTGGCTGATGTGATCACGCTTCTTTGCGCCTGTTACTAGCCGTGCGGCCGAATTTTGAATTCGTTGCAGTTTGGAGATTAATTTGTCAGGAAGACCATAGGCAGTTACAATAGTCTAATCTCGATGTGACGAATGCGTGCACAAGTTTTTCCGTTGACTTGCGGTTAAGGTATTTTCGGATCTGTCCGATGGCACGTAAAGCAAATGAGGCTGATTGGCACAATTTATTGACATGGGCCGTCATGCCCGGCCGTCATGGTCAGATGTTTGTCAAAGATTACACCGAGGTTTCGGGCAGCGTCAGCTTTATGGCAGTTCCCCCAATTTTAATAGGGGTTGATAGGCTCAGTTGGTGTGAAACGCGAAGTGATATGAACAACCTCAGCCTTACTATCGTTCAGCTTCAACTTGTTTGTAGACAGCCACTCTTTGACCGTAACGATGCAGCGCTCTAACCTTGAGATTATAGCAGTCCTTTCACCGGGATGGAAGGAGCAATATAATTGCGTGTCATCTGCGTAAGAAAGTGCATTGGTGTTATAGTTAGAGATCACATCTTCAAGTGGAGCACTGTACATTGTGAATTTCGATGGACCAACCACAGATCCTTGCGGTACGCCGTAAATCAGCTTAGGCGTTCGAGAAAAACTGGATCCAATTGCGACAGTCTGCACACGATTAGAAATATAGGACTCAAACCATTTTGACGCGGTACCGCCGATGCCGTATCTAGCTTGCATTCGTTCAATAAGTACTTTGTGATCGAGTGTATCGAACGCAGCCGACATATCTAACAATACGAGAACGGAGTCTTTCCATTACTTTTGTTAGGTTTCTGTTTCTCTCATTATCTGAGAAACATTTTGAAGTCATAGCCTTGATTAAATGGCTTCCGACATGGTCACGGAGGACTTCATCACTATGTTCAATACAATGACCATACCAATATGCAGAAAGGGCCTTCCTATTATCAGACGATGTTTGTTCGATCTGGCATCTGATGCAATCTGGCAACATGTAGGGGAAGGTGGGGTAATGGCGGACGCGGGTAATCGCGGACAGGGCTGTATCTAAAGGCAGGTGAAAGAAGGTGGTATTTTGCCACCCTATGATGTTAGGTGCCTCTCCATTGAAATCACACAAAACCTAAATGGTATGGTTGTCTCGCAAATTCTCGCGAGAATTACAAAAATTACTTTTTGGGCAAGTTGATATTTTGGTGCGTTAATTTCTCTTTGAAGGAAAACAAAGTCTTATTATTTTTTTATGTAATGTATGATACCTTCTGATAAAAAAGAAATGAATTCGGAGTCACAATGATGAGCATAATAATAAGAGAGGAATGTGCCATACGTTGTACATGGATTGGGGTAATCCTAGTCTACTCGTATGCCTTGTATAATTTCACTGTCACACAATCGAACCCCCCCTGATACTTCCATGGGGTGAGATCAGAGGATGGGGAGCGGTCCATGGGGAGTGAGCCCTCTATCGGTACAAGGAAAAAGGTATACTAAAGCAGACTAGGGTAATCCCGGACATGTACCGTTCCATGGTAACCAATATGGGCGTGTCAATTTAACATCATAAATCGGTAATAGTTGTTGACCATATAAATATGTGACATTGTTCTTTGATTTCTGCTACACTTTTAAAAAGGGTATTTTTTAACTCCCATTGAAATGCTATATTCCAATAAAAAGAGAGCTGCCATTGATAAATACGGTCCGGGATTACCCCCAGAGTGTGGGGTAATGCCGGACGACGCCATTTCTTTTTATTGCGTCGTAGCTTCGAATTTCAAAATGATGAGTTGATAAAAACTTGATAAAAGGTAGAACCTTCACAGTGCTTTGTGTTTACATGATTTTTATT
The DNA here is from genome assembly GCA_035610835.1 of Ophiura sarsii. Taxonomy (NCBI): domain Eukaryota; kingdom Metazoa; phylum Echinodermata; class Ophiuroidea; order Amphilepidida; family Ophiuridae; genus Ophiura; species Ophiura sarsii. Next base: position 58,850,726 of record CM069450.1, read on the forward strand.
GTTATATGACGTATTATATGTGTGTTATACCTCTCTAACAAAATGTGTCCGCCCATTACCCCACCTTCCCCTATAAGGGACCGTTCATAAATACTTTGGTGGGGGGCTGGATAATTTCATTTTTGGTATATCAAAACATTTTGACCCCCCTCTCGCAATAACACAATCTTTTTTGACACCCCCCCCCCACCCCCCCCCCCCCCCCCCCCCCCCCCCCCCCCCCCCTCTTGCCATGCTACAAACTTTGTTGACCCCTGTATTACTGCCTGCACCTGAAACTTTCTTGTCCCCGTTCATTGTTATCAAGTTCAGAGAACATAGATATGATATCTTTTATGGGATTTGTTTGGACCATGTATCATTATTCTATTTTGCTGGACGCATCACATCTAGGAAGGCAGGTCGTAGAATCTTAGAGTGAACCAAAACTCCCACTTCAATTGCAGGTATCTTTGGTTTAGTGCCATGGTCTTTAATCCCCTGAATAACTTCACATCTTTATACACGGATCTCTGTTTTTGAAACCAATTACTCCAATTAGGATGCTCCCTCCAATTATATATCCTGGCTTTAAATATGTTTTTGCTATTGACATGAATTTGCCATTCATTTTTTTTTATAGCTGGGCTAATACATGAAAATAGGGCCGGAGACATCTGCGCGCGTAGTGCGCCAAAACATTAGCTATGTTTACGTTGATTTATGAACGTTCCGTAAATAATGTGCGTACATGTAAAGCAGGGGTTTGGGGCGGAGCCCCTAGAAAAT
>CM069450.1:58851593-58880524 GCA_035610835.1 Ophiura sarsii
CATCGAAACTACCCAAATTCATATTAAAGGCCACAGATGGCTTCTTACTTATAATGTTTCATGTTTATTCAAAATAATTTTGAAGACCACCCATGCATGCCATGGCTTGTTGTGTGATGATGCATAGTCATGACCTCCCTGATTCAATTGGTGGTGATTTTTAACAAAAACAAAAAGCGAAAGCTCTCTGTGCCCCTTTAAAGGTAGATGACCCGATCACATTTTCGTAACACAGAATTATTTCAAACATACGGAGATTTTCATATCATATGAAAGCTCGTATTTTTCTCATCATCATACTGAAATTTGACGGCCTAAATCGGTATAATTACGGAGACATCGATGAAATAACGTCGAATTACCGCGAATGGTGGTAACCACCGATATAGTTTGTGTACTACTCAATGGGTACAGTTCACAGCATCTTGTGCGTCTAAAATAAGATCCATTAGAGCTATGCAACTCAAACTTTGGAACACGACTTTTTTAAGGATGACCTTTCATGTAGGAATAGAAAACTTCAAGGTTGAAAATCGGAACATCTACTTTAAGGTTAGATACAGAAAGTACAGGGTGAGTCAAAAAGCACCATGCAATAGTGAAAAGAAGCCACTTTGTGTTCAAAACTAAGGTGAAGTTTGAAACTTTTGAAAGGTTGCAATGATATAGTCGTTACAAACTTTGTGTGAAAAAATGAAGTTTTCCGTTTGTCTTTGTGAACATTTTTATGCACAACCCACTTGACGCATTTGTCCATAAAACATGGTGATGTTTAATCGATAGTCTACTGCACACATTGAATTTTTTGAATATCCCGCCAACAAACCTTGGAATAATCGAATATTCTTATTCAAATTTAAAAAAAACATAAGCAATTCATAGCATGGGTAAGGTAAATTGATGATGTTACTCCCTCTCCCATGTAAGAAGGCTACTTTAAATTCCAATTATGTCACAAATTTACTGAGGTTTATCAATCTTATGCATGTTTGGGTGTCTCGTAGACAACCATGTGATACGGGTGCCTATATAAAAAGGTTCATCAAAGGCAAAAGGAAAATGCTATTGCTTCATTTTTTTACACAAAGTTGCTAATAAATAATGTTATTCTAGAAACGTTTAAAATATTTCAAACTTCGATTTGGTTTTGAAAACAAGATGTGTTCTTGATAATAATTCATCTTTTCCTCGTGGTGATCGAGATATGAAACATTCATTCCTCGACCTGAATTTCAAAAAAGATCCTCTATCAACTGAGCTAACGAGGACAATTGGTATCGAAGCGTCATGCATCACTGACACCTAGTGAACTAACTATTTTTGACTCGCCCTGTTCCATGTCAGCTTGGCGCTTCATGATTGAGGTTCTGCGGGAATAGGTAATCTTTTAAGAGGACCTTTGATAATCGGAGACCATAGAGTATAAGTTAAACTGTCAATGAGAATATAGCTGGAGTATGAGTATGATTTCATGATTGGCACGTATTGGATAGATCTTAAAATGAATCCTTATAAATAATGGACAGCCCCATAAAATATTATACCATGCCTTGGGCATGAACCTTCCCCATTAAAATATCATTTGTCCTTCTACCCAAAATCATTTATACCATGATTATACCAGTAGGATTGTACAAAGGTCCTCCAGGTCCCGGACAGCCACTTTGTCGCTATCTACTATCTGTAAATGAATTTAACTTGAAAGCTAAACCATCTGTCTCCAGATTCACGTCCAATTTATTTAATTCAAATATAAAATCCATATGTATTTGTACGTGACTCAAATTATGTCAAACGGGGTCCATTCTATTTTTCTACAATTTGACATTTCAATTTGAAAAGTTCAAAACGAATTTCCATTGAAAAGCACATTTTGTTATTGATGTAGGTTATACGATCAAATGTACCCAAATACAGATTACAATGCAACCAGAAAATATGTGTTCCCTAGCACGTGTTATGTCATATCTCTCAAAATATTGTTGAAAGGATTTGCAGGCCTGGAAAATATTTTTGATTTCCTGGTAAGATTACCTAGATTCCCCTCCAAAATGGAAACTGTCCCACCATTTCTTATGCATTTCTTTATATGGAAGTGAACAATTTCCCTCCAAATGCCCACATTTCCCGGCAAGGAGCCAATTCGCCAAGGCCAAGGCGATTTTCAATATTTGCATCTATATCTGACACGTAACCTTTTTTTGTGTGAAATAAAACATGTTCGTAACGTCCAGGTTTTCAAAAGATGGTTAAGTCTTCATATAGTGGCACCTTTCCTAGCTTTACTGATAGGGCCTTGCATCTTAGCTTTACTGATAGGGCCTTGCATCTTAGCTTTACTGATAGGGCCTTGCATCTTAGCTTTACTGATAGGGCCTTGCATCTTAGCTTTACTGATAGGGCCTTGCATCTTAGCTTTACTGATAGGGCCTTGCATCTTAGCTTTACTGATAGGGCCTTGCATCTTAGCTTTACTGATAGGGCCTTGCATCTTAGCTTTACTGATAGGGCCTTGCATCTTAGCTTTACTGATAGGGCCTTGCATCTTAGCTTTACTGATAGGGCCTTGCATCTTAGCTTTACTGATAGGGCCTTGCATCTTAGCTTTACTGATATGACCTTGCATCTTAGCTTTACTGATAGGGCCTTGCATCTTAGCTTTACTGATAGGGCCTTGCATCTTAGCTTTACTGATAGGGCCTTGCATCTTAGCTTTACTGATAGGGCCTTGCATCTTAGCTTTACTGATAGGACCTTGCATCTTAGCTTTACTGATAGGGCCTTGCATCTTAGCTTTACTGATAGGGCCTTGCATCTTCCCCCGACAGTCTTTTATTCACCAAATTATGTTTGTTTACTATTTAGTTGGAGACAGCGTCTATCGTTTTCGGCACGGATATATTTGGTTTTTCCATCATGTTGATTTAACATATCATTGACTTTATGACTTGTGACTTATAATGAGCAAGGAACATATGCCAAATAATTTAATAAACCTGCAATCGACTAGCCGTTATGTTACCTTAAAGTGTAGGTTCAAGGATTGTACATTTCAAATAACACATGCGTGAGCTGGATTCATCATTGAACTGTGTATCAGTTGCCGTATGGCATACGACCATTAAATGTTACTGTCACGGCGATATTGATGAAGTTCATATAAATGTGCTTCGACTTATTTAAAATCGCGACAGAAATTTAGACACTGGTACTAATTAAAAAATAACGCAATTGATTTAGACCGTATACCAGAGTTATATTGTCGATCTGACATAAGGCCAAAACAAAAAAGTTGACTTGCCCTTTCAGGGTCAAAGTCAGGGTCGGACGGTCGAATTTTTTTTGAAATTTTGAAATTTTGAAATTTTGAAAAATTTTGCAAATTTTACTGCACAAAAACACGTTTTAAAGATTTTTTTTATTATTTTGATTTGATTTTTTTTAATTTTTAAACAAGCAGATACTACTCAAAAACACGTTTTCATCTTTCTTTATTGTTATGTGCTTCTTTCAACAACAACAAATTTCAATCTTTGTTTTTTTGAAAAAATAAATATAAAAATAATAGCGACCCTAGATTTCCGAAAATTCGGGTCGGTCGGAAAGGGCAAGTCAACTCTTTTTTTTTGTTGGCCTAATGCGGACGTTCAAAACAAAACCGAACAAAAACCTTTATTATCCTTCTTAAACAATCATACTTTAGACATTTATTTAATGATCAAATTTGTACCTTTAATTGCCTACATTTTGTCAACTTTTACCCCTGTTATGGTTAAAACAATTCCAAATTGTCGAGAAATTTTAGGCTTGTATTGGTCAGTGCGCAAAAAGAATCCTGGTCATTGCACATTCATTAGTGAAAGTGTGCGTTTGGGCAAGTAGGGATTTATTTGGCCCTCGGATATATATAAGCCTCACAATTTTCGCCAATTGGAACTGACTGAACTCCCGGGACTGAACTATATTATCGGATAACCCACGGACATTCCATCAAATCCCGTGCGGTGAGTACGCCATGCGTCGGCGTAATTCGCCGCATAAGCACGCATGAAAATCGCAGTAGACGCACTGCAGAAGTGCGCGTTATGGAACAAAATTTTACCGAGATGGAAACAAATAAAACTTAAACTGAAATTGAAATTATCGTCACCACGCACTGCGCGAAGGTGATCACGCTAAGAGTTAAGTTGTCTCATATAAATGTCGCTGATTTCTCTGAGAACCGACGGGGATTGCTTAAACTTTCTTAGCTGTTTAAGAATAAGAGAATAAATGTATGCGGCGTCGTTGTTTCACGAAAACAAATAATACAACCGGGAGCATTTATGTCAGACAGTATACACGGATATGGTCTAAAAACAATACTTTTATTCTCATTCTTAAACAGTCATACTTTAGACATGTATTTAACTAAAATTAGTGTAACTTTAATTGCTCATATTTGTTAACTTTTACACCCTGTTAGTATTGAATATCCCAAAATCATTCCATCCAATCCCGTGCTGTGAGTATTCCATGCGTCGGCGTAATGTTACGCATAAACACGCAGGAAAATCGCAGTAGACGCACTGCAGAAGTGCGCGTTATGGAAGGAAAACAGTTACCCACACATTGCGGGAGGGTGGTTACGCTAATTAATGTACGCTTAGATCTCAAATAGATCTCTGACTACCCCAATCTAGCGTCCATCGGAGGCAGCTTGCTCAAACTCTAGGCCCAATGCGTGTTCATGATGCAATAACACGGTGTTGTACAGTGGCGCAGCAAGGTTTTCCATATGGGGGGAGGGGGGCGGGGCGAAAAATGAAAGTGAACCCACAAGGACTTTATCAGAGAGTCCATTATTTTAAAGTTGTCGCCCAGTCAGATTTTTTTTAATTTTTAGAGCGGGGGGGGGGGGGGGGGGGGGGCGGTTGTGACATGTTTAATCCCAAAACCGCGCGAAAAACGGGCATTCTATAACCAAATTACCAACAGTCGAATCTCAACCGACAGTGCTGCGGTGCAGGGGAACCCCTTGTACATACCCGACTATAAACCACATAACAAATACTTGAAGAAAATTGAACAATCAGCTATTAATGGGCGAAAATTATTTCAATTTTCAAATCTATCATATTTTTGATTTTTCGCCTCCCTGGCTGGCTTCTGGTATTATCTGAACTTTGCATTATTCTATGTTACGTAGAGTTTGTATATTTGACCTGATTTCTCAACGACATGAATGTGGTTAGAGTGGCTAAGTAAATCTATTTTTGTTATTTTGAAAAATGGTAACGCAGAACCGTAACGTCCACATCCTAATGTTGATCCACTAAAACAATTGACTAGTCATCAATGACCTAATACACTCTTTCAGACAATAACACAACATAAATACGCCTACGTCATTAGGATTGGAAAGTCAACTGATACTACTAACAGAAATTTAAAAAATGGGTTGTTGGGGGACAAATGTCCACCATTGCAGAAAATATATTTAAAATATTATTTATTTATTACAAACATTTCTTTCATTATTAACCTTTACCATCACTACACATGTTTACATTATTATATTGTTAGGCCTATACTATCAAATTAACATAATTGCTATTTAAAATTTCAGTCATATCAGAATAATAAATTATTATAATTTTTAATAAAGCAGATTATAAGGTTTGATTGATCTTCTGTCGGATAATTCGGAAGCTTTCAGCTCTTTGTTTTGATGAATCATATACCGTATATGCGATGATTTCTATTTTCAAATCAAACAAATTCTTATGAAAAACACAGATGGGTTTGCGTCATCCATTGCACGCGTAAAAAAGTATTATAATCATCATCACCATCATCGTTATTATTAACAAATCTGTGCACTTAATTTAATTATATTATTCAAAACTAACTTACAAAGTTTTTTCAGCATTTAAATACATTTAAATATGGATTAAAACAGCAACAATATCTCGTCGATAGATCAGTCTCTGTCAGGCTACTTACTATTCAGTCGTAAAATAATGCATTTCTTTTTTTGTGTTCCCGGATAAAAAAATTAAAGTTTTAAATATATAAATTGAAAAAGCTGGACAACAGTTCTAGTTGTGTGGCTTGAATCTACCTTGAGGGCCTGGAACCAGTGCGGTGAAATGTTTATTGTTTCAAATCAATGTTGTAAACACAAAGCAATCGTCTGGAAGAAGTGGTCAACTTCTAAAAGTATGACCTAGCATGCCATGCATATACCAACTCAAGCGTACTTTATTTCACATAGTATTTGACCCTAATCTCTCTTTCTCGAATTGTTTATATCTCAGCTTGTTCAAATAAAGATTGTTTTAAAAGGTATGTAAATTGATGCATTCGATCTTGATTTTTATAATGTCATTTTAATAGGTGGAAATAAAGTAATACAAGTGAGCTAAATTTCGAACAAAAGAATGAATTGCAACCAGCTGTGTAAGAATTTTGAAAAATTGTTCATAATTTGTTGCTTTCAAAACATATGCCTATAACAAATTATTTAGGATACTGTATTCATACTACATTATACATGGATTAACATTCAACAAATTGATATATTTAAAAAGTGGCTACTCAAATATATATGAAATTCGCAGATAGTTTGTACTTAAAATGACCATGCAATTATACTATGGTGTACAACTTTGTTTTGGAAAGAGGAAATACTAGCCACTTTACTTGACCAGAAAACAGGAAAATCACAATATTAACAATACATAGATAAATAATTGGCAAGTCTTCAACCAAGTTAAGATCGGCTATTAACCTTCATTTCCCCGAGTTTAATAACAACCGGTGTCTAAATGATAGGGCGTGTCGTGTCTTTTGCATTAATGATCCGTTCTACATGTCTTACACTGACAAAGTGTGAATCCCTTCACCTTACACCCAAATCCTCTCATATTCACACGGGAATTCATCCAATCCTAAGGCTTATTATGCATCCCAGGCATTATACACATGCATCCAAACCCTCAGGATTTTATCCTAGTTAGATTTTATTTTCAAATAGATATTTGGAACTCGACAAATGTTTGTTTGATGTTTGTGCGTGTCAAGAAGGCAAACTGGTATCACGAGAAGTTGAAGCTCTACGCCTATTCTGATATTCGGCTGAGATTATGAAGATTATTTGGCTGACCTGGAGATCAGGTTTACCCTGGAATGAAGAGGAAAAGGTCACTTAGAATAGAAATCGTCCCCAGGAATACACACTGGGGCGGTAGATAACTGAACATTGTACTGGTTTTAAGATCAGAACTTTAATACCACATCGTGCATTTTGATTAAGATAGAACTTTTTGGGAACATTGAGATGGTAGCGAAAATGATAGCTAACCATTGCCTAGGCCTATATTGTATATTAAAAAGCGCGTGCTCCTAATTATGAATCTGAAATGGTTAAAAAATAAATTCGTCCACAATCTTATATCTCCTCAGTAAAAAGTGAGTCAAAACCTCTGGTTGGTTCCCGACCGGCGATTGACGAGTGGTCATATTTGTTTGCGTGGTGGTTCATTGGATGGCTAATAGACCAGAATACCACCCGTGCATGGCACAGTAAACTTGACTTTGAATTTTTTCATGTCGAAAGGCTGAAAGTCAAAATCTTGCTTATTAGTGGACATGAACTTTATTCGTCAACTATCAAGGACACCCGAGCACACGACGGAAATGGTGATGACAGAATCATTGAAAGGAATACCAATTTACTGCTTGAAGTGACTCATAACAACAATTTGTCGACAAAATGACAACATCATAATAACACAAAGACAATTATATATTGATTGGGCTATGATTTATGAGTTAATTTATTCATTCGTTGATAATAAAGCTATGAATAATTGACTACATTGCAGTCAAAATATTAGAAACACGTGAGTCGTAAGCAGAAAAGGATTACATACTGCACAGGAAACATAATTCTATCATATGTATTGTAATGTATCTGTCATATAGAGTGATTTCATCGCACCAACCGACAATGCAGCTTATGTTACACTCGTCCAAAGAAGTTCCTTGTCACTTAGTAAAGTCCAAATATTTCAAATTAATATTTAATAGAATATATATATAATTGTATATCAAAATAAGCAGAAAGTAATCCTCTAACAGCTTAACATGGAATTTAGACATGATCACTCATGCATGGCAGATCCCATTCACTTGACAATGGCAAGGTCTGTGGAAGAAGATTGCAAAAAAAATTGGATAATCCCTCCATTCAAATGTTAATGTGAATGATTGAACAGACTTCGCACAGACTTCGTTCTTCATCTGACATAACAAAGCTCAATCCCGTTCGTTCACACAAAAGAGCTGGTGATTGTTGTCTCTCTGTTTTCGGACCTCAGCTCTGGAATAAGCTTCCTATTTATGTCAGAGAAGCTAGGACTGTGTCTACTTTTAAGAGTCTTCTAAAGACCTATTTATTTCCAAATGTGTAATTTTGTATTATTGTATATGTTATGTGTATTATGTATGCCGTATATTGTTTTCGGGGGCGTTGTTTAAGCGCTGTGCTTTTTATAGAGCGCTATATAAATGCCTATTATAATAATAATAATAATAATTGAACACAATATGAACCAAACCATTGCTTAATGAATGTGCTCAGCCATGCATGAATGCGTACATCTTAATTTCATACAGACATGATAGAGAATTATTGTCTGCTTATTTTGACATGCAATTGTTTAATTTATATTAAATATTTATGTGAAATATTTGAACTTCAATGTTTGAATTTCAATGAGTGGCAAGGAACTTCTTTGGAAGAGTGTATGTTGCGACTCAATTATAATACATTTGTGGCTTTTAGTTTGTGTTGTTTCATCGTCTGAATGTTAGACTCGCGGAACACCGACAAATTGAACGTGGTCTGGGCTGTTTACGAATGACACAATTTTTCCATAAAATAACAGAAGTATTACGAGAACGAATCAAACTGTTATCAAGTTCAAGCCACTCGTAACAGAAGTTATACTTCGATGAACAAGCAGTCCACACTCGAAGAGGTTTTTAATGTTACCAAATCATCGTAAAAGATATATGAATTTATTTCGAATATATGAATATGAATATGAAATATGAATACGAAAATATGAATATGAAATATGAATATGAATATGAATATGAATTAGGAATCGAGCACTTTAGATACCGACAATGCACTTTGATCAAATATAAATATTTTTCTGTTCTCCCGTCATTAAAATGCTCTATTTGCTATCATTTTATTTTTGTGTCAAGAATCCCCATTATATTAGCCCGTCTATCAGGGTAGTTCACTAGGGCTCCTAGCCTCTCCTTCATATTGTATTATTATTTGTTTATATTAATTTTGCTGAATAAATTGGATTGAATTGAATATGAATATGAATGTATTCCCCACCCCACCCTCTCTCTCTCTCTCCCTCCCTCTCCCCTTCTCCCTCCCTCTCCCTATCTCCCCTCTTATTACTTTATTTTATTTCTTTTGTCCCTGTCGTCCAATTGATAGATCAATAGACACCCTCTTATATGGTAAGCAATTATCACAACCAGAAAACAATTATACACCGGTTTACAGATACATGTGTTTGTCACATAATTTTTTTTGAAGTTCAACTTAATTACATACATGCTCTTTCCGGCCTGATAAGACAGTACACAACTAGCATTTCCTTTCTTAGGCCATGCAACGTGGCTGAATACCCGGGAGGGGCGGTACTCAAATTATTTTTGACGGGGTATGCCGCTGAAGGTTTGAAATTCTTCTGCCTCTAGAAACGGCTGATTTGAACGTTGTTCGTGATGTTCACGACGCGTGTGATGTGACCCATATTTAGGGATTTCATATTAAATCTGGTTAGGGTTAGGGTGACGGTTATGGTTAGGTCATGGTTAGCTTTAGGGTTTAGGAATTTTGCAAAAAGGCGACCCATTGATCGCCGTATACCTCATATAAGCTAGTAAACCCCAACCCCGGTGATTGAATAAGGTCCAGTGAAATATCCACGAACTGCCTGTTGTGTGGTAGGCCTATGACGTATAATGCAAATATAAATCTCAAAATGACGGTTGATTGGACGGTTGATTGAGTGGCTAAGTAAGATTATAACTGAGAGTTAGTTTAGATAATGGGGCGAATTTATGACATCATCGAAGCCTTCATTTTCGTCACCTATCTATTATAAGAATCAGACTAATTAACAAATTCATATTCACATTCATATTCATATTCACATTCATATTCACATTCATATTTATATTCACATTCACATTCATATGCATATTCATATTCATATTCATATTCACATTCACATTCACATTCACATTCACATTCACATTCACATTCATGCATATTCATATTCATATTCATAATCATATTCACATTCACATTCATATGCATATTCACATTCACATTCATATTTATATTCACATTCATATGCATATTCACATTCACATTCACATTCACATTCATGCATATTCATATTCATATTCATATTCACATTCACATTCACATTCACATTCACATTCATATGCATATTCATATTCATATTCATATTTACATTCACATTCATATTCACATGCATATTCATATTCATATTCATATTCATATTCATAATTATATTCACATTCACATGCATATTCATATTCATACTAATATTCATATATTTATATTCACATTCACATTCATATGCATATTCATAATCATATTCATATTCACATTCACATTCACATGCACATGCACATGCACATGCACATGCACATGCACATTCACATTCACATTCACATTCACATTCACATCAGCCATGCACCATTTAGTGCACTTAGCCACTCATAATCATATTCACATTCACATTCACATTCACATGCACATGCACATGCACATGCACATGCACATTCACATTCATATTTACATTCACATTCACATTCACATGCATATTCATATTCATATTCATATGCATATTCACATTCACATGCATATTCATATTCATATTCATATTCATATTCATATTCATATTCATATTCACATTCATATGCATATTCATCTGTATCTGTATCTGTCGGATACTACGACAAACTCCACACATGATATATAAACGTCGCAGCTCTCTGACACCTAGAGAGATGAGATTTTGTGTACAGGTAACAGACCCGGGATGATCCCCTACTCTTTACGATGAGGCCTGCAATCTCTGACACCGAGAGAGATGAGATTTTGTGTACAGGTAACAGACCCGGGATGATCCCCTACTCTTTACGATGAGGCCTGCAACTATTTAACGTGTTCAGGGTGAGCGTCTGAATACACGGAACCAACGGCTTAACGTGACTACTTCGAACCACGGCGCAACTGACATTCACTGTATAGACCTGCACGTTATACACAGCGAATGGGGTAGAGGAGAAATTCTACAATTAAATAGATCATCAGCTAACCGCGGAAAGAAGATCCGATAAACTAACCTAACTGAATTAAGACTTGATTGCAGAATTTCCGACCTAGATAGGAACTTTTCGGGATGAACAAAGAATCCTGGTCCCAAGGTGACTTGAACTCACGATCCTGTGATTGAAAGAATATTCCCGACCGACGATCAGCGCGCTAGACCGCTCGGCCACCTCTACCTCATATTCATATTCATAATCATATTCACATTAACATTGACATTCATGTTCATATTCATATTCATATTCATATTCATATTCACATTCACATTCATGCATATTCATATTCATAATCATATTCACATTCATATTCATATTCATATTCATATTCACATTCACATTCATATTCATATGCATATTCATATTCATATTCATATTCATATTCATATTCATATAGGTATTCATAATTTCATATTCATATCGGTATTCATATTCATATTTTAACAGATTATCACATGATAGGCAATCCGTTTATTATTTATCGTTTTGCCTTGCCAATCTAAAGACATCAAAGATGATACGTTTGATCAACCATGAGCATGATCATGATGATGAGTACTTACAAGCGAGGCTCTACCATACATGTACATTGAAACAATCGCAGCCGAAACTTCAGTCTTTACGGTTTGTTATGTGTTAACCTATACAGTAAATCAAGATTTCATATATTTGATCAACTGCTGAAGTATGCTGGATGCACATTCCAAATCTTAATAACATTTTTTTTAGTATTATTACTTATTAATTGTTGCTGTCTATATACAGGAAAACTCTAATCAGGTTAAGTTTTCCTCACACGTTTTTAATTGCCTTTTAAACTCATTACCGTTATGTACACTGATTTATTGTGGTCATCGTGGTCATTCCTCCCTCCCGCCCATCAACGCCTAATTGACCATTGGATACCTGTCTGTCTTCACATCGTTAGCACTTAACACAAAAGTGTTAATTAATTCTAATTACATCAGTTTCTGGCAACAATTGATTGACAACTATAACGATATAATGTCCCAACTAATTCTTATACTTGTCTATGAATTAAGGGAAACCAGCTCATTAACAGCTTATAAATGAACTTGATAATGACATCCCGTTAACCTTAACCTGACCTAAAAGGTCACCATTTTTCGTTGGTTTATAGGGTAAATTTGTTAAGAGGCCAAATCGCCTGTTGTTAAAGGAGGCGATATTAAAAGTTATTTGAAATACCATCGTTTTACTAAACTTTTAAGTTTATTTAAAACAAACAATTCTATAACTAAGAATTCGCTTGCTTTGGGAAAGGATAATACATGATTTCACACACAATAATACATGATTTCACACACATTTTTTCAAACAAATATTCAATTGGATACATATTTTAATAATAAACCCCGTAAAAATGATACGCAATGGGTGAAGCATTTGGACAAACAGGTTTTCCCAGAGCATGAAAACAAGTATGTCTTAAGGTATGCAGAACAGAAGGGACTCTCTAAATATACTCGATCTATGATGGGGTCTATACAATTTTATCAGAATATCATTAACACCTTTAAGACAAAGGAGAACTTTTTATTTCGTATTTAAGGCATACACAATCATGTCGTGTTTTGTAATCAGGGTTTTAGTTACCTAATATCAAGAGGCGCATTGTTGTATTATTGATTAGTTTAAAAATTGTAATGCCTTTTTACCTGTTCTGAGGAGAACTAATCCTGTCCTTGTAAAAATGCACAAAACATGCATTGTAACCTGTTTTTATCGGGCTTTTACCAGGGGTATGTCACTGAGCTTGCCGATCGGGTCCACTTTTAAATTGAACTTAGTCAGCATAGAATTGGGGGCGCTATACCGATCAGGCGTGATGATTGTCTGATGATTGTAGCAGACGACGCAACGCTGGCCACGCGTCTCTCAGACGACCCAATTTGGCAACGGGAGTGCACCATTTTGAATTATTTTTAACAGTTATCGCCCGGTTAACGATAAAAATCCTTTTAATTATGATGTATTTGTCAAAATGATAGTTTAAAATTCGCGATTACGTGTTATTCACTACGAATTCAAAATTTAGGTTTCGCGTGGCCACCGTCGTCTGTTTAAATTTACAGCGCCCCCAAACCTATGCTGACTAACATGCCGTTTAACCTGCCGTTAAACCTGGTTAAACATTGTTAAACGCGTTAAACGCCGGTCACGGACGCATTCCGGACGATTACTATAATTTATTCAAATATGCAAAAGGTCCGTTTTCGTTACGTGCGTTGGTATACTATTCCTCTCTCCGTAAACCTATATAAGTAGATAACTTTAAACATATCATACATACACGTAATAGCGGTATACAAAATATATAATGTCAATGATTTATGGAGGTAGATAGGGTAAGCTTTAGAATACCCTGCATACTTGCATTATCACTTTATATTAGAGTGAATGGATCGTTGCAGGGCAAAAACCCACAAACATTAAAGTTACAGTTTGAACAATAGAGGTCGTTCTTTTAGATTTTCCAGAAGTATTGTCAGTGGAGCCAAACCTGTAATACGAAATTAGAGGGCGCTTGACTCTCATTTGTTTGACTGCAGACGACGATGGCCCTAAATTTGTAATTCGTATTGGAATAACCCCGGGGGAATAACACGTATGAATGCAAATCACGGTAATTTTAGAACCTGCTAGGGCTCTGTGCTGCCTCGTGTGAAATACAGACAATCTGCGTGGTTCTCTGTCGTGTATTGGAACACTGATTTTTAAACCAAATATATAAATTGGTTCAGTTTTTTTCCTGAAAATTCAAATTACTTCCTCAAAAAATTACCATGTTTTAGGCATTTATAAGGACTGAGATAGGAAATTGCATTTGAGAATAATTATAGCAATTAGTTATTAAAACACTGAATTTTCAGAGAAGTGTAGGCCCTGTCGCGAATTTATTAACCGTAGCAGAGATGCGGGAGAGTTGAGCCACAGGGAGAGTTGAGCCACCACCTATAACTCCGAGAAAAGTAGTAGTAACTTACTAAAATTTATATTGGCATATATTGTTATATAGCATCAATAAGATATTCTTAGTGTTAAACTCTACTGTCATGTGTGCTCAGTATCAAAGATACCTAAAGAAAATCTTTCTTTTTTTTCACTTTTGAGTGAAAAATAGAAAAATAAATGTTTTGTCTTTTTTCCCATAGCAAGACTTAGACTATAATGGCGGTAATTTGTGTATTGAAGGGGGTTTATATGACCATTATTTTAGAGAACTATTGTAAACTACCAAAAGTTCTACACCGGACAGGATTGGGTTATTTACAAAATGGTCACCATGAGGAGAGTTGAGCCATTGGTCATGGGGAGAGTTGAGCATAGGGAAAACATGTAGTAACATTTTGATTTTTGGACTAAAGGTGAAAAATGTATAATAAATGAGAGAAAATGTTATTTTGTGCCATGATAATAACAGTTGAGCACCATATTTACTTTAAGGATTAATGAATCAAAAGTTGAAGAATATTTTTTTTCTTTTCACCAGCCATTGACTTATCATGCTGGCTCAACTCTCCTGAAATGGTGGTTCATCTCTTCCATACTGTAGGGAGAGTTGTGCCACTTTACCAATTTTTTTCAAACCTTTTATATAAATCGGCTATTACACCACTGCAGAAAAACAACTATTGTGCTAAATGAATTATATCTATACTTTTTATTTTGAGACCACATTAAAGACAAGTCTTTGCTCCACCTATTTGAGAACTTTCGGAGTAATTTGGATATTTCTTATGTTTTTCTTTATTTTTTGAAAATTCCCTACATTTTTGGACATTTGAATATTTTCAGCCAAGTAGGAAACTGCTATGGATCTGTCACTTTTGTGGATGGTTAATAAGCATAGGCCTATTACCTAAATTCTCTCGCCAGTTTTTGTGAATAAAGTGTTTACTTTTTGAGAAAATTAGGCAAAAGTTCAAATTGACACAAAAATACTAGAAACACTTTAATGGAAAAGGCTGGCGAAAGAGAATCTTCTAAATTGAATTACCTTTCATATGACACCTTGTTTGTTGAAATAGGAGCTATACTTCTCTTTAAAAATATTCACAAAGTTTGACTATTTAGTGTTTCTAGAAAAAATACAATTTTGTTGTTAAGTACTAACATTCTCACTCCATTCAATCCATGTTATGCTTGTAAATGTGAAAATAATTACACCAAATATTGTGCATTGGTATTTTGGCAAAAACATAATATAAAAAACAAGTTCATCCTAAGGATACAAAGAGTTTAAAAAATCATTTATAAATAGAGTGTGTTTTGAGAAAAGAAGCAATTTTGGGAATTTGGCAACGTGCCAAAATCCTAACACACAGTAAGTCTATGGGGTTTTTTGAAGACAAAAAATTGCGCCGTTTGAAAACGGCTTGATGGAAAAAATTCAAAATTTGCATGTGAGTTTATCTTGTCAATATACACATCCTGTATAATTTTGAAGCAAATCTGAGCATGACGCCGTAGCCGATATAGCTACCTTATTTAAACTGCTATCCCAACTGTTATTGTTTCACAACGAAAACAACACTCTAAAGTTTTACTTACACTAATTTTTTACAGGTTTGTACTTTTCTTCCGCATATGGTGACACAAAATATAAAAATTGGCTCAATTCTCCCGCATCTCCCCTACACACTCACTGTATAAATGTATTACTGTACAATGTACATGTGCTATGCGCTTTACTCCGTGAGGTATCAAATGTTGTTTACGGTAACGAACATCGCGGCCCGGTCGCCGGTGCTGCGTCCAAAACTAGGGTTTGTCCAAAACCCGGGTTTTGCCCTGCGCAAAACCCGGGTTTTGCGCAAGCCCCTATTGTCGAGCATACAAAAACGGGGCCTTGCACAAAACCCGGGTTTTGTTCACGTTATTTCTGCGCAAAACCCGGGTTTTGGACAGTTACGAAAAACCCGGGTTTTGCGCAGAAATACGTCGTGCAGTTCATGCATGGCATACTGGTTGTTTGTTATATATAGCGGGGAATATCAGTGATCTTGTTGTGACTGCCGTTTCTATGTAAACTATTAGACTTTGGTTTTATTATTTGATGTGGTTTTATATTGTTTAATGAATTAATGAATGGTTCAATGGGCCGTGAGACACATTTTTGCAATTGTTCCTGATGTGTGTTGAGTGAGTGTAAATATTAGGCCCTATATAATATACTGATTAACTTGTAGGCTACTTAAAATTAAAGTTAGGAGTGGGGGGCGGCACTCAGATTAAAACGTGGATGTTGTTTTTTTACGACACAACACGTGTATGGAAACTTTACTTTCTATAAGGAGTTTAACCCCGAATCATTTGGATGTTTAGTTAATTGTAAATATTTGAGTGGGAGGAATGGGTATATCACTGTGGTTAAATATCTTCAGAGCTCAAAATATTCGCAACATGTGGGTTTCGCGTGGGAAGGGCACTTGCATGCATGTTGGATGATTTACCCCCCCCCCCCCCCCCCCCCCCTTAACCCTAATGAACACTGGTGCCACAACCATAATCACAACTGATTGCATAGATTCACGGGTCTTTACTTCTAATACCCGCATCTGGGGCGGGATGCCATGCCTGTGATCTGAAGGGGGAAATCCCACTAGTAGTATAACATGCATTACCCAGATTTTATTTTGTATAGGTCGCCCTATCGAATATGGTCACGGGGTTCTATATATTAAGGGGGTGCAGTGAGTCCTTTTAGCGGATTTCCTTATTTCAATGATATTCGAGCTGAATTTCAGGCCTATACTAATTCAGCATGTGTGGCATTTCACCTAATTGCATTCGGTTTGTCCTCATTTTTGTCTGTTTTCATCTTTTATTTGTGGCCTCTCTCTCACTCCGGCCTGCGGCATATTGAAGGTGTACCCAGTAAATTAAAACGACAACTTCCAGCTGTCAACTTGCCGCCAAGTCAGCTCAGAAGTTGCGGGGGTGCCGAAGTTTTAGGATGTATGAATTTGGCCGGTATATCACAAACTGGGTTTACACTGACATTGGAAACGGGTATAGGTATGTGCCGCGCTGAACAACCCTTTTTTTCTGCTGCTACATGTACCGCTATGACCCTCTTTGAGCCCGTATCAGTTCTTAAGACGCCTATTCCATTGAACATTCAAAAATCGCGAAATTTTGCGTTCCAAAGCCGCAATTATTCTTCGAACATTTTGCGTTCTAAAACAACAACAAAAAACACATTTGCGCTGTTGCTAATCAAAATTGAATAGTCCAGTTCTCAAGACCTTCCTTTTTCGAGAAAAAAAATCAGTTTCTAAGACCCTATTTTTTGTCATAAAATCCCACTCAGTTCAGATCTGTAGCCCCCCCCCACCTCCCCTTTTTTGAGACCCTGGACGGCACGCACACTCCTACCCAAAAAACGTCGTGTACCAGCTCCGCAGTTTTACCGCCAAAAATACATAATTATATGTTGTGCAGTGGTGGAACTTCAGATTTTCCAACTAGCCAGTCGGGCAAGTAACTCACAGAATTTACCTGCCCGACAAAAATTCCACCAGCCCAAGGATTTTTCATAATATTTTGCAGCAAACAATTAAGAGCAAGTACTTTTAAATTACAATTACCTGTTTTTTGTCTTTATTGTACGATGTTCCACTGTAACCCTATAGCCCGTAACAGCTCCTCGTATTCATCATGTTCTTCAATCAAATATTCTTTAATCTCCTATCCACCTGATCTCCTTGAGACTTGGTATCAATTAAAGATAGCAACCTACTCTGATAGACTTTCTATCTATTGAAGATAGCAACTTACTCTGATAGACTTGGTATCTACTGAAGATAGCAACTTACTCTGATATACTTGCTGTCTACTGAAGATAGCAACTTATTTTGATAGACTTGGTATCAATTGAAGATAACAATTTACTTTAATAGACTTGCTATCTACTGAAGATAGCATCATATGTTAATAGCTTTGGTATCAATTGAAGATAGCAATTTACTCTGATAGACTTGCTATCTTCTGAAGATAGGAAATTACTAGTCTGATATACTTGCTATCTACAGAAGATAACAACTTACTCTGATAGACTTGATATCTCCTGAAGATAACAACTTACTCTGATATACTTGCTATCAATTGAGAGATAACAACTTATTCTGATAGACTTGGTATCAATTGAAGATAACAATTTACTCTAATAGACTTGCTATCTACTGAAGATAGCATTATATTTTAATAGCTTTGGTATCAATTGAAGATAGCAATTTACTCTGATGAATATTTTAATAGCTTTGGTATCAATTGAAGATAGCAATTTACTCTGATAGACTTGCTATCTTCTGAAGATAGGAAAATACTCTGATATACTTGCTTTCTACAGAAGATAACAACTTACTCTGATAGACTTGATATCTCCTGAAGATAACAACTTACTCTGATATACTTGCGATCTTCTGAAGATAGCAACTTACTCTGATATACTTGCTATCTACTGAAGATAGCAACTTACTCTGATATACTTGCTATCTACTGAAGATAACAACTTATTCTGATAGACTTGGTATCAATTGAAGATAGCAACCTACTCTAATATATTTGGTGTCTACTGCAGATAGCAATTTACTCTGATATACTTGCTATCTACTGAAGATAGCAATTTACTCTGATAGACTTGCTATCTACTGAAGATAGCAACTTACTCTGATATACTTGCTAAATCATTTACTGAAGATAGCAACTTATTCTGCTAGACTTGGTATCAATTGAAAATAGCAATTTACTCTGATAGATAGCTACATACTCTGATAGACTTCGTGTCTACTGAAGATAGCAACTTACTCTGATATACTTGCTATCTACTGAAGATAGCATCTTATTCTAATAGACTTGGTATCAATTGAAGTTGAAGATAGCAATTTATTCTGATAGAATTGCTATCTTCTGAAGATAGAAAATTACTCTGATATACATGCTATCTACAGAAGATAACAACTTACTCTGATAGACTTGATATCTACTGAAGATAGCAACTTATTCCACCAGCCCAAGGTTTTTTCATAATATTTTGCAGCAAACAATTAAAAGCAAGAGTACTTTTAAATTACAATTACATGTTTTTGACTTTATTGTACGATGTTCCACTGTAATCCTAGCCCGTAACAGCTCCTCGTATTCATCATGTTCTTCAATCCAATATTCTTTAATCTCATATCCACCTGATCTCCTATATCATCATGACACACGGACACAAAAGTTACCCGCTTATGGCGGGCGAGCGGGTCTTATTTCCATCCCTGATGTTGTGCCCTTAAAGTAAATTCTCTCCCCCCCCCTCCAGTTGTAGTCGAGTCTGAACCTCTCAAGTCTGAGTCCTTACCAGTATCAGAAATGTACCTCAATCATATAGCACAATAAATGTGAAGTCAAAGTTGTTCCTCGGTTTACCATTCATTTTGCTGTCTACTAATAGGCCAACATATCAGTGATGTCAACATGATGAATTTTAACTTTCGCATCCCCATACATGGAAAATATTGATGCCATGAAATTATAGGCATAAAAATTGATTCAGATATTCAAAAAGTGTCCAGAAGTTATAAGGTGTTCTATTCTGTAGGCATGGTAGGGCAACCCTTCCCATGCCGTTTCCCTAAATTCTATCAATTTTTTAAGAGCGCTGTCACAGGAAGCTGAACATTGCCAATGAAATATCCTTTTTGTAGGAAATGTTATCATTTTGTTTAACAGTATACTATATACTGACACAAAACACCTAACGACCATTTACAAACAGCCTTCTATTTCATATGTTTATTATAACTTTAATTTTGGTTCCTTCAAATTGTGTTTTATTGCTTGTAACAGTTATCAATAGGTATTTCCAACAGCATAATTTAAGTCTTAAATTGCATTTATGGTGATTTATGACATTGTTTGTAAACTGTTGAAGATTGGATGACTAAATAAATAAATATTTAATACTGAAAAAAAAAAATGCCAATATTATTATTAACTGGACTCGGGCACAATTCATGAGTCCCTAAGTGCCCATGTCCTTCACCTCCAAGTCTGAGTCCTTCAAAATGGGGACTCAAGACCGGTTTTGAGTCCAAGTCCGGACTTAAGTATCCCACACCCAATAATTTTGACAAAATTGGCTATATTATTTAATATTAATGGCAAGTCAAAGTGCCAACAAACAATAGGTATAGAGATGGTGCAGAATGTTTATACCCATCAATAGAAAGTCCACTGTTTTCAGCTATTTTGTCTTCAATACATAGGTTTTGAGCCAATCTCTCCCAGATTATGTAGGCACATTTATTGCTAGTAACAAAGCATTATGGGATTTTGCATCTCTTTAAATTATTCTTCATATACATTTGAGATATGATATGGTTGTATACATTATGGCAATGTTCTTTAAAAAAAAGTATCGGCATGCTGTAAAATGAGGCGACACAAATTCTGATTCACTGAACACAGCTTATTTTTACACTCCACCCAACCCTTATATATCAGTGGCGGATCCAGGATTAAAATTCACGGGGGGTTGACACCAAAAAAAAATCGTAAAAGGTCCCCAATTTTTTTCAAAAAAAAATCGCAGGGTACAAGTGGCAAATGTACCGACGGAACCTACCCATGTCTCTGAAAAAGGTAAAGTGGTACACAAAAAAGGTATATTGTCAAATTTTACGGGGGGCGCCAGCCCCCTCCCCCTGTATCCGCCACTGTATATGAGGGGCATTCAATAAGTTCTACGTCCTACCTTCATAACTTTGTTCTAATATTTAATTAGCCACTCTTATGAACTGTGTTTTCCGTTTATGGTATAAGGGCGATTCCACGGTAACACGCGTTACATTTAAGCGCGCCATTCTTTATTCTCCACTCTATAACTGTAAAAGTAATTTGAATGAAGTTTTCATCTTTTGTATTGTAATACCCAAGACTTAAGGCTAGATCCTCATGCTAACACCAATATGAAATATTAGCCAGATCCTCATGCTAACACCAATATGAAATATTAGCTCATGCTAATGTAAGACCGCTCCGAATATCGGTAACACACGTTACGAAAAAAGATGCACTAAAAAAAAATCCCAACTTTGTTTTGCTTGTGTATTTCAACTAACCAACCTACATGTACAATCAATTGGTCACTACTGTAAGCAAGTACCTTTAAAGGTTTATAAAACTAGAATAATAACAAGAATTAAAGTTCTCACTTTTTTGTCACATGCAAAATAGTCGGTAACAGTGGCGTAGCTCAGGGGGGGCAGGGGGGGGGGCAAATGCCCCCCCTGACGAAAAAATCCAATTTGTGCCCCCGCCCCCCACCCCTCTAAAAAAAAGAAAAAGGGGTGAGAAAAAAAGGAAATAGGAAAAAATTGACAAAAAAGACCGAGGTTATTAGCCAAAACGAAGGCAAAATTGTAAATGTAGTACATTTACTGTGCGATATTTTTTGACTGTGCGATTTTTTTTTGGACTGTGCGAAATTTTTTGAGCCCCCCACCCCCCACTTACGTGAAATTCACGAGGTAAGTGACTAGAAAAAATTGTGGGGCAACCTTTTACGAAAATTTTAGAAATCTTGCCCCCCCTGAAAAAAATCCTAGCTACGCCACTGGTCGGTAACACGTGTTTCGGTAACACATGTTACACTTTGTCCAGCCATAATTTACTAGCCTTAGATTCTTTATTATATTTCTAAATTAAAATTAATTTTGACTTTGGCAATTGAACTAACATATTAATCATAAATAGTGATAAATAACACTTGAAAAATTGAGGTTTTAGTACATTTTCCTGAATATGAGTTTGGTAACACGCGTTACGACATTTTGATGGCCTATTGTAGAGTGGTGGTTATGAATTTATCTAATTATTTACTATTTTTAAATAGGGCCTAACTAGTAGAATTAAAATTATAAGTGGCGTAAATTAAAACCAAATAAATAAATATATATTTTCATTTTCCATTTTGGGGGTAAGAAAAGTACATTTTTTTCATAGTAAACATTAGCCAAATGTTGTAACATTTTTTTCCTGAACCTTTGCATGAGCTTTGAACAACATAGAGATAAAAATAAATCTTTTGGAGCAATTTTCAGTTTTTTTGCTCCGTCACATTTTCATGGAATCGCCCATAAGTGTTATAAACACGTCTCAGGAGGACGAGGGAAAGGAAACCAATTTAAGCCCTACCATCGCTTGAACCAAGACTAAATTGCATGATCTATCTTAGCAAGTTGATAAAATGAATAAAAAGCTATTGACATCCCCAGTTAGTAACTTTATTCTTTCTCTTGTCCCATATTTTCTGGCCATACATGGATGAACCTGTGATCCAAGAAATTGTTATGTAGCTGACCAGGCCTGCGGCTGACGCCATGTTCCCCGCATGTCAGCTCCCCCTATGCATAAAAAATAGAACTATAAATTTACCACAGGGTTGAGAACTTGTTGGGTACCCAGGTTACAAATGGTATAATTAATAAGTATTTCTGGTCATTTTCCCCCATTGACTTATGTGTGCAAACATGTACGAACATGAGCAAATTATCCTGTTAAACTTGTTCGGACTATTTGTTTGGGCCTGGGTTCCACATGATTAACACATATTTTGCAAAATAAAACTATTAACTTACCACAGAGATCAAACTTCATGGAGACCCAGGCATGAATAACAACTTGAAAATGAACACTTTAAATCTTGTACTTTTTGTATTTTGTCCACATTCACTTACAATCTTACATGTACAGTCTTCTATTGCAAGCGATCCAAAAGTTGGTGGGGAAATGGGCAGGGCAAAAAATTAATACTTTGTTTCTGGGAACTGTCTAAATAATGTGTCAATAAGAGTCAGTTGGTCAGGCATGTTTTGTTTTTTGTTTACAAACATTTAGGGGGGCATTTTCAAAAATTGTAAATAAAAAAAATGCTAACAAAATTATTTGGGAGTCCATAAAACAACATATTTTGGGTAGTTCAGGGCCTATCAGGGGCATAGCCCTGCAAACTAGGGAAAAACTTGGGGGAAAAAAATCTGTTGCTATGTGGTGTTATAGAGTTAGGGTTAAGATTCAATCAGGAAAATAAGACAAAAACAAAATATAACTTATTGATCAAAGGTTAATAGCATTTGCTCATTGATAGTAATTAGGGCCTATATAGTTAAAAAGGTATATTCTATAGGTATCCAGTGTAAGTACAGACAGGCACAAACAATTTACTGGTGATGGAATCGAACCAACAAACTTGACCTACACACATAAGTCAAGCTGCACCTTGCCCCAGTACGATTTGATGTGTGCCATGCACCTAAACTACGTACCAAGCAGAGATCTATAATTCGGGGATCTTTTTTACAGACTCCAAAACAATTGTAAAACTTGCACAATTTTTTCCCACCAGCAGCTGAAATATTGATAAGTGGGTGGGGGGTAATGATGACGTTTTTTCTCAAAACCAGCCTAAAAAATTGCATGGTAAAAATCGCAAATGTACCAACTGAAGCTTGTGTGTACTATGATTTTGCAAACATTCCCTGCTGATCAAGACTAAGTAAACAGAAATTCTCTAAAACTTTAAATATGGTTGAAAAATTATCTTGAATTTGGGTCAACTTTTTTTTTAACCACCCGGTATAGCGGATATTAGTTCTGAATCAAAGCTCTGTTTTCTGATTTAAATTAATCAAACCTTTGCTTCAGATATCATGTTTAATATTCCAATAATATGTATTGCCTTAGTTTAATACTGGTTTCTATTTCCAAAAAAAACCGGCTTAGATTTTGATTGCCCTATTCCCACTACGGTAAAGAAATGACAGATGCTGGCTGTCTACTAGTGTCTAGGCCAGTGTTTAAAATGTACCGGTAAATTATAAATCACAGTTAATTACGTTAATTAGCGGTTAAATTGGTATATTACTGACAAGTTTGTCATCGTTACACCCATGGCCATGTATTAAATTATGAACAGGTAAATGTTTTCTTCTTCTTTGGCTTTAGACATGCAATTTAAGCCTTAGGTTCAATCAGTTTTACTGTTTAGAAATAAATCAACAACTGACACTGACACTGGTGTTCGTATTTTGTTATCAACTTTTTCATTTCAAACAACGACCTCTTTCAAAAGTCGCACTTAAGGTTATCACTTAGTTTAATCACTGGGTTTAATTCTTGAGGGTGAAAAACCAAAATGATGGCCAAAATGTGTGCTTGCACAGTGTTTTGGGCAGTAAAACAATGACATTGTCAACATTTTTCACTCTTGAGAACAAATTTTGAAGGGTGAAAATCAAAAGTGAAGGGTATTTTACCTTTGTATAGGGTGAGTGAAAACACTGCTGACTATATTAATATTAGCCTGTAATCTGTATGAACATGCAGTAGGCTGTTAACATGTAACCTCCATAGCCATTTACATGTTACTCATGAAGTATTTTCTTAATAAAAAAGGTTTCCAGACTTTTAGGAAGTCACTTTTCGAATTTTGTGAGTGCTGTAATTATTGAACTATGACTGAAATGTATATACATGTAGAAGTATATATTTTCAGAAAGGAAATGGGTCAGAGAATCCACATTTTGAGTCAATTTTGACAAAAAAATGTTGATTTTATGAGAAAAAAAGTCAACAAAGCTAAAACTAAAATAATTTTAAGTAAAAAATCCCAAATTGCTAGATTATAATGTAAAGCCACTAACATTGTAGGAAAAAATACATCAAAATACCGATGTGGTATCGAGTCCACAGTCCACTTACCCGGATGTTACTTGTTTACAAGTTTAAGCGAGTGCGCCGTGCGTAAGTGCGTATTCCACGCGTGCATGACATTTGGCCGCGAGAAATTGCAATTTGAAGGGCACGACGGATGGCGGGTCAGTTTAACGCAGCGCAACATGCTTGTTATTGTGGAACAAGTGGTACGAGTCCACATACGATAAGTAAAACACGTTCTCACTAGCAATTTTGATACCACGTCCTCGGTGCGAGACTACCTCTTCGAGTAGGTTTCGACCCTACATCACCCATTATTGCACGTTCCCACTAGGCTTGGAAGTAGGTTCGATGTAGCATCGAGTCCACGTCCTGGTATCAAACAGCCACAGTGGGAACGCGTCCTTAGGGACACTTTCTTTTTTAAACCTAATTTAATATTTTTTGAAATATTCAAAATTATTTTTGTTAGCTTTGTTGAACTATTTTGGGTCAATGAACTTTTTTGGGTCAAAAAAGTGATTTTTTTTGTTTGTGATTTTCTCAAAAGTAAACATTTTTGGTCAAAATTGATGCAAAATTTGGATTTTCTGATCCATTTTCTTTCCAAAAAGGTTGACTATTATATGCATTTGATTAATAGTTCAATAATAATTACAGCACTCTCACTCACAAAATCAAGTCAAAAACTTCCTTGAGTTCCCCCTTAACCACATTTGGCTAGGGTTAGGGTTAGATAGATACACTTTGATATTAAGTAAAGAATAACTTGGGTATGACTTTATGAAGGCACACTGTACCAACTACTTTGATATTTTGTTAAAAAAAATAAATGATTAACTGAATAATATATTAATTAAACATGCAATACAAACTATTTACGAGTTTCTAAATCTGAGAGAAATCCGCAGTAAAAATAGTATTTATTTTGAAAAATTGCCAATTACAGGGCTAGTTTGGAAACGGTATTAGGTATATTTTGGTGGCATTATATTCCTTAAAGTACTGCAACTACATAACATCCATAGTACACTAAGGATACTGTGTTTTGCAAAGAATGGTCCCAACAAATAACTGATCTACTTAAATGTTTCAACGTACATGTAGTTTAAAGTGTCAAAATAATTGAAAAATTATAATATCTATTTTACCATCAGTAAAATATGGTGCGGTTAATTAACCGGTTATTTAACCGATTAAATTGCGGTTAATTAACCAACTTAGAACACGGGTCTAGGCTTGTATCCGTAGCCAAGGGCGATTTTTTAAGTTAAGTTTTTTCTTGGAAATTGTAATAGTTTGACATGAGCCATAATTAACCCAGGCATAGGCCCTAAATATTCTTTGAAATTTTCAAAACATGATAATTGAAGCAAAAGTTAGACCAATTATTGTTGTATTCAGAAAAGGTGAAAAAACACTAATATTAAAGGGACATTAAGTGGTGTTGAACATTTTAAATGTTTAAAAATTTACTTCAGAATTCAAGATGAACATTAAATATTGCCATTATTGTTGTTTCTAGTAACAAAAACACAGCAAAACTTGATTAAAACAATAATTATCATCACTATTTATTAAAAAACGCTCTCTATGCAAATATCGTTCGCGTTTTGTATCACGCGTACTGCAGGGGGATACTGTCGGACGTAAAATGCTCGTCCCGGTTGTACGAGCATTTTTGAATCAACATTTTCTTGTACAAAGAGCGCTAATTTTTCTTAATCCTTATAGGTGAAAGTTCATACATGCATACAATTATAAAAATATACTAATCCCAGTTTTTATCATAATTGAGGGCGCAGCCTCCAACACATCTCTTAGTGTCCCTTTAACAGTCGCTTACACTAGGAGTGGGCTATAGAGGGTCATTTTTTTAGGTCATAGTTTTTCAGATCACGCTTGCTACATGACAACATTTTGAAATTAAAATAAATGAAAAAAATGTGAAATCCAGGGTGCCCCAGCCAAAAAAACAAAAAAAGTCGGCCATTTTGAAAAAAAACAGTCTTTTGATCATAACCAAGTCATTTCTGGTCTAATTTATTTGATTTTGGTGGCAATACCCATGTTTAAGGGTAGGCCTACAAGATGTCATAGACCATTTCAAATTGAGATCGGAAATCTTCGGAAAAACAGGTCACATGGAGTAGGTGTGTTGCGCGTTCTTCGCAACAGTTAATCGCATTCACAGCATTGCCCGAGTTGATTGTCCGCCTATGTTTACATACACGTGTGTACACATGAGAAGTAAAACGTGGAACGAGACTATTTGGTTTTTTTATCAACAAAGGCGTTGATCGGCAAATTCCAAATGTATCGAGCAGACGGTAAAAAGTGAAAATATTACCCCAAATCTCTTTCATCTCACCGTTTGTTGTTACTGAAATGCCGCAACATCAATTTTGTGAGGGATACAATCTATCACCAACACAGTGTACAGTCCCCGCAATGTCCCGGGTCCTCCTCCATTGAAATAATAATGGCCCCAATACACTGGCCCGAGTATAATTGGCCCCCGTGGCGCACTGGTAGAGCGTTTGTCTTGCAACCGAAAGCTGCGTTTTTGTCGTTGAAAAATAAATTCTTCAAAATGTGACTTAGGAGGTTAGGGTTAAAGGTAGATGACCCGATCACATTTTCCTAACACAGAATTATTTCAAACATACAGAGATTTTCATATCATATGAAAGCTCGTATTTTTCTCATCATCATACTGAAATTTGACGGCCTAAATCGGTATAATTACGGAGAAATCGATGAAATAACGTCGAATTACCGTGAATGGTGGTAACCACCGGTATGGTTTGTGTACTACTTAATGGGTACAGTTCACCAGTGGCGTAGCTGGGATATTTTTCAAGGGGGGCAAGATTTCTGAAATTTTCGTAAAAGGTTGCCCCAAATTTTTTCCCAGTCACCAACTCGGGAATTTCACGTAAAGGGGGGGGGGGGAGGGTGGGGGGGGGGGGTTGAGGTTCAAATAAATTTGCACGGTCAAAAAAATTTGCACAGTACATGCCTTATTTGGCTATTTGGGCTGAATATACCCATACATAACCGCCCGCAATCTCGGTCTTTTATCATTATTTTCCTATTTTTACTTTTTTTCCTCCTTTTTATTTTTTTTAGAGGGGCTGGGGGCGGGGGCACAAATGGGTTTTTTCCTCCTTTTAATTTTTTTTTGGAGGGGCTGGGGGCAGGAGCACAAA
Source organism: Ophiura sarsii (assembly GCA_035610835.1). NCBI lineage: Eukaryota > Metazoa > Echinodermata > Ophiuroidea > Amphilepidida > Ophiuridae > Ophiura > Ophiura sarsii. The sequence goes on from CM069450.1 coordinate 58,879,979, forward strand.
TGGGTTTTTTCCCTGCCCCCCCCCCCCCCCCCCCCCCCCCGAGCTACGCCACTGCAGTTCACAGCATCTTGTGCGTCTAAAATAAGAATCATTAGATTAGAGCTATGCAACTCAAACTTTGGAACACAACTTTTTTAAGGATGACCTTTCATTTCGTAGAATAGAAAACTTCAAGTTGAAAATCGGAACATCTACCTTTAACGGATTTTTTTTTTTTTTTTTTTCATGTATGATTTTATTAGTACTTAGGACAGAAAACCACCAGATCTATGGTGATTTTTACAATAGAAATATTTAAGTGATAATCCATTACCGTTTATAAAATCCAACATGTTACGTTGTTACGGTATTTTCCCTGGTATTTTCAACACACACAACCCTTGCCTTGTGGGAACACGTGCTCAAACAATTTACCCCAAACATCGATCGATTCCATCATGATCGTAATGGTTGTCGAACGCGAAGTCAGCGCGGTCCAGGGTACTCAAGTGATTAATATTAGGCTAATGTAAGTCAATCGGTTGGAAGTAAATTACTGATCTATCT